>JAHHFK020002930.1:0-396354 GCA_024533555.2 Aedes koreicus
TCGGTTCGTTTGCGAGAATCATTTTAACTGGGCTGTCGTCTGACATTCTTACGACATCCCCAGCCCATCGTAGTCGACCGATTTTAGCAGTGTGTACGATGGGAGGTTCTCCCAGCAACTGATGCAATTCGTGATTCATTCGCCTCTCCCACGTTCCGTTTTCCATATGCACTCCACCGTAGGTAGTACGCAACACCTTCCGACACCAAGGGCAAGGTGGTCCTCAACGAGCACTGTCCAAGTTTCGTGGCCGTAAAGACTACCGGTCTAATTAACGTCTTATAGATGGTCAACTTTGCAGTTCGGCGAACTTGTTTAGATCTTAGCGTCTTTGAGAGTCAAAAGTGGACACGATTGCCAGCAATAATGCGCCTTTGTATTTCTCTGCTGGTGTCGTTATCGGCGGTCACCAATGAGCCCAGATACACGAATTCGTCTACTACCTCGATTTCATCACCGTCGATCTGAACTTGTGCTAGGAGGCTAACATTGTCTTCTCATGAGCCTCTTCCCTTCATGTATTTTGTTTTTAACGCATTAATCACAAGCCCAATCCTACCAGCTTCAGCCTTAAGTCTGGTGTACGTTTCCGCCATCGTCTCAAAGTTACGTGCTACGATATCAACGTCGTCGGCGAAGCCAAATAGTTGGACAGACTTCCTGAAGATCGTGCCACTCGTGTCTATCCTAGCTCTAAGAAACACACCCTCCAATGCAATGTTAAACAACAAACACGACTATCAATCACCTTGCCGTAACCCTCAACCCTCTCCGAGATTCGAAGGGACTCGAGAGCGTCCCTGATACTCGGACGACACACATCACTCGATCCATCGTTGCTTTGATCAACCGCGTCAGTTTTTCCGGAAATCCATATTCGTGCATGATTTGCCATAGCTGGTCTCGATCGATTGTATCATACGCTGATTTGAACACAAAGATGATGTGTGGGCACGTTGTATTCGCGACATTTCTGCAGTACTTGCCGAATCGCGAAAATCTGGTCCGTAGTAGCGCGGGCACCCATGAATCCCGCTTGGTATTGACCCACGAACTCCTTTGCAATTGGTGACAGGCGGCGGCATAACATTTGGGAGAGCAACTTGTAGGCGGCGCTCAGTAGCGTGATCGCACGATAATTGCAGCAATCCAGCTTGTCGCCCTTTTTATAGATGGGACACACTATTCCTTCCATCCAATCCTCCGGTAAACATTCCTCCTCCCAAATCTTGGTAATTACCCAGTGCAGCGCTCTGGCCAGTGCTTCACCACCGTATTTTAATAGCTCGTTTGGGGGTTAGTCAACAGCAGCAGCTTGTTTATTTTTAACCGTCCAATTTTCTCCTCAACTCCCCGAAGGGTTGACGTCTCAGTTTCTGCGCATGTTCCTAGATTTATTACCGTGCTACCTTCGTTTGCTGTAACATTGCACTTCACGTACTCATCAAAGTACATCTGATCTCACACTCATCTGTGAGAAGGTTACCTTCCAAATCTCTGCACATATCGGTTTGTGGTACGTAGCATTTACGCGAGCTGTTCAACTTCTCGTAGAATTTGCGTGTGTAGTTAGGGCCGGTTCATAAACCACGTAGACTCATTTTTGAAAATCTCAGACCCCCCTCGTAGACTTTTCTCCATACATTTTTTTGAAATTTTGTATGGAGCGTAGACTTTGGTCAAACACCACCTCCCCCCAAAAAAGTCTACGTGGTTTATGCATAGCCCCTTAGCACGGAACAGTGCATCTATTGCTTCGTGGTCTCGTTCATCCCTTTGGCACTTTTTCCTTCGAAAAATAGAATTTGGTCTGTTTCGTGCTTGTCTGTACCGTTCCGCATTCGCTCTCGTACGGTGATGCGTTTTTCTCCTCTACTAGCAGCTCGCTATCAAATCAGTCATTTGTTCGATTCGGTGCAGAAATACCTAGTTTCGCTATTACGGTGCTGCCAATGGCCACCTTTAAGATTAGTTGCGCCAAGCTGCTCTTCCGTTGGTAGGGCTGCTTCTAGCTTTTACGCGTATTCCTGGGCAACTCCGGTTTTCCGTAGTAGCTCAATGTTAGAGCGTCCGAATTCGACGCATCTTGTAGACCGTCGAGAGTCGAGAGCGCATACATACTGCAACTAGGTAGTGGTCCGAGTCTATATTCGCACTGCGGTAGGTGCGAACGTTGATGATATCAGAGAAAAATTTCCCATCGATGAGAACATGGTCGATTTGATTCTCTGTTCGTTAGTCAGGTGATCTTTCAATGGCTTTGTGGATGTCTTTACGTAGAAAGAAGGTACTTCGGATTACTAGACCACGGGAGGCCCCAAAGCTCACGCATCGTTGGCCGTTATCGTTCGCTACGGTATGCAGGCTGTTCGGCCCAATTACCGATCTAAACATTGCCTCCCGTCCTACCTGAGCGTTCATGTCGCCAATGACGACTTTTACACTCCGCTGCGGGCAGCCATCATACACTAGCTCTAGAACGCTTCTTTTTCGTTATCGGGTCCCTTTTCGTGTGGGAAGTGTACTGTTGATGATACTGTAGTTGAAGAAACGACCCTTGATCCTCAGCTTGCACATTCTCGCATTGATCGGGAACTATCCAATCACGCGTTGACGTATTTTGCCCAACAATACAAAGCCGGGGTCCAGCTCGTTTGTGGTGCCACAGTGTCAGTATAGTAAAAAGTTGCTGCCCTGTCCAGCAAAGCCCCTGCACTTCGAAGGAACATGGTCAAGCTCGTCGTAGATTATCCTATCGCAGCCTGGGAAGCAGAACGATTTGCAGTAGCTTGTTCCGAGTTTCCAATGGTAGTCCTTATTTCGTTGCCTAGGTCTTTGCCGATTGTTCCGGTCCGTATTGACTTCTGTATTATTTGTAACCTTGGATTTTTAAGGGCGGCTTGTTGCACCTTCCCCAATCCCCTGTCTCGCCCGAGGATCATCGTGCACAGCACTGTTTAGAGTCATATGCTGGCACGAGAACGATAATCAGCCGCTCCTACCATGGAGAACAGACGCTGTTTTGAGCCACCTCTGACATGGAGAACATACGCTCAGATGCACTGCACCATTCGAAGAGTGTAGCCCCCCCCCCCTCCCTATCAACATATGACCAAGGTCCCACCGGGGTTGGTTACCCGATCTTTCCTATGGTTACTCATACCCCAGTCGGCACCACGGCGAGGTAGCGATAGGAGTTACTGGACAAGAGGCTAAAGATCGCAGTAGGATCTATTTAATACCTGCAGGTACGCGCAATACTAATGGTACAGATTGGCCAGTCATTTACCTACCGACGACTATCTTACTGAACTTGAGGACATCATTGACTCTCACCTGAAGAAGGAAATGCAAGGTGACATTGTCTCTCTTGATCTCCAAAAAGCATACGTCCGCTAAGCTATCCTCAAGTCTCTTGAGGAATGGGGAGTCAAAGGTCACATGGGTCGTTGCGTACAATTCTTTCTGGGACAGGAGGTTCAGGGTCAACGTTGGCAATAACCGATCTGAGTTGAGATGTCAAGAAAACGGTATTCCTCAAGGATCAGTGATAGCTCCCACCCTGTTTCTGATTTGTATGCAATTCCTGTTCAAGAACATCCCTCCCGATGTCTACATTCTTGTTTTTGGCGACGACATTACCATCACTTTCCATTGCTATAGCATGCAATCTCCTGTTAACAGTGTGGCCAAATGGACCGATCAATATGGTTTCTTTCTACCCCCCGAGAAATCCCAATAACTCCACATTAGTGTCAATAGAAAAACGTGTAGCAAACTTCCCGACATCGCATTAAGCAAGTTCCATTATCATTCCCACACCATCCCTAAAAATTCTTGGAGTCTACCTTGACTGGACACTCGGTTTTGGTCCTCATGCTTATTCTGTTCGTAAAACCACTGAAAGTCGATTACGGCTCATTAAGGTGTTAGGATCCAGGATTCCCTGCGCACACAGGAAACCCCTCATCCAGGTGATCTATAGCTGCATCCTTCCATAGATGTTCTACGGTGTTGGCCTTTAAAGCAGAGGTGATGATAAGAGCTGTAAAAAGCTAAGCCCACTGTACAATAAAACTTTTTGCTATGCTTCTGGCGTTTTCATCCTCGAGCAGCACACAACCGTCTAAACAAGTTACAGCAACTTGATTATGATTAGAACGAGTCACATATAAATAATCTCAACTCATTTGCAACAAATGTGCAACTAGGGTCAACAGTCCCATCTCTGCTATAATGGCCACAACTTCCATTTGAACACTACAAGGCGGCATACACGATGACTAAATCCATTCGGTGGCTTGATCTTGGTAGGCGTCAGGAATTTTCGTAAATTAGCTTTCCCTCGTTTCATAAACATGGACTTTGTACATAGAACAAATGTCTCGTATATTGAAAGAAACATTCATATTGCTTTTTATCTGGTGAAATGCTATCATTACACCTTTTTGTATAATGCACGAAATTAATTTCGTGAAGACCAGCCAATCACCGCTGCTCTTTTATCGTACTCATACATGAGGGTGTTGTTGCTGGGATAGTCGGGAATAATTTATTCATCCCAAAATAAAAATTAGAGCGCTGCCGAGAGTTATAACTTCATATTGATTATTCAAGTATCTTCTCACGAGTTACCATGGCTTAGTGAGATCAACCACGGATTCAGTAACAGCTCTTCCGTTTTTTTTTTCAATTACATTTCGAGTCTATATCGATTCTTTTCAAAAACTCGAAAACTTTCAGTCATTCATGCAACCACCAGAGAGACGCTTCTTTTTTATTTGTAACAAAATATTCGTAGCGCTTTGTATTGTTTTCGTACAATGCACGAATGTTCTTTCTGTGTCAACAAATGCTTCGAGCTTCTGCCCTGCCCTTCGGTTCAGAAAGGGGTATGGGTGCGTTCTGCCGAGTTGGTCGCGGCAGATTTCATGTGTGAATGGGCTGCCACATTAACGTTCAAAAGTGCCTGAACCAAATGGACAGCTTTTAATGATCACTTGAAGATGCGATGGGGGATTATTGCTCTGATATTCTAGAATGTATTACGCAGTGGGATGTTTCTTGGCTTCTATATCTAAACGTGAGGGAGTTGAGTAAACAAGTGGAAATTTATCGGAAATGATCTCTCATACGCATCCGTTGAACCATTCTGAACGGCCGTTGTGAGAATATCACCATGAAAATCTCATCGATAACTAATGCTTTCTCTCCTTTCTCCTGTTCTCTTCCCTATGCCATGACCGCGAGCAATACCATACCTGAAGACAACCTGGACATTACATCAAATTGAAGCAAAAAAAATTGCAAAATAATACAATAAATTCAGACCCACCACTATCTTATGAGATGGGTGAACTCATATGACATTAAAAGACCAAGGCGGAAAAATATTAATAGATTGGACGACATAAGACAAAATGACATCGTACAAAACATTCTACATTAATAACACAAAGGAGAAGGAAATGATTAGATATAATACTTTGCACGGTATTATATATCTTTTGAATTAGTAATAACAGTTTCCTAATGGACGACTGAGACAAATATAACAGACACAATGAAAGGATAGCAAAATAACAAAATTGAATAATGTAGAACACACGACAAGAATACAAACAAACAAAAATAAATGAACCAGAAGAGGTAAAGGGCGAACACGAAATTATTGCGACACATTCAACAGGGCATAACTTTTTTACCATTGGGTAAAAATCAACCAAATTTTGCACACTTTCTCATTGATGTGTATTGTTTACATGCTGTCAAACTCGAAGTCGTGTTTTTCGATTAAACGAAAATGGAGGTGAACCAACGCGAGTCGAGAGAACAAATTTTTTCCAAACACCTGGAATTTCCTGACCTGTCGCACCGGCAGTTGGGAAAAATGTTGAACATTCACCATTCAACCGTCTCCAGAGTGTTGAAGTGGTTCCAGGAGCGGTTGACGTTGGACCACGGCAAAGGAGCTGGAAGAAAACCGGGACCGGAGAACAAAAAGACGGAGGGAAAGGTGAAGCGGATGATTAAAGCAAATCCCAACGTCTCAAGCCGTGATTTGGCTAAAAAGATCGGCATGTCGCAGAGCTACGTCCAGAATGCAAAGAAGAGAGCTGGACTACATACATACAAGGTACAGAACTTACCAAACCGCGATGAGCGGCAACAATCGACGGCTAAAACTCGGGCACGGAAGCTCTACGAGAAGATGCTGACAAAATATGGCTGCTGTGTGATGGACGACGAAACGTATATAAAAGCCGATTTTAAGCAAATTCCGGGGTTAGAGTTTTTCACCGGCAAGAGCAAGTTCTATGTGGACGACAAATTTAAGAAGAAGAAAATGTCAAAGTTCGCCTCCAAATATCTCATTTGGCAGGCTATCTGCTCTTGCGGACTGAGGAGTGAGCCTTTCGTGACAAAGGGCACAGTAAATGACGAGATCTACAAATCTGAGTGCCTCGAGAAGCGCCTTTTGCCGTTCTTGCAGCAGCACGACGAAGCTCCGCTATTTTGGCCAGATTTGGCATCATGCCACTATTCTAAAAGTGTCCTGGAGTGGTATGAGGCCAATTCTGTCCATTTTGTTCCAAAGGACATGAATCCGCCAAACTGTCCGGAGCTGCGCCCGGTGGAGCAGTACTGGGCAATGATGAAGCGGGAACTTCGGAAGAGCAAGAAGACAGTCAAAGGCGAGAAGGACATGTTAAGAAAATGGAAAAAAAAACTGAGAAACTGGTACCGGATGACACTGTAAAGACTTTGATGGAGGGCATCAAGCGAAAATGCGTTCAATTTTACACTCAAGGCTCCATCGATAAACTTTTCTTTTGATTTTTAAAGTAAATATATGTATAAAACTACCCTAAAATTTTGGTTTGATTCTAAACATTATAAGAAAATTGGCATGACATTTTCGGTGTCGCAATAATTTCGTGTTCGCCCTTTAAGACGAAATTATACCATACAAAACAGTGGACATGAACATAATGGAGCGAAAGGAGAAGCAAACTTGGGAAATGTAACACCTGTTGAGGCAGTGTCAACAGCGTTTCTATGGACGACATGATCCTTGAACGGCTGCTGAAATGCTTCAAAAGGAGTTAAGTTATATCAGTCTAACACACAAGGAACAATACAATAACTTAGAGAAAACTGCTTCGGAAAAATCTCAAAACGAATAAATGACACACCAACGGACTAGACTACAAAAGACAGAAGGAATAACGAAACAAATTATTTAAGTTGTAAACGTGACACTGACTAACAAAATAACAAAAAAATCAAACTAAAGGACTCAAAATTCTCAAACGTGGATCCTTCCGAGTCATTTATAATTGCTAGACCTTCAAAAAAACAAAAAAATGCTTCATGCTTTTAACAGTTGCGCGTGTGCCATTAATACGAAGGAAGCTTCATAGAAAGTACTAATCAGTTCCGTTGCAGAAAACAAAGAATATATACGTTAGTTCTAGTGCGCTCCTCAGTATCAGTTCCTCCCTCCCTTCATCATGCTCTTCTTTAGTGCCGAGGCTAATGCTCTGATTAAACGGGCCAGTTTCTGTTCTTCCATCCACGGTTGTCCCTCTGTCATCTTCACCGATTCCGCAAGCTGTCTCTGGGAAATGAATTCCTCTTCTTTGAGGCATTCATGGCTTCATGAGGCCGTGAGATTGGCATTTGCCTTTAGGGTCGCCTTCTTCTGGTTGCCTAGCCATTCTGGCATTCAAGATAATGAGCGGGCGGACCGGTTGGCTGGTGTTTGTCGCGAATTTGATGCAGAGGATGTTTCGATTCAATCGCAAGATGTTGTCAGATGGACAAGCGGGAGAATTCGCCATTGCTGGCATTTTTCATGATTCAATAGCAGGAATTTCGCGTTGAGACACATCAAACCAACCACTTTTCCATGGCCCGACAGTGAAAATCTTTTCCGTCTACGAATAAGTCATACCCGTCTCACCCTGAACTATTTATTAGACAAAGAAGATCCCTTAAACTGCACCACTTGTGGTGACTATATTCTAATAGACTGCAATAAAGGGTTTCTACAGTTAAATTGCATCACTTTCAATAAGCTGTAACATTTCGACCTTTGGGTTGATTTCAATGAAATTTTGGGTGAAATGACCTCAGCGTGTATTGTTTCATTGTGAAATGTGTCGTAGTTTCGAAAATGGAGTCGAAGGAACAGCAAGTGTGCGAGAACATTTTGCACACGCACCTCGACAACCCACTTCTTTCGCACCGAGCCATTTGAAAGATGGTGAAAATTCACCAGTCTACAGTGTCTCGTGTCATAAAACGTTTCGGAGAAGGTGAGTGGTAGAAAAAGTATTCCGTACTGTGTGAAGAATCACATGCGAGTGGTTGCTGCCTTTAAACGCAAACCCAACTGTTCCGTTCGGGATGTCGCGAAAAAGCTGCACTTGACCAAAAGTTTCGTGCAGAAAGCCAAGAAACGAGCCGGGCTCCGTTCATTCAATGTTCAGAAAGCTCCAAACCGCAATGAAAAATAGAATAGGACAGCTAAAACACGTGCACGTAAGCTGTACACACAAATGTTGACGAAACCACACTGCTGCATCATGGACGATGAAACACACGTAAAAGCGGACTTTAAATAAATTCCCGGCAACCAGTATGTGACTGCGAAAGACAAGTTCGATGTTCCAGAGTCTCTCAGGAAACAGCAAGAGTCAAAGTTCTCCAAGAAATTCATGATTTGGCAGGGAATTTGTTCGTGTGGTAAACGGAGCAAGCCTTTCGTGACAACTTCAACTGTAAATGGTCAAGTATACATGAATGAATGTCTGAAAAAACGACTGCTTCCGTTTCTCAAAACACACAACGTTCCTTCAATTTTTTGGCCGGACCTAGCCTCTTGTCACTACTCCAAGGATGTTCTGGAGTGGTACAAGCCGAATGGTGTCAATTTCGTGCCGAAGGATCTTAATCCCCCAAACTCTCCAGAGTTGCGGCCAATTGAAAAATATTGTGCTATAATGAAGCACGAACTTCGTAAGCATCCTAAAGTTTTCACTACAGAACAGAAAATGTTGAAGTCATGGTTGAAAGCGGAAAAAAATGTCGGTTCAAGCGTTGTACAAAATCTTATGCGTGGTATTAAGAAGAAAGTTCGGGCTTTTGGATTTGGTAAAGAAATACAGTGAAATAAAAATATTTCATGACAATCGGTTGAGAGCCTTATTTTTGAGGACGAGTTTAATGTGATGCAATTTAACTGTGGACACCCTTTAATTATACCACTGAACGGTTGACTTTCAATTTAAATAGCTCTCTTGAGGAAGTTTTATCGTCACCAAATGAGGAAATGCTGACAGATTTCCTGAATCGAACTGGCCCGCGAACAAGGACGAATGACCCGAAGGGTTGAAATCCTCCCAAAAAACAATAGATATAGAAAAGTAAAAGCCACCTACCGCTTGACCACGATGCCATTGATTATTAAAGGCTGACTACACATAAATTGGTATGCCCCACGCGCGCCACTAGCACACCTCTAGTGTAGGGAATCGACAATCTCTGACAGTGGTCTGTTTACACTTCTATAGAGAACAACTGGTGTAAGTTAGATCAAAGTAGTCGATCGCGTTCAGAAATAACGTCAAATGGAACCCGAAAGAAGAAAAAATATTGTGCACACCTGAAAAATCCGGAGTAATTCGGTTCCAAGCTGGCTGAAGTGCTGAAGATGCCGAACACAGTTTGTCGAGTGCTCAAAACCTTCAAGGAAACCCTGAGTGTGGAAAGGAATCAGTGGACCTACGAAAAAACTGGAACCAAGGATCGTCAGCTGCGCAGCAAGGTGTTGAGGTGCGTTAAAGCCAACCACGGTCTTTCGATCCGAGATATGGCCAGAAGGTACAACGCCTACTTTCAAACGATGCAGAACATCCTTGCCAGGGAAGGATACAAATCGTACAAAGCCAGTAAACATCCGAACCGGCACATGAAGCAGAATTCCGTGGCCAAAAAGCGTGCAAGGCTCTTGAACGAGCGTGTTTTGACGAAAAACAAGGGCTGCACTTTGATAGATGACGAAATATACGTCAAACTCGATTTTCAGCAGCTTCCCGGTCAAAAGTTTTACATCGCGGCTGGACGGGGGGATCTGACGGGAAGACTCAAGTTTAAGTTTGCCGATAAAATCGCGAAGAAAGTCAAGATTTGGCAAGCGGTTTGCAGTTGCGGCCTGAAAACGGAACCATTCGTCGACGATGACATCCTTAGTTTACCGTTGTATTGCCGTTCATCCACAAGCATAGGGGCCAAGTCACATTTTGTCCCGATTTGGCCAGCTGCCACTACTCCAAAAGGCAGTTCTGGAGTGGTATTCTGCCAACAAGATCGATTTTGTCCCCAAGCTAATGAATCCTTCGAATTGCCCGGAATTTCGACCAATCGAACAATACTGGGCAATTCCAAAGCAGTGACTTCGACGAAGCGACGGAGCAGTCAAGGACATCCAACAAATGCAGGCAAACTGGAAGAAATGCGCTGATTCCGTGTTCATTTCCACTGTGCGGGCGCTGATGGGCTCCATCAAGAGGAAGGTTCGAGATTTCGTTCGAACTGGAGAAATATAACAATCTAATGCTGTAACTTTGAAGTTTTAATAAAAATACTGTAAAGCAACCATTAATGGACTTTTCAAACTTATTGAATCACGAATTACAGGTCTTTTTGTGCGTCTTTAGGAAGCAATAAAAAAATTCAAACTTCAATGAAAGTATATCTTTTCGCCTTATTCGCATTTCGTGGCCGATGATTTTAGTTTTTCTGCGAACCACCCCAACTCCATCGCACACATAAGAGGCATGTTGATACAATGACATCGGACGTCCAGAAGTTGGTATGCAACATGTTCAATGTTTACCATTCTGATAATGCGATGCATGTGAGCTCCGTCGACCGGAAAAGCGAGCATAAAATCCAATTTCTTTCCAGTGCGGAGTGAAATCCTCGTCCAAAGGCCGTACAATCTCATTTCCATCAATTCAGTACAAGTGATTATTCAGCTTGAAGTTGTTGTATTTATGCTCTTTTAATCTTTGCTTGTTCCGCAAAGTTTTTCCTCTAAAAAGGATAATCATTTCAAGCACTCTGTTCCGAAAAAGGAGCAAACCTGCTGGTGGTTAGAAAGCTTAAATTTACAGCTCATAAATTCCCCATAAATATCTCAAACCTTTTAGCAGAATAAAATGACGGACCGAGGCGCAAAAAAGAGGCACAAATCTCCCGGCAAGCAAAGTTTGATGGTTAGATGAACGGGTGGACGGACGCGGCGAGGAGTCATTGAGTACAGAGTTCTCAACAAGTACTGCTAACTAGAAGAATGCGACAGAAAGAAAAAGAATCATAAACGCCATGCTGCCTTCTTACGAGACTGGAGGAGTGCTCGCATAGACCCGTTTCTTCTAGTGGTGTAGAGTTGTGTGACACAGAGCTACCGAATCAACGTTTCATAAAAGCAAACGAGCTGGAAAGCGGAAGTAAAGTGATAACACTTATTCTTTTTAAATACTGCTGCATTGTACGACCGACCGAGTGAGTGAGCATTTTCTTCCCAACGCAACACTTCTTCGACTGTGTGATAAAAAGTAACGATTCTCATTTTTTTTTCCTTCAAACGGAACTAATTTTTTCATGAACGGAAGAAATAGTGAGAAAATGAGTGCCGTAGGTAATCTGATTTATGTATGTTTTACTAAAATATTCCTGAGAGCGACGCAGGAATCTTATACTTACATCACTACTTCTAGCTGATTGTTGACGATTTCCGGAGATATCATTCTCCTCAGGGGCTGTAGTCGTTGTCGTCGTTGTCGTCGTCGTCGTGCTGGTAGTTGTACTCGTTGATGTGCTAGCTGTGCTACTGCTACTGCTGCTGCTGCTACTACTAGTTCCTAAGGTTGTGGTAGTACGATCCGTTGATTTCGTGCCCCCCACCGGTCGGACATCGTTGAAGGTGAGACTCCTCGAGCGGATCTTATCAACGATGGACGGCTGGTCCTGGTCGTCGTCTGGACCCAGATCGCCTCCGATCAAAGCTTGCGCTTCTGCCGGAGGCTGGCCAGGTCCATTGCTTCCGGCTAGCGCTGCTGACGAACTGCTAACGAAATTGGCTATCGAAATCTGATTTTGACAGAGGATTATGAACACCGAACTGATCAGCAGCGTCAGGTATAGTTTGTAGGATTTGATCATCCTTCCTAGAAATTGGCCGAACGAAGCCGTTGCGCGGGTTTTTTTTTTGAAAGCACGCTTTTCAGGGGCCAGTGATGTGTCGCTGGTGGAACACTTTAGATTTGCGGTTCAGCTACTGATGGTGGTAGCCTGGGTAGGCTGATGGCCGTGCGGCTGGGTAGACGCATTGATAGCTGGAATGGGATAAAATAGATGAGGTGGGATTAGGTAAGCTATTTGCAAATGTGTATATTAGGGTGGTTAAACATGATCTAGAACCTGCTGAGCCTTCGCTTACTGCGAGGTGGTGAAGTACAAACATGGACCGAATAAAATAAAGAGAACTTATGTGTACAGCAGAAGCCACTCGGCCGTAGCCTAATTGTTAAGGAAGGTCAACATGATCTAATTCCATATCAGTCTCTTAATACTCTCCTATAATCCGGAACGGTCTTGTACGCTCAAGTTGTTAACGCAGTTTTTATGGAATCTACTTCGTAAAGACATTTGAACTATTAAGTATGATCATATTCCTGGAGGATTATGGGACTAAAGGGCGAACACGAAATTATTGCGACACATTCAACAGGGCATAACTTTTTTACCATTGGGTAAAAATCAACCAAATTTTGCACACTTTCTCATTGATGTGTATTGTTTACATGCTGTCAAACTCGAAGTCGTGTTTTTCGATTAAACGAAAATGGAGGTGAACCAACGCGAGTCGAGAGAACAAATTCTTTCCAAACACCTGGAATTTCCAGACCTGTCGCACCGGCAGTTGGGAAAAATGTTGAACATTCACCATTCAACCGTCTCCAGAGTGTTGAAGCGGTTCCAGGAGCGGTTAACGTTGGACCACGGCAAAGGAGCTGGAAGAATACCGGGACCGGAGAACAAAAAGACGGAGGGAAAGGTGAAGCGGATGATTAAAGCAAATCCCAACGTCTCAAGCCGTGATTTGGCTAAAAAGATCGGGGGGGGGGGGGGGGGGGAGGGCGACCCCGGCGTAGTGGTTAACATCCATACCTCTCACGCCAAAGTCACGAGTTCGAATCTCACCCCCGGACAAGTTGCGAAAATGCCCTAAAGCGGTGTTTGAGTGACAACGACGGGAGATGAACCACTTCTACGAGAAGATGCTGACAAAATATGGCTGCTGTGTGATGGACGACGAAACGTATATAAAAGCCGATTTTAAGCAAATTCCGGGGTTGGAGTTTTTCACCGGCAAGAGCAAGTTCTATGTGGACGACAAATTTAAGAAGAAGAAAATGTCGAAGTTCGCCTCCAAATATCTCATTTGGCAGGCCATCTGCTCTTGCGGACTGAGGGGTGAGCCTTTCGTGACAAAGGGCACAGTCAATGGCGAGATCTACAAATCTGAGTGCCTCGAGAAGCGCCTTTTGCCGTTCTTGCAGCAGCACGACGAAGCTCCGCTATTTTGGCCAGATTTGGCATCATGCCACTATTCTAAAAGTGTCCTGGACAGAGCTGGTAAATCTCATGACCATCATGTGACGATGAAAAAACAGGCAATCTCACTGTCACGAGACGAAATGAACTATCATAAGCTTTCTTGTCAATCTCACACAATCATGCAGGCATGAGATTTTTTCTCATACGATTTTGTTACACAAATTTCTAATTAACTTACTTGAAATTAGCCAAGTAATAATATGTAATCTATAGAGTGGAAATTTTATTTGAAGTTTTGTGATGAAACTTACAATTATATCAATAAATGTGCTGGTAATAGCGATGACCAAAACACTATCACGTGTTGTCATGACGAAAAAATCGATGAGATTTAGAAGAAAATCTTCGTCATCGTTTTCTCGCCCGATGAGATTTTCAGACGTAATTCGGTAAAAATCGTTGGTCATTTTTCATTGAAAATGACATTTGCCAGCCCTGGTCCTGGAGTGGTATGAGGCCAATTCTGTCCATTTTGTTCCAAAGGACATGAATCCGCCAACTGTCCGGAGCTGCGCCCGGTGGAGCAGTACTGGGCAATGATGAAGCGGGAACTTCGGAAGAGCAAGAAGACAGTCAAAGACGAGAAAGACATGTTAAGAAAATGGAAAAAAAAACTGAGAAACTGGTACCGGATGACACTGTAAAGACTTTGATGGAGGGCATCAAGTGAAAATGCGTTCAATTTTACACTCAAGGCTTCATCGATTAACTTTTCTTTTGTTTTTTGAAGTAAATATATTTATAAAAATACCCTAAATTTTTGGTTTGATTCTAAACATTATAAGAAAATTGGCATGACATTTTCGGTGTCGCAATAATTTCGTGTTCGCCTTTTAGTATACGTTAATCAGATGTTATTGTTGAGTTCAACCAATGAACGGAACGATGCTGGGATATTCTTCAGCTACTTTTTCGCTGTTTCAATCAGCTGCTTCTCAGATTTGGCCTCAAAATGGTTAAAAAAGCTCATATGTTTTGGTTGGCTAAAGAATTCCCAATTGGCCGCAGCTAGTGAACTTTTGGAAGATGGTATTAATTAAGTATGCATACATTTTTTGACTGTTTGATCCAATTTAAGGCCATATGCAAAATATTCAAACAACAAGATAAATGTTACATAAAAGTGTTTTAATTATCTTTTCAATAGTTGTTTTTGAAAAAGGAAACACATTTTTCGGGTAAACATTTCTTAAAGCACCTATCACATTTTATTTTTTCAAACCGATTCAAATAAAGAAAAAACAGAAATTAGTATTAGTTTGGTTAACCATATATCAGAATCGTTTTACAAATTACCGTTTTGACAGTGAGTCAATAAGATTTTCCAATATTTCCGATGGATCTTCCACCACTCTTACACGTGTTTGTAGCTCACGATTTGTTTCCAACTCCCGTCCATCACTTTAAACTCATCTCACCAACATCCCCTACAGGGTAGGCCCAAATAAGTGACGCAGTATTTTGTTTCAGTGTCGAATTCTTCTAGCCATCGCTGGATTAATATGTAAACAATCTAGTGTTCGCTAGATTCCGTCGACGGGAAGTGCCTAAGAAAATATGGATTTCAAAAGACAACGGATTTTGCAGTTGCATTTGGCGGGAAAGCGTCCCAACCGGATACTGGCCGGGAACCGGAAGGAAGGAATATGCCGCACATTAATCGACCAGACGTTGAGAAGATGGAGGATCCAAAGAAAAAAACCAGGTCGTCCTCGCAGTGTACGTACCAGACGGCTTGCAAAGGCGATGCGTGAGCGAATTCGTCGAAATCCTAGTCGTTCTTCATATAAACTGGCTCATGATATGAATGTCTCCAGGAAAACTATCAGATCAGTTCAAAAAGAGGATTTGCGATTGGTGCCGTTCAAGAAAAGAAAAATTCATGGACTTTCGGAAGACAAAAAGAAGAACAGAGGCATTCAGGATATCGCTTCTTCAATTCGCGCAGTTCCACGCTTCCAAAATCATACTTCGGTCATGGTTTGGGGAGCGATTCCTACGGAAGGTCGTCTACCACTGCTTTTCATTGATAAGGGTGTAAAAATCAACGCAGCATACTACGTAAAAGAGGTCCTGGAAAAGCATTTGAAAAAGCATACTTCAACGACGTTCGGTAACCACAAATGGTTGTTTCAACAGGATTCTGTGCCGTCCCATGGAGCAAAGATTACCCAAGCATGGTGCAC
Source organism: Aedes koreicus (assembly GCA_024533555.2). NCBI lineage: Eukaryota > Metazoa > Arthropoda > Insecta > Diptera > Culicidae > Aedes > Aedes koreicus. Next base: position 15,879 of record JAHHFK020002930.1, read on the forward strand.
CAAGAATTTGCCAGACTTCATTCCTAAAGAATAGAACTTTCTCGTGAGAACCTTTTTTATATTTTTGAGGCAATGAGCTTCTGATAACTTTAGCGTTTATAACTTTTTTTTCTATGCACTCCTCATTTTGTTACATATTTTTAAAAGCTCCAATTTGTTCCAAATTTTATGGTGAATATAACCATGTGGAACAAGCGAAATTTAAAACTTTTTCCGGCAACAGTTCCTCTCTGTCAGTGCATCCCATTGTGAAAACTCTGTTGTTTACAAATTTCTTTTGTAAAAAGTACGATTTTTATAATCTTTATACAGGCGTCCTTGAATAAGAATTCCACTCCAGTTGCAAAGACGTCGGTCGGTTTACAAGCCAACTACAGGATACCCAGCTCGAAACAAACTTAATTCCAAGAGTATTAACGACAGAGAACGACGCATTGGCCATGTTTCGAAATTCCATCGAAATCAATGATCCAGTTTTGGTATCCGATTATTCGTTGAAAATTGAACCTGAATTCAGTGAGGCTAAGCTGGTCCTTTAGATAAAAGAAGCCGAAAATGCGAGCAAACTTGATCAATTTGGAATAAGGCCAACGGTTGCCGTACGAGCAATGGATTCGAAAGCGCCGGATTCGATGACGAATTTGCCAGTTATTTGTTATCAAATACAAACCAAGTGATCCGTTCACTTCGTCGATCGGTGTGGCAACGGATCCGTTCGCCAAGCACCAGGGGACCGTGTAAGATACTTCAAAGGATGACTTTGCTTGCCATACATTCGTTGTAGGTATTGCACGCTAATTAACCATTAATTAACCCCCGCTAATTAAATACGCACTTCTAGCCCTAGTAAGTTGGATGCACCTCCTCGGCCGGAATCACCTAGTCCTGTACTGCCTTCGAAGAAGGTGAAACAGCCTCCACCATAGACTTCTCGAAGTAAGATGTCACTAATACTGGGCATGCTGCTTTACACGTATAGGATCGATTTGTGTATTGTTTTCAACCACGAGATCAGCTCTCAAAGTGTTCAGGTTGACAGCGGTTTTTTTTTTTTATTTTCAACCAGCAAAACGATTGTATTAGTGAAACTGCTTACTAATACTAACGGCGGCAGAGAAGTCTATGACCGGCCCCCAGAAGACCATTGCATGTCCCTACACCGACGAAGCCAGCGTCAACAGCATCGATGTCGATGGATGCATTTAGCAACAGCAGCGGCGGCGTCAGTTTCACCTACTTTGCTATCATCGACAATAAGAATTTAAAATGTGCCGCTCCGTCACCTTCGGTATTGCAATCCGCTTCCGTGTTTGGGTCATCGCCAGACGATTGGTGCCGAGAAACTTCAGCTTCACCTCTACCGAGATTATGTGTGTTCCCAGTTCTAGAGTATTCCCGGCATCCCCAGCACCGCTCCCGAGTCGAAGACTCCAATTTCAAAGCAGTAGATTTCACCGATGGCAAATGGTATCCCGTTTGATGACGAGTTCTCCCGTATGGACGACGCATTCGAGAAACTAGAAATAATAAGCACGATAATCAAGGCCGCAACAGCCCCGGCATCCAATGATTTTGCTAATTTCGAGATGTTCAGTATTGTTGGCAATATTTCAAGAGCAATGCGGGTAGTGCGATGTGAAAGGTGAATTCGACGGTGATTTCCTTTCGAAGGACTATATGCTTTCCAAGTTTGGTGAGGTTTACTCTCAAGACGACGACTTTGGGGCCTTCTTGCATATATTGGAATATAGAGTTTTCAGAAAAGTGAAAGAGAGAGATAAGGAGTTCCAATTTTCGTAATTTGGAAAATTGACTTTTAGAGGAAGCATGTTTCATTCATTTTTCTAAGAGAGACGTTTCACGTTTATCGTCTTGTTTTCGCATATTATTATAACCTTAAAGTTCTGGCGCTTTATTAAGTAAAAATCATTTCTGTTTGTTCATAAATGAACATTCTACAATTGATGTATTCCACCATTAAAAAAAAAAAAATTCATTATTTACACATCATCGCAGAAGGATTTTAGGTAGGTATTTTCTCTGACCACAGGAACCGTACACGGGGAAAAAAACATTAGTGTAAATATGTTTTTTTTTTATGTGCGTGTACATTTTCCTTTTGCAAGAGATTTCAGAGCTACACCGCGATTATCGTTCGGTTGGTGCTTTGCGCTGAGCCAATGAATGGTCACCATCAGTGAGAGATTTTTTTTCCTTCGTATCAATTTTCGACGGAACCTGAATATCAGCAAAAGGAGGAAAACTCGGTGGAACTACCAAAAAGCGAACATTAATAAAGCCTGGTAGGGGTATATCGCGGTGAATTAACGGCCGAATTAATATCTCCGTTCACAAAACATTGAGATGCAGCTTGGATCATCAAACGCTGCATTGGCAGTCTACTGTGAGCCGATCGGGAAGGTAATACACGGGATTTTTTTATGCAAAGAATGACACTTATCGAATTCGTTTTTAAACCTAGGTTGGAACTAGTTCCAACCTACGATACCCGGACTTATTGTCAGTTCGAATCTCAATCCGATAAGAGTTACAAATATAACCATACACACTGACTTTCAACATTTCAATGGTTTTTCCATCACTAGCCGTATATCTAGCAGTTGAAGAGCAAGCTCTGTGGAAGAGGGCGAGGGATTTTAGTAAGGTTTGATAATGAACTCAAATATGCGACTTGCTATGCGTATCTCAAAACCGAATGACAGTCTGGTGCTGCACCAACCAGTTGTAGGTGGCTTGCAAGCGACACTGTATCATATGTCGTCCCACTAGTAGTATTTCCCCCGGTAGACAGTTTCGAATAAACCGAACAGCAGCAGCACACCGTTCTGGGCAATTTGCAACATTGTACTGTAGTCGATGCTCAGAGGACAGTGCATCCAACAGCGGAGTACCTGGTGAAGTACTACGAAGGCGTTGGTAATTCGAATATAACACTGACATAGGATCCTTCTGGTCCATTGGCAAACTGATGGATCCAGCGAACTGGCCGGTCTAGCGAATTGCGTAGAAAGAAGACGGTATTTCGAGTGTTCGTCACTAAATGTCGAATTCCCGTTGGCGTGAGAATTCTGTCTTGTGGAACGGAGGTTTCCAAAAGCAATGCGTAAATTTGTAGTACACAGGAATCTAAGAAATAACATTTTTCATTTATTTAAGCATTAGACCTCGTTTACAGCGAAATCCGTCGATTTACTCTGCCAGCATAGATGGTTTAGTAGGTCGATCGACTGGTAGCAGGACGATATTCTGTAGAGAGTTTGCGACTGGTGACTTAGAATCAAGGCACTATCCGATCTGCAGTAGACGATGGATTTAAACAGATCTATCACTTTGCGGCTGCTTTAGGGGGAGAATGAAAGTTTCACTAAGAATTTTCATACCACGGTCCAGTCAAATATTGGATACTTACTCTTCTTTGAACAACAGTACATGATAGCTGAGTCCGCTCAAACCCGAAGCTGCTGAAGCGATAAGCCTGAAATGCCCATACAGGTCACTCTGGAAATTAAACTCAAAACATGTAAACCAATCATAATACAAATAGTAAACCATCGACTTACCGCATAGCCTAATTTGTTCAAACCCTTACCCAGCACTTGTATACAATTTCCCGTACCGTCCCTCCGGCGCACCAGCCCCACAGCCAACGATTGTAAATACCGACACATCAACCCCAACACAGCCAGGAATCTCCTCTGAATGATGCCCTTCTGATGCTGAAATATGGACTCCCATTGGTAGATGTTGACCGGTCCTTGCAGCCGATTCCTGTTAATATTTGTACACAGGAAATCAAACGCCACTTTGGCACCCAAATGCGCGTCTTTCACTCGCAACAATGGGCAATCGGTTACAATATTTCCTAATCTCGTCGGTAGCTTGATTGGCTATCATCACTATCGTTAGTATCGACTTCTCCGTAAGGGAACCCTCAAAATAGATCAGCTGCGAAAGATAGGACTGCAGCCGTCCCAAATGTTGCGACAGAACGGTATCCCGTTGGAAAAAGTTAGATAATCAATTGGTAGGGTTAAACTTGGAGATGCTTTCGGCGGAGGTCGAATATTTTCGGATCGACCTGGAAGTCCTCCCCGTGTCGATCTTTGGAACAACTGAATTTGACGATTGTGAATTTTAAAGTCCTTTTCTGTTGCCGGCTTGTCCTTAAATTCATCATTTCCATGTTTTTGAATTCGAGTTCTGATTTTCGTGCCACGATCACCTTCTCCTAGTCTTTCATCTTTTCGACCCATTTATTTTTTATTGTTTCGGTTTCTTTCATCTTCAGTTGATCGTTGTGACTTGACATTCTTCAGTTCGTACCGTAACATGGGAACTTCTCCGTCACGAATTTGAACACGTTCCGTAACTTCGTTGTAATCTTTTTTCAACGATTCTCTCTTTCTCCAACTGTCCTGTAAGAAACTTGACCTGCATATCTTTGGCGTGATCTTTCTTCATAGCAACATTTTTGAGTGCTTCCCTGTCTACTGGTGGTGGCGAATGTTGGCTAGGAAACAATCGTCCGCCATTTAATTTCTCAGGAATGGCCTTGCTGGCCACGGAAGATTGCTGTTGCTTCGGTTTGAACGTAGCAGACGGTTTTGTTTCTCCGTTAACTTCAACCGACTTGGGACAACTACTTTCATCACCTCGCCGAAATTCATCGAGATCAAATTCGTTGTTGAAATCAACAAACGCAACAAATGCATTGGAAGTCTACTGCTAGCCGATTGGGAAGGTGATATACAGGATTCTTTTTTATGCAAAGAATGACACTTATCGAATTCGTTTTTGAACCTAGGATGGAACTAATTCCAACCTGCGATACCCGAACTTATTGTCAGTGCGAGCCTCAATCCGATAAGAGTAACAAATATATCAATACACACTGACTTTCAACACACAACAAGGCGACTTAATGTTGATACCAGATCCAAGTTGGAACTGAAACAAAAACGAACTCGCTATTTGATACGAGACTTTCTGATGCAGTAACTGAGTATGAAAATAACCCCAATGTTTCACGCTAGCACTGACATCCGCTTATTGGATTTCTCCTTAGGAGTGACGAGCTAACAAGCTAACGTGAAACTCACCACCGAAGAGAAACACCAGGATGGGGAAGAGAGGGCCAAATGGATATTCACCAGTGAGCGCATATGGGGTGAAATGGGTTTTTAATAGTTTTTAATTGTTTTTCAATAGTTGCAGACTTCAAAAAATATAGGTCCCATAGAAAAGTATATTCTACATATTGAAAGGTATCTGATAAGCCAATAAAAAAATTCACAAGAAAGGTCTATTGTATTGAAAATTCTATTCTATTCAATTTTCAACCTGCCGTACACTGACGGAACTTTCAACACTTTCTCTTCATATATTTCATTCGAGCAAACATTACTGTCCACTCTTGGGGGCCTCATGGTGATGAGCGAACATCTCCTTCTACACCATAATCGTTACTCCACGTACGGAGAACACAAACATTGCCTGAGTGATAATCTAGGTTTTTTTTTTTTTCATTAGGGCGAATCTACAATTGAGAGACTTTCTCTGTTTACTTTCTCTTTGAGCAATAGCTAAATCATTTTCACATTTTTCGTGTGGCTGTTTGCCTCATATGCTAGCCAGCACTCTTATCTTGCAATCTGTGTAAAAAAATCAATCCATAGTTTTATAATGGCGCTGTATTTAATGAAAGAGAACGAGGCAAGAGAAAGTCTCTCAATTGTAGATTCGCCCTAATGAATAAAAACCCTAGTAATATCCCAAAGCTCATTTCGACATGAAGTTTTCATAAGGGTCAATGTCGCAAACGTAAACAATGGCTTCTTCCTCAAATTCTAGGGTTTTTTTGTTTCATTAGGGCGAATCTACAATTGAGAGATTCTCTCCGGGCTCGCTCTCTTTCATTCATTACAGCGCCATTATAAAACTTTCGAGGGATTCTTTAGTACAGATCGAAACACAACAGTGCTGGCAGCATACTCTACAAATAGTAGAATGAAAAACGTAAAGGTGAATGAATGAGAGCGAGCCCTGAGAGAATCTCTCAATTGTAGATTCGCCCTAATGAAAAAAAAACTCTAGAATTTCTCGAGAATGTTTACTTAATCATAGTTAATTACCACGATGATTGTACAGAAGAGGAGTTCCCCTTTACAAAAGAAGTGGTAGTTTTCTTGAGCGAGTTTGCATTTTCAAGAAATTTGCGGAAGAAGCCATTGTTTACGTTTGCAACATTGGCCCTTATGAAAACTCCATGTTGATTTGCTCGCTTTCAAACGAAGCATTCGTTTGTCGCCACATTCGCTTTGTCAAACAATACCGTGAGAGTAAATGAAATAAGAAACACACATTGCCAATCTAAAGATCCATGACAAACTAAAAGGTGGTTGTGTGCGTCTGTCTCAAAACCTGCTAGTAGTAGAGTTTATGATCATAGCAATCGAAGTGTTGTGGTTGATTGTTTTCGGGAGTGGTGTGTGAAACGCGGGTAGATGTTAGTAACAAATCGTGAACTGGCCTATTTCAATTCGCCTTCCCTCACATGCACAAAGTCTCACTCATACAATGTTGTGAGTTTATATACGGCTTTCAGAGTTGAAAAAAACATTTTGGTGATCAGAAAGCAATAAGCATGCTCTTAATAAATACCTGCAATTGGGAACCTTATTCCATGGCTCTGAAAGTTTCTGAGGTTAATGCTCGATTCTGAAGGTAGGTTCCGATAGATAAGAATTAAGCAGAGAGATTAACATCTAAATATTGACGATTCTAATTACAGATCTAATACAGCTTCATCAAAAATCTCAGCGTATGCATGTTCTGCTTAACACCCGTTCTGAACCCCATTCAAATATAATAACCTAGTTAAACCAACAGTAAGGATGCCATTGCGGCTATTCACATAATCTGATGGTGGTTTTTCATTGGGAAACCTTTTTCAATGTGTACAACTACATTATAGAACCTTTTTTTTTTACTACTGGAAGTAATATCTGTATAGAGCAAGTTGAACGTTTTAAACAAATATATTCTTATCCGCCTAAAATTCGGATTGAAGGATTTTATGAAATTAGGGTGTCTAGAAGCAATTCGTGTCTTCTGGAAACTTTGTGTTTCTATTGATTTTCAAGCTCATCTGATTTGTACCAACAGGGGGAGACTTGGTCCTTACTCAATGATTTCATTATCTCTAATTCGCTCAACCAATCGCAACATTGTGTGATATAGTGGGTGGAATATTATAATTTGAGTTAATTCAAGGTAGACATATTTTAAATTTGGTAAATCGATAGGCAATCGATTTACCTCAAAGAGCATGAGCATGAGTACCAATGAGCACTGATGAGCTTCCTCCCCCTCTGGCATTGTTGGGATATACTGGGCCGAACAATCTCTGATCACGTCTTCCTTAAGATGGGAAGTAAAGCCTTGGATCTCTGCCGATGTATTGATGGGGTTTGTAGTATTTAGGTCATCTCCTTTAAATTTATTCATTCCACCAAAACAATTACATCCAGAATTTTGATGACATGCTCGCTCTCACTCACTAAGTACTTCATCACAATTGGCTACGTACAGCACACGCCAACAGTGACCTTCGCTCATTACCAATTCTGTTTAGCATATAATGCTTTCCCCAAGCGTGTAACCTAGCATTGTTTTCCATCGTTTCGTCATCCAGCTTGCGCACTAAACCGCACTAAGCATCTCCACATGAAGCTAATTGTTCTGATTCACATAATCACACCAGCAGCCCCTGTAGTTGTTGTTTCGGTCTCGTTACGATTTCATTCAAATGACGACCTACACCTAGTTAACGCGACGACGACGACGACTTCCCGACCCAGAACGGAACGACGTCCGCCACCGCACTCGCAATTCACCATCAATCGGGCTTCTCATATCATTACGAATGTAGATTGATGCACATACAGTTCATTTATCCTATGTCCCGATGCTGAATTGAATAGTGGCAAATACGATAATTTGGATGCGAGCAGCACCATATGTTCTTGTATAATAGATGGGCTGAATTTGATTCGAGAACGGGTAGTTTGTTCGGACGCGAAAAAGGACCACTTAATTAACATAAATCAATAATTAAGAGCTTTGCAATTGCCACAACGGACGGGTGCACCGCGATTGCCGGCCGGATCTACATTGCCGGTTTGCTAACTGACCATGATTGCTTACGGGAGGCGTCCAACACTTTCGGGGATGGTTTGCGGTAGAACAGTTTTTGCACAGTCTGAATCTGAGAGCCAAGTATGAACCACGATGAAGAGGGTGGTGGCTTTGAGCTGAGTGTGATAAAGTGACATTATCAATTTTAGAGTTTTTAATTAAAATCTCCCATATCGCATTCAATTAGTTGGGTCCCGTGGGGTCCAACTTCGTTGATGACAATGCGCTTGTTCGCCATATGAGAGCACTGTGGAAAATTTGAATCATGATTGCTGTTGCATATTTTTTCTGCTGAAAATTTAACTGTTTGGTGGTAAAATTTTCCAATGTGTTAATCAGTGCTTAAATTATCCATTAGCCTTCAAAAATTTCTAACGTGCGGCCAACAGAAGACCAACCAAGTACTACCCTCTGTCCTACGGTGTCCGACGAAAGGTTCAAATATTCTCTTTATAATGAGCTTTTAATTCTCTCCCGTTATCAGTACGTGTCGATTATCCAGACAATCATTGTCCGGAAAATTGATGGAAAAACTTTACCCCGGAGCGAGATCAACTTCAAAATGGTTAAAACCGAAGCACGCGCCCAGCATCCTGGCGTCGACCCACACAACCTCGCCCCAACCCACTTGATGAATTTCATCAAAATTCTCCACCATGAAATATTGCAAATTCCTGCGCTACAAAGCGGACTTTTACGATAAGCTGCTGCACGATATGAACTTATGCTCGACGGGTCACCCAAACGACGGACTTTCGAGCTGCGTGCACTGTTGATAATGGACACATCTAGACGGAACGCAACCGGAAAGCTTGCATTCCCCCTATCTCCGCCCAGTGTCCCACTGGAGACGATGACGGCTCAAATTGCTTCCAGCCAAACCGCGCGTATGGATCTTCAATGGAAACGAATCATCAACTCGGTTTTTGCCAGCATCATCGCATCAATCGAAATTATGCTCGTTTGTAGTGGGTGGCGGTGTTCAGCGGTGCAAAACGCGACGAAGACGTCCTCACGGCGGTGGCGGCGGTGATAAATCTGTTTCACAGATGGTGATGAAGCAAATTTGAGTTTCGGCAAACTAATTTGTTCGTTTTGCGCTCCTGATGGAAGTACCGGAAGGTTTAGTTGTTTGCTGAGTGGGGCATGATGTTTGAGAGCATCGCTTTAATAAATTTATTTGTTCTATTTATAAAACATTTGATAAGCTTTTATGGGATCTTAACCACAGAACGCATGAAGTGGTCGAGTTGTATACCTCTGAATTACTTTGCTGTCGGTTATCCACTTTACAGCTACGTTCTTGAAAAAAGTAGGCTCCGCTTGATTTCGGTGGAGATTCACGTGGCTACCAAAGCCTATTGCGATAGGAAAGGCTTCAATGGCATTTGAAGACAATCTGAACGATTTCTTTCAACCTTGTTGGGTTTTCTTTTTGTTGTGGCTTGTTGACCTTCATAATAAACAAATATGCAGTTGGTTACTTACTCCTAATGTTTTATAAGCTACCATCCAATGACATTTTTGAAACAGTGAAGATGCCTTGTCACTGGTGCTGGCTGCATTTTGATACTTTCACTTGGCTGCCTTTTCGTAAAGTCGATGAACCAGTCCAACGTTGTATGAAAAAAGCAAACAAATGTCTGGAATTTCAAACCAAAAAAAAAAAAAAAAACGACGGTTGGGGTGCCTAACTTGTGCCTTAAAAATAAAATAGACAGTTTTCATCTTTATTTTCAGCGATTTTCCAGCAACTTGGTCGTGAATCAACCCATCAAGCATCGTCACTCATAGCCGTGAACAGGCGACATGAAACATAAATTTAATTTTCGATTCTATAATTTATAACCCTCGATTCAAAAGAGCAGTGATCCAGCTGTCAATACCATACAATTATGATATCTAGAAAACATTATTCTGTCCATAATAGATAATAGAATAGACACAAACCAACTTAGAAATTTTGTGCGCATGTGCGTTGGTTTTGCTTGAAGAATGTATCGAAAAGTAGTTTGCAACATTGATTTTCGAATAAAAGACTGAAACACAAATTTGACTTCAGCTCTCGATTTATTGGAGAAAAATAATCTTATGTTGCATTTCACTGTTTATGTTAATATAAAATCTTAGTTTCTGTAAAACGCTCGCACTTTGGACTTGACATTCTTCATTAAATTCTGCACAGTAGCTTTTGTGACTTTCCTGGTGGCTGCTGTCCAGATTTTCTGGACCTCCTGCACACTAGGGGTGAGACAGCTCTACTCTTAGTTGCTTTGACGCACCGAGCATAAAATTGAATCAACCTTCATCGGTTCTTAAGGTCTGTATCCGCAATAATCCGGACACCTCAAAACATGAATAAAACATAAATTTCGCATTATATTTCCGTCGTAGTTGTTTATTTCAGATTCATGGGATGTGTTTTAACAATTCGTGAAGACAAAACATAGTTATTCGGTATTTGCATAACATTTTCGAACTTTGCGCTTAACTCCGTCCATTAGGGTTTGTACAGACTCTTCAGAAATCGTAGAAGCCGTCTTTGTCCAAATTTGCTGGAAGTGTTTGATGTCTTTGATTCCTTGCTTCTTTCCAGAAAGCTTCCGCTTCATCAGAGCCCAATATCTCTCGATTGGTCGTAGCTCTGGGCAATTTGGCGGGTTTGAGGTTTTTGGTACAATGTTCACTTGATTTGCTTGGTACCGCTCCATCACAGTTTTAGCATAGTGGCATGATGCCAAATCGGGCCAGAACAAAGGTTTTTTTTGTGACTTTTGATGAAGGGTAGCAATCGCTTCTGCAGACACTCTTTCTGATGGATCTCCTTGTTGATTGTGCCTGTAGTGACGATGTAGTGTGGCAAACAGATTTACTCTTTTTGCCACACGTGCAAATTGCTTGCCACACAAGGTATGTTTTGATGCCTTCTTCGTTCTGAAATGCTCAGCTGTAGCCTTTCTGGCCATAGCAGAATAAAAAGCCATTCCTGGAAGCTGCTTGAAATCCTCCAGGACATAAGTTTCATCGTCCATAACAACGCATGAAAACTTCGTCAAATATTCGCAGTACAAACGTCGAGCCCGTGATTTTGCTGCCAAGTTTTGTTTGTCGTTGCGATTTGGAACTGTTTTTACTTTATACGACTTAAGTCCCAAACGGTGTTTTGATTTTTGGACAAAACCAAGCGACATCCCTATTTTACGAGCCACCGGTCGAATAGAGAGATTTGGGGTTTTCGTTAATATCCTTTTCACCTTTCGGTCCATGACAGGATCAGCGCGTCCAATGTTTTTGTCACTTCTCGGTTTTCTCTCCACCGTCAAACGTTCCGAAAATGATTTGAGCACATCGTGAACAGTGGATTTAGGCAAATCCAATGTTTTTGCAAGGTCTCGTATTGACAAGTCAGGATTTGCCGTACGCCCGTACAAAATTCGCTCGCGCACTTGTTTTTCTTTCGTCGCCATCTTGAATACTAAACATGAAATGTAAACATCAATCATAGTCTTTTTCATCATAGACTCTCAGCTATACCACAGTGAAATTTTTCGTTCCTACGTGCAATATTTCAAAAGTTATAATGATTTGAAGGTGTCCGGATTAATGTGGATACAGACCTTATCGGTCGTCAGGGTTTCAAAAAGATTGACTTTCAATTTGTTTAAAAAAATAGTGGACATTCCGCTAATAGCAATAGAAAATGGAACAACGGCGAGCCATGTTCCACGACTACAAGGGTTCTAGGAATATTTAATATATGATACGGATGGCTTTACTGAAGCCCGACGATCAGGATTGATAATGATCAATTCTAAGAAGCATGAAGCAGGGCAACTACTAGTGTAAGCAAGGCAAAAGCTTACACTAGAAATAATATAAGCGATATCAAATTGTACGAGCATCCCAGTGAGTACCTTGTCTTTCATTATACAATTATTTGATAAATGTTTTCATTAGGCATACTTTCCTGACAAATGGAAACATGCCAAGGTTGTTCCAATTTTGAAGCCCGAGAAAGATCCAGCTGGAGCTTCTAGCTCAATTTTTGCAGATGAGCAATTTGGATTTCGCCATGGCCATTCAACTACACACCAACTCTTAAGAGTTACTAATTTAATTCGTTCAAACAAATCTGAAGGCTGCTCAACTGGAGTTGCTCTTCTAGACATAGAAAAAGCATTCGACAGTGTTTGGCATGAAGGTTTGATTGCTAAATTGAAAACTTTAATTTTCCACTCTATATTATGAAATTACTTCAAAATTATTTAACTGACAGAACTCTGCAGGTAAATTATCACAATTCTAAACCTCATCGACTACTTGTTGGAGTTGGAGTTCCTCAAGGTAGTATTCTTGGGCCGATATTATATAACATTTTTACTTCCGACCTCCCTGATTTGCCTCAGGGTTTCCAGAAATCCTTGTTTGCCGATGACACAGGCATTTCCGCTAAAGGAAGAAGTCTTCGTGTCATTTGCCGGAGACTGCAGAAAAGTTTAGACATTCTCTCCTCTTATTTACAGAAATGGAAAAATTCTCCCAACGATTCCAAAATTCAACTTATAATAGTCCCACATAAACCTAGAGTTTCATTTTTGAAACCTAGTAGTAGTCACATAGTAACTAACGCTTGCATTAAAAAAAATGGACAAAAATTATCGATTTTTCATGGGTTTACCTTCACCCGCACTGACAAAACTACCCATGCAGCATCAATCATAGTAACCTATAAGTCAGCAGACAAAATTTGACAGCTCTATCAGTCGAACTCTAATCGTGATGGCAAAAACGGAGAAGCAACTCCGTTCAGAAGTGTGCGCGTTCAAAGAACAGCACCCCGCCACGTCGAAAACGGACATCCTGCGGCACTTTGTGGACACCGGATACGCCCGTTCCGGCATCTACAACATCTTGGCTCTATAAGACGGACGGCCGACGACCCTTAGCGACAAGAAGCTCCAAAGGATGCTGAAGAGGAAGACCGATGGAAAGGTGACTACAATGCTGCGTGCGCTTAGCCGGGAGGCCGGTTCAACCAGCCAAACAGTGAAAACAGTGGCGAACATGAACATCCATGTCAGGAAGCGGAAGTCGCGTCCACTGGTTTCGGAGCTGCTGGCAATGACGCAGCGGCAGCGGTCAACTCGATTTTCCCGGCGAATCGCGACGTGGCGGTGGTGATGGACGACGAGACCTATCTCACCCTGGATGGCAACGACTTCGGCGGGCACTTCGTATTTTACTTCCCCCACGAAGGAAGTGAGCTCCGAGGTGAAGTTAATTTCACACACCAAGTTCCCCGAGAAGGTGCTGCTGTGGCTGACAATCAGCGAGAAGGGGATGTCAAAACCGCTCTTCTTTCGCTCCGGACTGGCCGTGAACGTTGAAATTTATAGTACGAAATTTCTGCCGGAAGTTGTTATGTCGTTCATCAAGAAATACCATAAGGGCAAAGACGCGGTGTTCTGGCCGGATCTGGCGTCGGCCCACTACTCGCAGCGATCGTTGGAAGAGATGGAGCGGCTGAATATCGATTTGGTACCCAAGTCAACCCGCCCAACGTCCCCCAGCTGCGTCCCATCGAGAATTTCTGGGCCAACCTGAAGCGTAAGATCTACTCCAACACTTTTGTCGCGAAAAATGAGGAGGAATTGATAAATACGAACGAAGAAAGAACTCAAAAACATGCCTACACACATATTTTCGTCCGCCATGGCGAATGTTCCGATTAACTGCTGGAAGGCCGCTTGCAAGGGCGTAGAATTTTTTTTGCAAGTAATCTTCAATAACTACCATCAGTGGAAAATTTATCAAAAGGAATTGTCTGTCTTAACTTTTTTTATCACCATCCGAAAAAAAAGTCCATTTTTTTAATGCAAACGTTACCGAAACATTAAACATTATCATCTGTTCATAAAGGGACTTTGAGTTGTCTTTAATCGGCCCAAAGCAAAACCAATTTAAAATTCTCGACATTTCGAGAAAATTGCTGCGTAAGTATACTGGTGCCTCGATACATAAAGAGAGATTACTTACTCAAGTTCCATGATCCGTAATTTCGAGATGCGTCGATCAATCGAGAAAACTTTTCACCAATTTCTTCTTCAATGAAACATCAACAAATGCCTGTCAAACGTTTTTTGTTCCAACCACCAGGGACGCGGTAGTGTATTAAACTGTGCGTCCAGATTTACTTTGAATCGAGCTTTAGGTTATATATGTTGCATATTTTGATTTCAACCTCCCTAGGATCAACTTTCTTGAGCGACCAACCACAAATCATTTCTGGCAATGATATGTTGTCGGACTGTTAATTGTTGACTATCAATGGTGACATTCCATATCCCTTTGCATTCTGATGTGCATGCCCGAACAAAGTGGAAACATAACTTTCAATCATCCGAATGCTTTCATCATCGCATACAGTGAAATCTGAAATTCCCCAAGGCTAGTGACTTGAATAATTCTTAACGTTAATATGCTTTGCGCTCAACACTGGGCAAAATTATGCATTCACTGAATTCTATTCTCAGCTAGGTCGCCAATCTGTGGGCGGGAAGCATTTGGAAAATTTCATTTCGAGAGCATATTTCTTCCGCAACAGCACACCCACTAGCACTGGATACAGCATATGCATATTTTACAAGCGGAAAAATGGAAAGGCGAATCTAAGACCGTGTTTGTGTGTTGGTGAGTGCGAGTGGTTCCTGAATGGGTAGGTAGCAAAAGGATTAGAATAAACCGATTCGATTGCAGAGATGTAGTTGGAGAGGTTTCCCATCGTTTTTTGTATGGTGCTGTGTGAGCCAAACTGGGCAGTGCGCCATCCGGGTGCGTATCCCGGAAATTAAGCATTTGCAAGCAAGGGTACTTTTTACGGGATGTTTCTTCCTTATTTGGCACGGGTAGGGATGCATTTTGGCATTGAATTGGAAAGTCCGGAGGAAATTATTTGGATCTTTTGCTAAGCCAAAGACTTGAAGAGCGGAAAATTGCATAAGTAATGGAGAACGAGGTGGAGTTCAGATAACATGGGAAAATGTAACAAAAGTAGGTGTAGTTAATTTATTTGTGCAGGCTCAAGCCATGTTTTCAATTTCTAATATAACTCTAATATAGGACTGTATCGGGAATCGAATTCTTAACCTACAGATTGGACGACAACTAAATCTAACTTTTTTGGTCTTGGGGATGACGAATGCACTAAGTTGTATTTCGAGAAATCAGATGCGTTTAAAGTTTATCGTAGACATCAAACATGTGAGCTTTTTGATAAGTTCCTAAAGCTTGAAAAAAAAAAGCATAAACACTTACTCAAAGCAAAGAAACGCAATTACTGGTGTTCGTTTATCGAGGGACTATCTGGAGAAACCTCGATGACAACGCTTTGAAGAAAGGCTCGCTACATGTTAAAACCGCTCATCCTCCAATGAGAGTGAAGAATACTCCATGCAGTGGATATTCGACTTCGCTAAAAAGGTTTGTCCAGACTCTGTCCCAACACAACTGAATTTACGGGATACCACCCGAAGTAACGGTTCTCTGGACGAACCATTCACAATGTTGGAATTTTCAATGGCACTTCTTTCATCGAATAACTCTGCTCCGGGAAGCGATATGATTAAATTCAACCTTCTAAAAATCCTCCCCGATAGCGCTAGAAGACTATTACTCAACCTGTATAACACTCGCATGGAATTAAATATAGTTCCACCCGGATGGAGACCGGTTAAAGTAATAGCTACTTAGAAGCCTGGCGAACCAGCATCTGATTACAATTCTTACCATCTGATCTCTATGATATCGTGTTTAAGAATTTTTTTTAGAAAAAACAATCCTATCAAGACTTGACCGTTGGGTTGAATCAAAGAACCTGCAATCAAATACGCAGTTTAATTTTCGAAAGAGCAAAGGAACAAACGATTGCCTAGCGTTGCTTTCATCTGATATACAACTGGCCTTTGCACACATGGAGCAATTGGCTTCAGTATTTCTGGATATGAAGGGCGCATTTTATTCAGTTTCCATAGATATACTGGCAGATATTCTGCACAGTAGTGGTTTGCCAGGAATTTTAAATAACTTTTTGTATAATTTACTGTCAGAAAAATAAATGAGCTTCAATCTAGGCCAACTGACAACTTCCAGAATTAGCTACATGGGCTTACCCTAAGGCTCATGTTTAAGTCCCTTACTTTATAATTCTTTATACTTTATAAGTTCTCAGCCCAACTGCGCCTCAAGATATTGAGAAGAGACATTACCCAATCTTTGACCTTAAAATACCTTAAAGTCAAGTTTGATTCAAAATGCACTTGGAGTTCTCACATTGCGTATTTAAAACAGCTGGTCCATATTGTGCTGTGTTATTAAAATAGGCAATATCTAAAACTAATCCCATTGGGTATATGGTTAGGAGTGCCAAAACTGATACAATAGTGACTCACTCACCCTACATGTAGAGATATCAAGTGGTTGGTTATCTTTTCTCAAATTTTAAGTAACCATTAACCAATGTTAATTCAAAGTTTTAAAAAGATAACTTACTTAAAACAGCTTATCTTGTCGTGGAATTTTGCTGTGAGGGATTTTTGATTCAACGCTACGATATTTTGCAAAAAAAAAGTAGAAGCAAACAGTCATAAATCGATTCAACCTCACCTTAAGAGCAGAATGTGCCGTTCGTCCACCATCCAACAACGGGGTAGCGATCCCCGAAAACGCTAGTGCCAATGCAATCTGACCTTGCGATCGTATTGTTGCCAAAAGAAGCGTAATCAGAAATGATTTTCCCGTTGCTCCAGGTGCATTATTGAAATATATTCCCCGACTTCCCCCAGATTTATTTGAATGCGATCATCATGGAGTTTGCGAATATGAAAGTGTTTAAAGATGAGTTTTGAGCTTTACAAATAAAGGTAAAAAAAAATGCACTTCAATACAGGGTGCGGCAGAAAATAATGCGAAAATGTTCAAACTTGAGTATTGGGTTAATTTGTGTACTAATGTGTGACTAATTTCTGTCGAAAGTGTATTTGTTTATGTTTACTTTCAAGTGCTGCATCCAAACATTCTATTTGTTTTATTGCAAATTCGTCAAAATGTTCGCGAAAGAACTGATCACCAGTTTGTTGCTCGCCCAGAAGTAGCCGAAAGAGATTGCCAAGGTGGTAGGGTGCCATTTGGCAACAGTTTACCGCATAAAAAAGTCCCTGCAGGATAGTTCTAAGTAGCGGAAGCCGGGAAGCGGACGTCCACGCTTTGCACGCACGCCGAACGTGATCAAATCGGTCCGTGCAAAAATTGTTCGCAACCCGGTGCGTTCCATAAGAAAACTTGCAAGGGAAGCCAATATTTCGGAGAAATCCATGCGGAGAATCATCAAAGAAGACCTGCATGCTTCTTCCAGAGCCAGTGTGAAACGCCACTTGATTACGGACCGGGTCAAGAAACAACGAGTGACTCGTTCCAAGAGATTGCTTTCCTTGTTGAAGAAGGAAAAAATGATAATCCTGTTCTCCGACGAAAAGCTTTTGAGCATCGATGCCGTGGCCAACAGCCGCACGGACCGGTTCATATCACCGCAGAAAATGGAGAACGTTCCGGAAAAAATGAAATTCAAATTTCAAACCAAACATCCGGCTGGTGTCATGATGTTTGGCTTGGTGGCGTCCAACGGTTTGAAAATGCCGCCTGTTTTCACTGATGCTGGAGTTAAAATCAATACCGGAGTGTATATCGGTATTTTAAAGGACCAATACGTGAAGGCAAACTTCTCCGAGGACCAAAACGTTGTCCTACAGCAGGATGGAGCGCCGTGTCACACGTCCAATCGAACCCAACAATGGTTGAACGATAACATGAAGTTTTGGCCGAAGGATTTGTGGCTCCCTAGCAGTCCAGATCTTAATCCGTTGGATTATTCGATTTGGGCATATGTTGAAGCACAAGCCTGCAAAACATCACACCCTAGTGTGAAAACCCTGAAGTCAACCATAACACGCACATGGCAGTCAATGTCGGAGGACTACGTCCGAAAGGCATGCTCTGGCTTCCGGCGTCGGCTCGAGGATGTTATTGATAAAAATGAAGGACACATTGAATAAATTTGTTTAAAAGGACTTTATAAAGATAAATGCACTCGAAAATGTTAATAGTATTGCTTGAATTAGTTGAAAATGGGATTTGAAAGAAATAGAACAAATTTTCGCATTATTTTCTGCCGCACCCTGTACATACATTGCACTGTTGTCAGAGATTAATTTGACAAGAAACCTTATGAACAATAAGGAACATGGGGAGTGACACAAGTTTACCTAAAACTGTAAATTTCCAAACAGCCTGCTTTTTAGTTTGTTCAAGTTTTGATATGTGCGATTTTTAGCTTGGCAAAACATGTGTCTCTCCCCCTACAAGGAGCACCAAACACGGTCTTCGCCAAGCGCGCCAAAATGCCATGCTACGGATCTGGATACATACTAACGTTCATGCATGCTCATGTTTTCACAAGAACAAGAACACTACAATCACAGAGAACAGACGTTCATCTTCGGTCTGGTACTTGTGTAAAACTTTAAACCGACATTTCAAATGTATGTCGTTATGCTCCTGATAGGCAGCGCTGCTGTTGTGCGATAACTGTCATGTCAATGTTTATCTATAAAAAGCCTAGCACATAATCTGAAAATTTTTGTTTGGTTTTCTCTGCACTTGCTTCTTATACCAGCTGCCCATATTAACATTTACACAGGTTTTTCAAAAAAATGTATATGGACATCAATGTCTGTTCTCTGTGCTACAATCATAACAAGTCTTGCTCAGGATCATCGTAAAGGTAATGTTTATTTTCACTTAAAGGCTATAGCAGCCAAGCCATCGGACCTTAAAGCGTCTGGAATTTGATTATCGTAGTCTTTCCATGGACCAACTCAGAGAGACCAATAGAAAAATGATTCTTTTCAGGGCCCCAAAACACCAACCCCCGAAAAAGGTTGAAAAAAGTTGGATTTAAAGAGGATTTAAAGAATCAAAGCAAAATTACTACAGTGTGTCCCACAATATGAGTCACCTTTTTTCAGTCTTGGTTTATTTGAGCTGGGTAATTTTTACAACGGAATTGATAATATCCGTATTGAGTGTTTCTTTTGACAGCTTATCGCTGAAGATAAATAAGCGATTCCGTTTGTTTATATTTATCAGCTACCATATTTTTTATATTTATTAGCCATACGGGAGCAAGTTTTAAAATTACATTTGCAAAAGCTTAGACCGTGTCAGATATGCAATAATCTTAAGTAGTTTGGAGTGAGTAAGCGTTTTGTTTTTCGTACCTTGCAACGGTTCAAGGAAACTGGAAATGTCCATATTCAACACAAAGAAGGTGCCAGACGAACTGCCAGAACGAAGAAAAAGATCAAACGTTTGAGGGAGCCCAAATCGTGCAACATTTGCCGAACACCCGTTTCCATCGATCGACTGTCGTCTACACCGATGGCTCTAAGGATAAAGATACGGTAGGAGCCGCATGCCTTTGCGGAGGCATACGCCATAAAGATGGCTGTCACGATTCCGAACCAGAATAACGAGTTGGTTGTTCATCGGATTCTGCTAGCTGCCTACTGGCATTGGAGGCGGGAAAATCTCGATACCCATGGATCCAAGAAGGGAAAGAAATAGCGCGGCACAAACCTATTCAATTCTGCTGGAGTCCTGGGCACGCCGGAATCAGTGGCAATTCCGAAGCCGATCGACTAGCCAATGAAGCCAGGAGGGAACAGGCCATCGATATATCAATCCCAGGAGAAGATGCTCTGAGAGAAGTTAAACAACTGATAGGTACGTCATCGGTGGGATAACCAGTGGTGTGAGACTAGAGAGTCAAATTTGAGAGAAGTAAAGGAAGATGCAGGTGGACGGAACGCGAGAGCACGGCCGAACAGCGTGTTCTTACACGTTTAAGGATCGGACACACGCGTCTAACACATTCCTGTTGAAGAAGGAGCCGCCGCCCAATTGTGTATGTTGCGGTATGGTGATGGATGTCCGGCATTTAATTCTCAAATGCCGGAAATTTGTAATCGAAAGGCAGAAAAATAGCATTGAGGACTAGTCTACGTGACGCCCTAGGAAATACAGAGGAGCAAATAACACAAATGCTGAACTTTCTAAGGGAAACAAGATTGTTTTCCAAACTGTAGCGAAACCAGAAAATGAAAGAAAACAAGAAAAAGGTGAAAGATGCCAAGCCGGATGGACAAATAGAAGTTGATGAACAAAAACTGGAGAGGCGAAAGAAGAAACAATGATGAAAACAAGTACGGAAGCATAAAAACTGAAGAAGAACAGTTCGGAAATAGCAGCCGTAGCTGTACACTCAGGAAACTATCCGTACGATTTTCATACGATCAGAACTATAAACCACAAAGCAAGGGTCCAAGACTCATTCCATACGAAATCGAATGAAATGATTACTGTTGCATTAAGGCCTGTACTCGAAAAAAATGCACCAGACCAAAGTTATTTTAAGTCGGATTTTCTAGAAACTATCAGGGAATGAACTAATAAAAAAGGATTATGTTTCGGCATAATTACTTTATTCAATTTCCTTTCCATCGCTGAAAGCCCGCACCTTTCCCTTAATACCCCTCATTACATTTTGTGCAATGGTGGAGCCGACCTTTTTGGTCACTTTCATCCATTCTTTCTTCAACTCCAGCTCGTTCTTAAGCACCTTGGACGATTTTCGAACTTTGGCCTACATTATGGCCCAAAATCTTTCCACCGGACGAATCTCTGGTGAATTTGGGGGGTTGGCGGTTTTTGGTACAAAAACAACGTTATTGTCTCTGTACCAATCCAACGTCGATCGCGGGTAATGGCATGATGCCAGGTGCAGCCAAAATAATGTCTCGCCTCCGTGGGACCGCAGGAAGGGCAACAGACGCTTCTGGAGGCAATCGGGGCGGTAAATTTCGCTGTTGATGGTACCCGTTGTAATGTACGGTTTACTCAGTTTACCGCATTGGCATATGGCCTGCCAGGGCAAGTATTTTTTGGCGAATTTGTGCACTTTCTTCTTCCTTATATCTTCCAGAACAGCAAACCGTGATTTGGCAACGTATAACTCAAGCCCCGGTATTTGCTTTGCGTCTGCCTTGATGTAGGTTTCGTCATCCATAACCACACACATCGGTTTCGTTAACCACTCTCGATACAGCTTCCTTGCGCGGGATTTGGCCGCCGTGTTTTGTTGATCACGCCGGTTCGGTGCCTTGCGGACCTTGAATACACGAAGCTCAGCTTCGTTCCTCCGTTTCATGGTTTGCTGAACGAACTTGGCGGAACACTTTGCCTTCAGAGCCGCGTCGCGAATCGAAAGGTCCGGATTACACTTGAAATAATCCAACACCTTCCGAGCCTTCACAGGGTCAGCTGTCTTCGATTTTCTTCCACGACCAGCCCGCCGCTCGGTCGTCTGGGACTCCTTAAACGATTTTACCCTCCGAGACACAGTTGTATGGGTGATTCCCAGTTGTCTTCCGATCCATCTCATGGTCGCAGTCGGATTTTCCATGACGGCGCGCAAAATTCTCCGGCGATTTTCTTCTTGTTTCGATGACATCTCAATAACCACTGAACCGATTGTTATGAAATTTATATGTGAACATGTAACATGTAAACAATTCTTTCCAAACTAGTTATACCCGGATTTTCATCAATTTTTACCCACGGAAAAAAAAAAATTACACACGGGCATGGTGCATTATTTTCAAGTACAGGCCTTATTTGACAACATGCCTCATATTAACTTTCAACCGACATCACTTATCAGGCGTGTGTAGTCCCGTGGGATTGTGGCTCACCTTTGGATCCCGAGGTTCATTATTCGAATCCCGATTGCACCCTTTTTTTCTCTGTGAGGAAAATTTTCATACGATCGTCCTATGAACTTCTTTCCATTAGGGGCTATGCATAAACCACGTAGACTTTTTTGAGGGGAGGGGGGTGGGTGGTTCGACCAAAGTCTACGCTCCATACAAAATTTCAAAAAATGGTATGGAGAAAAGTCTACGAGGGGGAGGGGGGGTCTTGAGATTTTCAAAAATGAGTCTACGTGGTTTATGAACCGGCCCTTAGAGAATCGTATGAAATTTGCAATAATATCTTGTGGCAAATTTCCATACGATATTCGAATGAATTCCTTTCGATTTGTTCGCTCACTGTAGCAGTTGCGAAAAAGAGAAGCCGTAGCAGTAGCTGAAGAAGAGAAACGTAACGGAATCAGCGGAAGAAGAAAACCGAAGCGGATGGAGGAAAAAATTAAAAGCAGAGGAAATTGAAGGAGGCGCAACGGAATAAGAAATGCAGAGGAAAGAAGCAAAATAAAAAAGTGAAATAGAAGAAGACAACGTGAATGAGAGATACGTAACACAATCGAAGAAGAAGAAAAGCGGAGCGGACAAAGTGGACGAATAGAGGTCAAAGAAGAGAAACGAGAGAGCAGAAGCACAAGAAGTAGAAGACGTAGAGAAACAGAAGGAAATAAATGGAAGCAGATAAGCAGAAGCAGAAAAATAAAAGGAAAAAAAAGTAACGCAACGGAATAAACGAAAGAAGAAAACCGAAGTGGATGGAGGAAAAAATGAAAAGCAGAGGAAACTGAATGAGGCACAACGGAAGATGCAATGCAGTGGAAAGAAGCGAAATAAAAAAGTTATATAGACAACGTGAATGAGAGAAACGTAACACAACTGAACAAGAAGAAAAGCGAAGCGGACATTGTGGACGAATAGAAATCGAAGAAGAGAAACGGAAAAGCAGAAGCACAGGTGTTGAAGGCGTAGTGAAACAGAAGAAAAAAAATGGAAGAAGATTAGCAGAAGAAGAAAAAGGGAATGAGAAAAGTAAAAAAAAAGAATAAATAACAGAGTTAAGACAAGTAGAACAATCGCAAGAAGCAGGAAAAGTTGAAGCAAACCAATGGAGGAATAGAAGGAGAAGTAGAGAAGCTGAAGAATAATGGTTGAGAAAGGCGGAATGAAGTGGAGAGGGAAACGAATTATTGGATTAATATTGTACAAGAAATAGATTAACGAAATCAGAATTTCGTTAGACACGAATGCGCCCTTCTGGTGTAAAGTGTCATTAATAAAAAAAATCACAAGCGAAGAATGGCATGCATCGTCACCGGATCTCAACCCACTTTATTACTTTGTTTGCCTATATGCTTCAACATATAGGCCCTACGAAAGGACTTACTTTAGATCGATTCAAGAAACATTTGGTTGATATTTGGGACCAAATTCCTCAGGAAATCGTGCGTGTCAGCTGCGATGGGTTTACAAAGCGTTTACGTAAAGTTATCAAGGAAAAGGGCGAGATATTCGAATTGAATTAATATGATTTATTTCTATAACATGTATCTTTCAAATGAAAAATAAATGCTATGATTTGGTTGATTTGTTTTGCTGTAATCCCATTTTATTTTGGTGACACCTATTGTGAGACACCCTGTAAATTAAAATCATAGACCATCCACATGTGCTATCATATGTATAAATAAGATGATACCATTATGACTGTACACCAACGCGGTCCTACCTCAACTTCGCAGTTAGATCCCTGATATAACCCACAACAATTTGCTACCGATTAACTGCAAATCTAATGATCTCTATTGAGCGTTCGGATTTCAGTTCTTGTTTACAGCAGAACTGGAAAATTAGAAACAAAGATTTAGGTTAGGGCCGCGGTTTTTGGCTCAATAGAACTAGATCAAAATGAATTGTATCGTTGCATCAAGATTTTTCAGTTTGTTGACAAGTCACTGCTTTTGTTACAGACAACTGATAACAGCAACTTCTACTAATACATTTCAATTGGTCTATCACGTTGCTCCGACGCGCTGCTTCCACAACGCATTTTGTTGCGCCTCTACTTTATGCTAGATTGAATTGAGTTTCATACACAATTTCCGGCTTTCCGTTTAATTTTATATCACCACAGCAGCGACACTTCACATAAACAGCACACAGCCACCGACTGCCATTCTGTGCTCGACATATTCATACTCATACGTGAAATCATTCACGAAACGTGCTCCCATACCTTCTGGCAGAGACTTCCAAAATGTAAATAACAAGAAAAAAGAAAACAACAAATTCTGCGTTCTCTCCTCATCGTGGATGGCGTCGCGTCATAGGCGTTATGTTGTCGCAAAGGGGAGGATGGGGCTGGAGGTCATGTTCGCACGCTCTCAAAATGATGACTGCACGGCTGTACGCTGGGGTTGTTGTTCATCGTGATTGATAGAATATCACACCATGTTATGTTTTTATCGTCCTCTCCACGGCTTTCCGTCGCTCTGGGTCGTGTGTATCGTGTTCATATCAGGGCAGCTCGTTGTCGACGGCGGCAAAACGATTGGATTGTTGATGAGAGTTTTCGCGGAAATTATCGAGGATATTTTCTCGACGGGATGGAGCGAGTAATTGGATGCGGGTGTCAAATCGTAAATTATTGTTTCTTTTTGCTTTTATGAGTTTTCCACAGTGGAATTAAAAAAAAAGGGAATGACAAGCAAGCAATTAACTTTAGATGGTGTGAGCACGAACTCGACTGTTCCAAAACTCAAATTAGTAAAAGCTTCTGTCAGTGATCACGATAACAACCAATGTTAAACAATAGCTACGCAAAACCCCTTTTTGTTCCTTAGCTTCAACAAGCCACAAACCCATTCACAATTCAAAACTCTCTCAACTGTTAGGGGTTGGCTTGCCATAGATTTGCCAGTTTCTTGCGGAACAACAGTCACGTAAGATACACTCATTTTGTTCCGGAGAGTTTTTCACATTCTGAACAAAACCGCAGCGTAGAGGAATGTCACTTTCCTCTTCTAAATTTCCACTTTTACTGTCCTGGTGCGCATTCAATTCACCCACAGAACCGGCTCCATATTGATACGCCAGAATGTCACACAGCTCTGTTGTGAGTCTACGCCCTGGAAGCCACAAGATGATGGTCCATGAACGTGCCGTGAGTGTACAGCCACAAACAGGACCACCACTTCCGCCCCGAAGCAAGTTGTCGTCGTCGTCTTAGAATGCCAACGACGAAAGCGACGACGATGACGACGACAAACGGCGCCGTCGTTTGCTGCAGCATGCTCCGTCTCAAGTATGCAACCATGTGCAACCACATAGGTCAGAAACCCCGGTCTCACATACTTGACTTTTCTTCAACTGCTGCATGGCATGGCAAATTTTCCAGAGAATTCGGAAGTGTGCAAGTTCGTGATCTTGCACTGGCTGCTAGCATAAAACAGAAGTGCATGGGTTAAGAGCTGTGTTATTAGCGCGGCAGCAAACTCATCTCGCCCAAAATGAAAACGTGATGCACTGGCTGCATCGTTCGGCGAGGTGACCGAGGGATAGTGTGAGGTGATCTATGGTGTTTTCGTCTAGAGGACGTGTGCCATTTGTGTCGAAAGTAACACCGTGGTCTCGGTTGATTTTTGAATCATTTCAAGTGGCATTTGTGCAATCACGGTTAAGGTGCAGTTTTATTTGGTGGGATATCAGAAACAATATATCATTTCAGATTGCACCTTCACAATAATAGAATCGTCTTTGAAATCTGACATATCGAAAATGTGAAAAATTGGAGTCTGAATTTTTCGAGAACGCATCAAAGTACATTGAACCTTAATTAATAGCGATGCATCGCGAGAATTATGAATGGAAAATATGTTTGAACGTTTATCGCGAAAAGACTAGGTTTCGAGAAAAGTGTGTGTTTTGGCTCATGCATGCTGCCGGCATGATTTATTAGGCGTATCTGTGACAGGCTACGAAAGACGTCATTCGATAGTTGTTTTTCACACGCTTCGACATTGGTGACACAATTAGATTGTTAGTACAGTCGTTTTAGGTATTTTAGGTGCCATGAAATCTGCCCTAAAATTTAGTTCAGTATATTGTGACTGTGTATTCAATAATGATCGTTTTCTTTACATTATGAATTAACAACGATCCTAGAAGGTAGGCTGTGCCGTTGAACGAGCGTTTTTCGCTCTATTTATTAAAAATAATCCAAGAAAATAAACAGTGGAGTTTCAATTAAGGTGGAGCCCTACTTCTGCAGTGGATCCATTTCCGTCAATCATCGATATTACTCAGCCGTATTTAAATCCAATGACTTGATGTTTTCAACTTGATATAGTATCACACATACGATACTCATTTATGTCTGTTTGTATGTAAGGTACCCGACCAGAAGGAAACAATAAAATTATTTTAAGTTTTGTTATTCAGTTACGCTGTTTTTATAACAGAGGTAGTTAGCAATTAGATCATGGATGTTGTTAAAATAACAGAAATTGTGACAACAGGGTTGTGATTTCTTTGGAGAGAATCACCCGGCTGCACATTTCTAGCTCTCCTTGGTGAATCTCACTCAGTCTCTACGGAGATGTTTTCCTGACACCACAGTAGAGATTGTTCGACAAAGCACGGGAGAGCGAGAAAATTGACAGTTGCTCTCTGAGCGTTCATACACTCACTGCAGTGTGAACGACGAAGAGTGAAAGAGCAATGAAGGACTCCACCGCACTGACGTGAGTGAAACTTTGAGCTAAACATTAAGAAAAAAAAAGTGGCTGGAAAACGGGATGAACACTACGAAATAGGGGCCTCAGATAGCCTAGTCGGTAAAGGCACGGAACTACCAATCTGGAGGCGGCGGATTCGATTTCCAGTCCAGTCGACTTAAAAAAAAATCTCGACTTCCCTGGGCATAAGAGTATCATTGTGCTTACCACATAATATACAAATTCATGCATTGCTGATTGGCTTTGAAAGCTCTCAATTTAATAACTGTGGAAGTGCATCCAGAACACTAAGTTGAGAGCCTGGCAATAAACTTATTGCGATAAGCAATAATCTTGGATACGCCGAGAAGAAGAAGAAGAACAAAATGTTCAAATTCAAGTTTTGCGGTATAAAACTAACAATGAAGGTTTCACCAGGGTGACTCTCCCCGGTGAAATAATTCTGCTCTCTTCGATGCTCTTCAGAGATCACTCACACGCTCCGGCCTGTTGTGAGGTGAGGGTGCAAACGACAGACACCTTGGTGTCACTCAACTTGTGATATCAAGCAGAGAGTGGAAACAAAACCAAAATCTCTCGGGTGAGTTTGCGTTTGCCAATGTGTGGAGTAAATTTTCACTTAGCATCCTGATTGCACCGAGGAGAATTGCATCTTTGCCCTTGGGGTTCGGAAATGCGTCGGAAACGCCAAACCAAGAAATTTAAACTAAACTACGGCCCCAAAACACCACACAAACCCAACCTCCAAACCTCTCCCTACGGTAAACTCCCAAGCGCCCATTTATCAGCAAGTCAAACAAAGCCAAACGGCTTAAGTTTTGCTAATGGGTATGCTCATAAGCCCCCTAGAGTTCTGGAAAACGGTTCTCTGGACGGACGAATCAAAATTCGAGCTGTTTAACCGAAAGCGGCGGGTTCGTGTTTGGTGCAGATCGGGAGAGGAGCTTCAGGAGCGCCACATCCAAGGCACGATGAAGCATGGAGGAGGAAATGTGATGGTCCGGGGGTGTTTTTCGTGGGGTGGAGTGGGAAGCATTGTGAAAATCGACGGAGTTAATGACGGCAGATTCTTCCCATCAACGTCCTGCGAGAAAATTTGGAGGTTTCGCTGATCCAGACGGGCCTTGAAGAGAAGTTCGTATTCCAGCAGGACAACGACCCGAAGCATACTGCCAAGAAGACCAAGTCTTTCTTCCGGTCCTGTCGGATCAAACCGCTGGAATGGTCTCCACAAAGTCCGGACCCTCAATCCCATCGAGAATTTGTGGGCGATTCTCGATGCCAGGGTTGACAAAACTGGTGTTACCAATAAAAATAACTATTTTGAAGCCCTGGAGCGCGCCTGGGAAGAGCTAGATCCACAGCACCTAAAGAACCTGGCGAGGCATGTCGAAGCGCCTGCAGGAGGTCCTGAAGGCCAAAGGAGGACACATCAATTATTGAAATGCTTTTATTTTACTTTAATTTATGTTTTCTGTAGCCTAAATCAAGTGGGCACTTTATTTTGTCACTGTTTTTTTTTTTCAACACAAATTTTTTTTTTTTTTTCTTTAATTAAAACATCTTTTTTTTCAGTATTCCATAAGTGAAACTTAAAAAGAATATAAAAAATAAGATAATAAAAAAAATGAGAGAAATTGAAAAAACGATGAGGTGGGCACTTTATTTTGCCTATCAGTGTATCTCCAAGGATAAATTTCCGCACCTTGGGCTTAACGCTATCGATCAAATCCTGTGCAACACTTGCGCCATCTTTTTTACACCCTTTCATCCACTCTTTCTTCAAATTCTTGTCGTTTTTGAAGACCCTCCCTGTTTAGCTGAGCTTGCCCTTCATAATCGCCCAGAATTTTTCTATTGGGCGGAGTTCTGGCGAGTTTGGCGGATTTGCCTCCTTCGACACAAAAACAATATCGTTGGCTTCGTACCACTCCATCACCGGTATCGCGTAATGGCACGATGCCAGATCCGGCCAAAACAGAGTGTAACCTGTTTGTCTGGAGACATTCTTCTTAATATATTTGGCCGTTGATGGTGCCGGTCGTTATGTACAGCTGGAATTTGCCGCACCCGCAGATCGCCGCCTGTCACACCAAGTACTTCTTGGCAAATTTGTCGACCTACAGCAATATTACGTTTTACTGAAAATCAGCAATTTGGTTTGTTTTTGCAGATTTTGGAGAATTTGCTGAGTTAGCAGCCGTGCGGCAGCGGCGACCGATATTACTCCGTAGACCCCGAAAAAAATTACGGAATAAGCGACTCCAGTGTATTATCATTTTTCGCATAACTTTTCAAAAGGTCCTAAGTAACATTGAGTGATTCTCTCCTCTCTCGTTTTTTTTTGTTGTTAATGACGACTCCATTATAAAAGTTTCCAACGGTTTCTCCTTACAAATCGAAAGATGGTCTTGCTGTCGAGCATATTATGACATTCTCATACAAAATGACAATTTCGTTTTTATAAATTTTTTTTCCCGTTCCAGTAAACTTTTTTTTTTAAATAAAGGCTTTATTTATTTATTTATCATTTATTTCGTCCATAAATCATTCTTAACTGGTGGCCGTAGAATATATTGATGCATATAACGGTAACAAGAAATAAACAATGATACATAAGGTTGTATATTAAGGGAACGCAATGTTGTTGCTGCCATCCAAGAAATCTGACAAATACTCTTTCTCCACCCGTTCTTATATTTTCAGACATTCTTCTCTTTTCAGAGAGCGAGTAAAGGCGCTATAACCAGAAACCATAGTGAGCTAGGGCTATAGTTAATGCTTAAGTCCCAACCGTTTGAAGAGAAATGGAGCGTTACTTAACTTTCTTAGACTAGATGCTCCCAACGACAATTTTTAAATACATTTTTGTTCTGTTCACCTAACAGGGCATTCTGTTCAACTATTCTCTCTGACTATTCATTTCCCTTTTCCTTTGATATCTACTGAAGGCTACGTGGGTTCCCCGTGTCTTCTCAAGGAAGATATCAAATCCTCCCTATCACCAACGGTTGCATGGACGTGGCCAGGTGAGGTGAGCGATCGAGGAGTGTTTGCGTGGAGATTATTGTGTGAAGAAACGTATCAGCAACTGGTTTCGTTTCATGGTGGCATGCAATGTCTTCAACAAATTATTCCTCATCGTAGCTCCATCTACGAGGTGTGCAAACGTCAATGCTAATGCTAATGTTTATATAGATATAACTCTATGATATTGAAATAAACAATCGGTTTTGTTGAATTGTCTAGATTTATTTTTACAAACATTATCTTGGTGTCCGAAATTTAACGTGAACAGGATTTATTTCATTTCATCCAAAACTCAATTTTTCGGTACAACGTTTACATTATAAGTCAAGAAGAATTTTCTTAAAGGGGCCTGTGCTAATTACTAACAGAATGATGAAAAAGGAAGGGAAGATACTGCCAGAGGGTTCTGCGGGTGGAAAAATTGATGCGGACCCCAACAAACAGACGAAAGCAGTAAATAATCATACATGCTCTATTAAAACAGAATTACGACTCTGACTTTATTAAAACAGAATTACGAATCTGGCTGAAATATAAGCTGACAGGCCTGTT
Organism: Aedes koreicus; assembly: GCA_024533555.2. Lineage (NCBI taxonomy): Eukaryota > Metazoa > Arthropoda > Insecta > Diptera > Culicidae > Aedes > Aedes koreicus. The sequence goes on from JAHHFK020002930.1 coordinate 46,285, forward strand.
AAGGTGGCGGATTCGTCCGTGCCTTGACCTACCTCGCAGTGGGATGTTAGGCAATGGTAACGTCCTTGGTTCGAGTACTACTTTACCCATGCCCTTTCGCTCAATTTTCAATACTTCTATTCAATTTTCATCCTACCGTACACTGACGGAACTTTCAACACTTTCTCTTCATATTTTTCATTCTAGCAAACATTACTGTCCACTCTTGGTGCCTCGGGGGGGGGGGGGGACATCTCCTTCTTCATCATTATTTTTTTTTTTATAAAAATATTTTTTTTTTAAATGGAAAAAAGAAAAACCCTGAAAAACAAAAAAAAAAAAAAAAAAAAAATATTATTAAATGGAGGGGATGATTCAATTCTTTCTTTTTTCAGAGAACAGGTGGGGTGGGGATAGGTTAAATGGGGAAGGGGGAAGTGGAAATAGGTGGTAAGGGTAGGAGGGGGAGGGGGGGGGGAAGGGGGGGGGCAGTTGCCCCACCCTAAGTTTTGATTTTATTTTTAGAATTTTATTATTTGTTTCAATATATTATTATTTATTTTTTATCTCTAGAAGGTTGCAAGGTACCTTGTTGCAATACAGTTGATGTTACTACAATACTACTCAATTAAGTCACAATCAAGTCACTGTAACCAAATATGACGATTTTGTGTTGCTTGGGATGTTTGTCAGATTGCTCCTTTGCCTAAATGAAAAAGCCAAACTACGCGAAGTTGCCTCGATTTTGTAACAAGTTGTAGCAAAAAAGCGTAAAAAATTGACATCCATGAGAAAATAGTTATAATTATATAATAGTTTTTAAATAGTAACGAGTAACAATTTTATTACAATATTTTTCCTTTAACCAAGAACCCAACCTATGTAGCCTAAAGTATCTAAAAACTCCAAGCAGCACACAACAGTCAAAACTGGTTTCAGCAGCTCTATTGTGACTTAATTGAGTCACAGAGCAGTCACCTTTACTGGTTTGAAACAAATATGCTACTAGGGAAATATCTCTTAATCTGTAATGTTAGCTATTAGATAAGCAATGATTGATTTTTTTCCCCGCTAGCTGAAAGTTGAAGAAGCTATGCTCAATAAAATGTTCAGTTCTTGGTTAATCAAAAAACTGAATATTCAAACCTATGCTATAGCTTTCAGAAGCCAAATAATACTAGATTAAGAAACACAGTTGATAGTTAGAAAGAGTATCAACGAAAAATATTTATTTGAACTATTCATGGCATGGGTCAAACCGCCCCGTTACCCCGCTTTCCCCGTTTTAGGGTACTGTAGTTTCGTATTATTGAGAATATATGTTGATCATATCTTACAGTTTGATTCAGCGTGTGAGAAGCAGAACAGCAAGCTAGTCAGAGCGAGAAGTTGCAGTTGTCTTATCCTATTCAAAGAATTTATCCGTTTTTATGAGCATGAGCAGGATAATGAGCATGATTAACCGCCCGAAGTTGTTATTCCGTTACTGCCAGTTCAGCTGTTATTACTCAGAAGATCAACAGATGATGCAAACATGGTCAATGTGTAAAACTGGTGATCCCAAACTAAGGCAATACCGGCGCTGGCCTCGCCCGAATGCAGGTCAAATAAGGAAAGGGTAGGAATGCGTTAACGTTTATTTGGACGTTTTATTGGAAGCCGAGACCACCGCCGCACTTCCACGAGAAATCACTGGGATTTTGGATAACAAGATTGGGTGGCAGCAGGGTTCGTTTTGGTAAACAATAAGCTGAATTCACGCTTCGTTTAGTAAAATATTTAAATACTAGTACCGATTTCTGATTTGAACCGATTTAAACCAACAGTAAGGATGCTATTGGAGCCACTCACAAAGTGTAATGGTGGTTTTCCGTTAGGAAAACAAGGATAATTTTATGAACGCTTGAGAGACGCTTTGTTGTTCTCTTACTGTGCTCACTCGATCACTCGTTACACCGAATTATAGATAACCGAAACAACACGAAACGCGCCATGCTCGATAGGAAAATAGTGCGTAATAAAGCACCGACACAACCTTTCACAGCCGATGCTCGAACCAAACTCTTTTTTCGTAACTTACAATTTTTACTACTGTATTCTACAATCTATTGCACTACTGTAACTAATAACTGTATCAATCAAGTTGAAGTGTCTAATGAACAATCTATGCTAATCCATTAAAAATTGCAATTGAGGGATTTCGTAAAAATAAGAGTCCGTAGATGCATTTTGTGCCTTCTGGTAACTTTATGTTTCTATTGATATCCATGCTCATCGGTTTAATACCAACCGGGAGAGACTTGGCCTTATACAAAAGGATTTCATTATCTCCAGTCCGCTCAACCAATCGCAACGTTTTGTGATAGATTGGACGGATTATTATAATTTGAGATAACTCCATGCAGATGTCTTCCAAGTTTGGCAGATCGACAAGCAATCGGTGGAGAGTTTAGAGGAAGACCGGAAGAATAAGCGATGGTTCTGCGCGTGTTTATAAACAGAAGAACCTTCATAACAAAACGAATCATCGGGTAAAATACATTCATAAGCACTCGGTTACTATTTTGCATGACAAAGGCATAAAACAAGAATAATGGAAATTCTTCAATCAAATTCATACCACTACAAGTCGAGAACACTCGTATGAACTAAGAGGAAAGCTACTATCAATGTCGATGTTCATTACTTCTCATTCCTAACTTGATTTCGAAAAAGTTGCTCTGCTGGCGAATTTAGTGCACAATGTGGAAATTGCGCAACGGTTTTTTTTTAAATTATAAGCAGTCTAAAGCAGTTATTTGATTCATTTTATCCAGAAGTACCATAAATGGGCATTCGAAAGTTTTTCAAAAGTAAGTATAATATTTTCCAGCATGTAATTAAAAAAAAACAAGCAAACAAAACAAAACGAATGTTTTTTCATGCAGCTGAAATAACCACGAATAGAAAAATATGCAAAATGGTGGTATTTCTCGAATTTGAACAACAATTTTAATGTAATTCAATGATACACCGTTTTGGTTTCATACTACTCAGATACACATGATTGCTACATATACCATGTTTCGACAGAACGTGTTTCAGTTGGATCATATGAATTTCTTTTCGTCATTGATGAATAAAATTTCTTAAATTATTTACTAACTACTCGTGTGTTAAGAATGCAAGTAGCAACAATTCAGCACAAAAAACACAGCTTGCTTACATTTGTGACTTACGTCGTTTTAAAAGGTTATGTTTGATGTTCCTTTTTAGAAAATATCAGATAAAATAATTATACTAAAGGTAAGCAAAGGGGACACAAACCATGAGCTATAAACCACCAAAACTCAAAATGTATGTTTGTTAAAAGCTAATCACTTATTATTTGAACAACCATTAAAAAAATATAATCTATTGAAACGGTGTGAGCATGGTGAGTAAAAAACGGTGTTTCTTCTGTGTTGCTTTGGGTGAGAGGGTCGCGGATGAAAAGTACATTTTCAGTACAAACTGCAAACAAATTCGGTGGTTATTCTATACAATAATCCAACATGACCCGTTAAATGTTTGGCATTCAATGTGGTTTGATTTAAAAACATGGGAAAAATCTAAAGTTTTTAAAATCGTTTTTTTTTTTATTCCAGAACAAGCCTAGAATTGTTTAATCTTGTTGCAAGAAACGGACGGGTATTGTCAAATACTTTGGGTGAGAGTAGAGAAGATAATCCACCCGTCATTCAGGCGTATTGTCACATAAATGGGGCTCCATTCCCGCTCCATCTGTCGGAACATGAAAATGACCCTACTCTACTGGTCCACCGGGCGTTGTATTGTCCGTTAAGTGTCCGTTAATGTTAATTGTTCAGTATGTGCAACCACTGGTTGGAGACGATGTAATTCTCTCTCTCTCTCTCTCTCTCTCTCTCTTAATTTAGAACAGTTTCATGTTAAAATTTAAAACTGGAATACTACGTTGTTCTATTTTTGTTCAAATTTGAAACGCGTTTCATCCAAGTTATATTTTTTTTGTCATTGTGGTAGTGTCTATGAAATCAAGTCAAACGTCAAACTTTGAATCAACGTCCGGTCGTGCATCTGTTTGAATCTTGTATACGTTCTACTTTTTCGTTAATAATTTCAAGTTGCAGCAGCAAGTCTGAACTCGTTGACCATCCTTATCCCTATTTCTTTGTTATTACCATCATTTCCCTGTACAAAGAAACATTTAAATTTTTTCGAGAATTTCTCCATATTGTGAAATTTTTAAATTAGATATAGAACCGAAAATGATTTAGACGAATATTAAGGGGAATTCCAGAGAAGTTCTGAGAGGAATCCCAAAGGAACTATGAGGGAAAATTCCAGAGGAATACTGAAGAAATTCCAGCGGAATTTTGAGAGAAATTCCAGCGGAATTTTGAGAGAAATTCCAGAGGAATTCTGATGAGGATTTAAGAAAAATCCTCTGGAGAGTACTAGAGAAATTCTTGTAAGAATTCCTGAGAAATTCTGAGAAAGAATTCCAGTGGACTTCTGGAGAATTCCGCAGGACTTCTGAAGACAGTTTGAGTGGAATTTTGAAAATTTCAGTGTAATTCTAATATTAATTCCACAGGAATTCTGATGAGAGTTGCAGAAGTACACTGAGGAGAACTCCAGAGGAATTCTTAGAAAAACTGCGAATGAATCAAAAGGAGAATTCCCTTTAATCCCTATAGAAAGAATTGCAACTAAATTCTGAGGAGAATTCTAGGGGAATTCTAAAAAAAATTCTAAGGGAACTCTGAGGAAAATTCCAGACGATTTCTGAGATTTCCAGAGAAATTCGAAGGGGATAGTAATTCTGAGGGAAATTCCAAAGGAGTTCTGAGAGGAATTACAGTGGAAATTTGAGGAGAATTCCCAAGAAATTCTGAGAATATGCCCACAGAAGTTTTGAGAATCAATTATACACACACATTCAAGTCTTTAGGTTTAGAACAACATTTGAAACCGCTGCTGAAGAGGGGTATGTTTGTTATATATTTTCCCAAGAGAAAAATTTATAACTGACCTATAAAATGAATCTAGAACACTACAACACTCCTGGAGATGCTCTTAAGACCAAAAATGATTAAGTTTGTCTACACATCTGTTATACGTCCAAAAATAAAGTACGCTTCGTTAGTGCGGTGGGCAAAAACCAAGAGAGCTACTGCAGAAACTTGCAAAACTTCAACGGTTTGCATACTTTGCTATAGATCATTGCACGATGGCGTCATCAATGCAGTTTTGACAGTTCAGGAAGCTTGTTTTACGCAAACTTAGAATATTTTCGGTATGATCGGTTTTGAGATTTTGTGCTCTAAATTTATTACGATTGAAGTAAAACAGTCAGAAAACAGACACCAGTGCTTAATTTTACATCATTTCCTGAACTTATCGTCCAGAATGCGGAAAAAGCCAATGAAAAATTTCGTCTGACCGGTTTGAATTCTAACACCTTGTAAACAAGCTCCCTGCACTGTCAAAAAAAGTGAGGTTAATACATTCCGTGCAATGATCTATAACCGGAGCTATGCGTAGCACACACCCATCGAAAGCACTAAATGCAATTCTCAATCTGCCGCCGTTGCATGCATATGTGCAGTTGGAGGCGGAAAGAAGCACTCGGATGCTGAAAAAGTCTAGAAATATATTATTAGGTAATCTTACCGGGTATCTGAGTATTTTACAACATTTTTTAAAAGAGAACCGGTGATAACTATGAACGTAGAATGAATGAAACCGGAGGACAACTGTGACGTTCCCTACAAGGTATGCGAAACATCGCATACAAAGAAGCCAGAGGGCCCACTGTTCGCCAAGGTTCAATCATATTTTTCTGAATGGCTCAAAAATTAGAACGGAAACTAGGCCAGGAATCTATGGCCCTGGAGTCCAAAATGTCAGTGGCCAACAGTGTTTCAAGCAGAAATCTTTGCAATACCAGAATGCGTGAATGTTTTGCCTGAAAAGAAAGTACAGATATGCAAATATTTGTATTTTCTCTGGCGGTCAGGCAACGTTAAAATCATTATGCGCTTATAAATGCACATCGAGAATTGTCTGGGAATGTATTCTCTCATTGAGATTACTGTGTTAAACGAACTCAGTAAACAGGTAAGGGAGGATGGTACAAAACGCACCGTTTAAGCAACAACGTGAATTACTAGGGAATGGAAGCTGAAATTTAGGAAGAAGTTTTTGAGTATGGTGCATTACGATGTTTTCGTTGTAGATCAAATGTGATTTAAATTCAAAACGATGATTTTTCATGATTTTTAAAACCTTTTCCAATTTGATCCCAAGACGACACCGGGATAAAACGCCTGTTTCATTGCTCAATATGCACCCCAAAATTGAGGTAAGACGCACCACAACACTGGGATATGATGAACCACAATATTACGATAGCATGCACTGCTTGTAAAAGGTAAAAACACAGCTATAAAAACTTACTCGTTAGAGTTGTGAAGTGAGGACGTTGCAACACATCGCCACATCCTTTTAGCTCTGTTTGGTAATCAAGCAGCCAATGGGTATAGAATAAAGACAGCAAAACGTTGCGATGTGTTGAAAACTCCTCATTATATACACGATTATTTAAAAGTACCCAAAGAAGCAGTTAAGTGTGGGGCCAACGTTGGGTATAATTATGTTTTTTCCTACCATTGGGTTCAAATTACTTGCTTTTGGGTAGAATTTTATCAGATGTAAGTTATTTATACCCAACGTTAGGTTAACATGATTTTACCCAATGTTGGGTTCTACAATTTACCATTCTACTGGGTATTTTTTCTAAGCGTGTAGACATACATAACGCCATGATGCGTTCTGCCCCAGTATTAGTTTTGCATAGTTTTGTCTAAATATTTTGAAAATACGTGGAATTATAGTGTAGTTTCGATACTAACTTGAAGTTTTGTTGTGTGCGATACATGTGAAGTGAATTTATTATAAACCATAGATATTAACGCATGGTAAAAGCTTATTTTAATAACACTATTATTTACATGTGAGGTACAGTTATGACAATTTCTTCAATTTTGATCATATTTTGGTGTTTGTAGTGTCTTATTGTACTACAAAATTATGAGTTATGCTGTTTTATGTAAAAATTGATAAAGTATCGTTCCATTAAAGCTTTAGTTTTGAAGATTTGAGCATATTTATTGAGTGGGTCATTCTACCCCACCAGTGCATTTTGTATTGTTCTCCCCTATTGGGTTCGGGACACTGTGGCATTGAAGGGAATGAAAGAGCAGGCGATCTTGCTTAAAAAGGGATCTGGCCGTATTCAGAATGATGTATGCCGCTTCTGTAACCTAGAAAGTACAGTTTTCACCTTGAACGACTTTATACCTTGCCGGGCTTGAAAGTATGACGGAAGTTTAACATTTTATTTTTCTAACCACAGTACGTACCGGAAGATCTGATCTCTTCTACAATATTTGCTTCGCCTTTGCGTTCTTCTGATGGTTTGTGAGTTTTTTTTCAGACGTTCCCAAGATTTACTAGACTGAGATTTTTATCCATTTAAGACTGAGATTTAGATGTGTCGCACTCCCAGGTATGGAACACCTTTTCTTCTGCTCACTTGCTTCCGATCTACATTTAAATTTTCTTCGAAACGTTTTCTAACATGAGAAACAGTCAACACCTTTCCGGTCGCTCGGTGTGAAAGATGCGGGTTGATGAGGTGATTGTACAAGATTTTATAACGCACTTCCAATTCATTCGACCGCATTTTCGAAACTACTATGGAACCAACTGGTATTATCCTCGATTCAAATCCCGATCTACTATTTCTGGTTGCTTTGATGTTTATATCGGACTTGATCGACTCGATGCCTGCTAACATGTTGTAAACCATCGGATAGGAGCGGAATTAAAAGTTCATCCGCGTTGGAGCTTACCGCCACTCTAAATTCCACAATAAAACTAACGCAGTGTAAACAATGCACACTGAGGCCATGTCTGACAAAATTTCCATAAAATTAACCTAATGAGTAAAATGTTACAGTTTTATACAAGTGATGCAATTACACCGTGGACAGCCTCTATTCGCTTATGTTTTTGTTATTCTATGAGCTTCAAATATGAGATCGATCGTGGATTCTATGATAAGAAGATTGTGGATCGGATTCTCAGGAAAACAGTTTTCTCATAATATGTATTTTACCTGCAATAGTTTAAGCACTATGAAGAGATATTAAAACATTTACATCTGTATTATGAGTGCTCGGGAGCTTTGAACATGAAGCAGCTCAAAAACATGTCATACTGATGAACTTAAAATCTTAATCAACGCATGACGGAAAGGAGCATCTTTTGCTTCGTTTATTTTTGTACACATTGTCGCCGGATGTCTGTATGCTTAGGTGTTTTTAATCGTTGCCTTTCTCTTGTTTTGTTGGTAAATAAACAGATTGTAGTGATAGGTTGTGATAAGATGTGCAAACTCCCACGCACACAGTTATTTTGGTACGTAGCCGCATAGATTGGTGAGAGAAATAACGCTGAGAGAAGAGAAATTTTATGAAAGCAGCTGATGAGAGATTAATCACCGCGCATACTCGCGGTTTTTCACAAAATGAAATTTCGCCAATTGAACTTTCTCTCGCTTGGCTGCACACGTCACTAGCCGCCAAACAGCAACAGTTTGTATCGACTGGTCCATACATAAGGCAATTTATAGGGTGCGGTAAATTAAATTAAAGTTCCACATTCAAAGATTGGTTCAATTAAAATCGAGCTATCAGCTCAATATTGACAATAATTGATGAACTCAAATGTTACGCCTGCTGTGACCGCTCCTCGACCATGTGCTTCTCCTAATGGGTTAACTCACTCGCATGGATGCGACCACCATTCATAAATCGAGCAGCGAAGAGAGCGCTCGAGCAACCTTGAGGATATCGTGAAACCAATGCCAAACACATCGTTGTAATGTGTTGGCAAAAAAAAAGTGTTTTCTTTCAATGCCGCTATACTCTTTCTCCGCTGGCCATTTACTTCTCGCTCCGTTTATCCAACGCCGATAGCAGTATTTTTGCGAACGCGCAACCAAACATCAGTCGTCATCGTCGTCAGTAGCTTAGCGGTATTCGCGGTCGTCGCAACACAGTGTATGTTTAGGCTCCTCGGTCGGTACAGCAGCCATTTTTCCTCAACCCCTTCCCGAGCGACAGTCTCGGGCTTGGATAAGAGCAGAAGAAAAACGTCGTCATTGTTGTGAATCACTTGTGCGAGAAGGGTCATTCTTCGTGGAAAAGCTTTTCCTCATCACTATCAGCCTTCAGTGACCTGAATGTAAGTCTATTATGCTCGATAAATTACAAGTCAGTGTGGTCCAATCTGTATGGTGCCTACGAGGGAAAATAAATTAAGAGAAATCGGTAACGCTCGGTAAATTTTTCGGTGTGCCTTGGGAAAAAAGAGGGGTTTTTCGTTTGATGAAGGAAAAGTTGTGCATGCTCGTAACTACAATATGGAACACGACAGCAGTAAAGACGAAATCAGCAACAAGTAGGTTGTTGAATTTGCGTGTGTTGGGTGAGAATATATCAATGTTCTGGCTGAATCGCCAGTTTGTAGTTGACTGAGCCGTATTTTGGTGGTAACAAAGGTCAGTGGCTAATGGACGGTCGTGTACAAAAGAATGCTGCATTTATGAGTTGACAGCTTGCATGAATGGCTTTTATTAAGTACTCGATGTAACAACCTACGTGAGAATGATGTCACTAATATTCTCAGATTTTTATTACTATGGCTGATTATTTATCTATGTGAAGTGCAGGAAGATAGAGGCGTTTTCCATAAGACATATGTTCACTTGAATTCAAACTATCCGAATGAAGTAGACTTCTGGAAGAGTTTTAAGTGATTTTTAAACAATATTTTCTTCATGTAACTGTTGTTCTATCGTGTTGTGGATGTTCGGACAGAAGTATATGATTGGCAATTACAAGTTCCACCCTGCAGTGTCAATCAGAACATCATACTGTAAGTATATATGCAAAATGAATCTTATTGCAGAAATTTTAATGGCCGTTCGTAACTACAGAGAATTTGGCAAATCGGTAAACAATGGTTTTAGTACCATGTTTCAATAATTCTGTCATGTTTCTTACAGAATACTGGTAAAAAAAAACTTAACAAAGCTTAGAAAATTTGAATACTGAGCGTACCGAGCAGATCCAACTTTTCAGAATTCGAAAAAAAAATACCGAGCCGGAAAATCTTTTTTCACCAAGTTTATTTTCAGGGCTCTCCAGATCTTGAATAGATTTTTTTTTCTAACTAGTCTTCTAGTCTTATAAAATTTATTATTCCCGCAAAAAAAATTAAACTTGAGACTAAAATTGGAGACAAGCATTTGAGTTCTGAACAATCTAATATAAGATTAACCAGAATGCACGTGATTTGGTTGCGGTCAATATTTCAATATCAAGCCCTTCCATAATGATTTCATGCTCATATCGGTATATTTTAAAAATTAGAAAAACTTCATTTGGTCCACAATATTTTAGCAAGCAAGAGTTAATAAATGGCAATAGTATTCGTTAAGAAAGAACAATCCTTTTCAACTTCGTTAAAATTATGTCGAAATGTTACAATGTTACATTAATCCCTGTATTCATCCAAAAGATCATAATAACTAGCTAATCCAAATTTTTATGACGAATAGTGAATTTAACATGAAATGATAATGTGATTTTCTTTTAAATTGTATGGAATTAATCAACCAATGCTTGAGTAATTCATTATTAGGAACAAAAAGGCATTTGTGAACAACGAGTCACAAGACTCCTACAATTTCCAATTAAAGGGTGTACGGAATCAAATTGCGACACACACACACAAATATTCGGCAAAATTCGCCCGTTCAACCAATCAAACTTTCAGGGAGTAAAACAAAACATGTTATGAATATTTTCCCATGTTTATTTTATTCAATTTCAATTCCATATCCAAATGCACGAACCTTCTTCTTTACACTACTCATAAAGTCCTGTACAACATTTGGACCAACTTTTTTTTCGTGGCAATCAATTTTTTCTTCATATCTCCCAAGTAGCAATTCAAATGCAAATTGGTTTTATTCATGTTTTATGGTAGTTTTATCATAGCATTATGGAGTTCATCCGGTTTTATCGGGGCATTTTCCAAGTTAAGGTGGTTTTAATTCCTTAACAGTTCTCAAGAGTGATTAAAGAACACTTGAAGAAACCTCCATAAAACTACATCATTTATAAGTGTAATTCACCTTATCAGTAGTTTTATAAGTTACTTGATCCCCCTCTCAAGACATTGTTTCGCAACTTGCATAAAACCTGATAAAAGTTTTGTAAAAGTTTTATGACATTCTTCATTAAGATGAATGTATCTTGGACCAGCGGATCGTTCAAGCGGAAATTCAATAAAAACCAAGGGGTACAAGACAGCTCCTCATCGCAAGCAATTTCAGAGTTGCTTTTATAAAAATCTCTTTATAACTGTCGTTGCTCAGCAAGCGAGCACTGTCATTTGTTTTCTCTCTGTTTTTGCACAGCAGCTGTCAAACCGGAGTTATAGTACATAAGTTCTCGATGGTGCACAATTGAACGCTAGCAATTTTCAACGTTTTTAATTTTCTGTATTCAACTCTGTTTTTTTAAACCAACCTACATTCACTTTCCTACACCTCCATGTATTTCACATTCATCTACATATCCTCGTATAATTTGACATTGTATTTACTACTATCTGTGTAAGGCTTTGCTTTTTTCAGAGAAGTTATTTTTCTGTCTCCAATTAAGTCATACTTTGAATAAAACTCACTCTGCTTTTGCTTGACCTTCTACGTTTGCTCGGCGCAGCAACTGGCATTCCGCCAGACGGCCAGACTATAACCTTTTGCTTTGGAACAAGGGCTGAAGAGACAAACAAACTCAGCCCGCTGCACTCCGACCCAAGCTTCAAGCTTCTTAGAATCGATGATTAGCATATTTAGAATCAACCGCTATCGTGCCTCATCATTGCACTTCAGCAAAGCCGTCCGTATCATGTATCACATATTAAACATTCCCTGAACCCCCATAGCCGTGGAATAAGGCTCACCATTGTGCCATCTTCTATTGCGATTAGCATAATGTCCACAATGTTTTCAAACAAATTGGAAGTCAAACTTTTCGAAACCCTGGCAACCGGTAAGAACCGATGACGGTTGAGTCGATTTTAAGCTATGTTGAGTTACTCGCGTTACTCGGTGCCTCAAAGCAACTCAGAGTAGAGCTGTCTCACCCCTATATTAAACACTCCTTCATCTCAGCCACCAACGACAATTTTTTTTTTGACCATTCCATTGGATTCGCAGCCTACTGAGACTAACTTATCAAAAGGGTCCATGCGTTATGCGTAAAACGAATAAAATAAAATGGTGCAATGTGTCGCCAGTTGAAAACCGAAATGCATAACTCATGATATTTGATTCTGCCGGTTGTAGGATTTTAAACCTACCATCTCAGGTAGTGTGTTATATGGCGCACCACCGTGGAAATACAGCGCAGTACTTTTGACGTAAGGTTTAATGTGCACTTCGATTGTAAAATGTTATGTTAATGTTGAATTCTCCCGAGTGTGCCATTTCAGTTCCCAATAGGCTACACAATATTTACTCGTTTACAGGAGTAAAAATTAGTATATCATCTGAGCGAAAATCGATTTTTCCCATAATCCGCACTTTTTATCCAAAGTCGGAAGTAGAAAAATGGAATCGCTCAGTGATCCACTCCACAGTGCACTTCTTCCAACGTTAGGTTCGGCGTACAGATCAAGAGAAAAATCATCTTTCGCTCAACTGATGTTTCAGCCATCGACGCAATATTATTATCTGTTCTTCTTCCCAAATCCATTGTTAACATTTCAATTAAGAGTTTTTTTCCCCATGTTTTAATCGACTTAGGCAGATTTTTAAAAACAATAAATTATAAGCTGTAATTATGAACAACAACTATGCATAGGCACTTTTGATTTGGACGTTCACATTTTCTTTGTTTATGATGTGCCTTCTCCACAATGATTTTTATGGCTATCTTACGAAAGACTTGTTTACCTTGAGCAATTCAAACAAGTTTTATTCAAGCGTTACTCCTCTTTTTCAAGAATAGAACAAGTAAAGATGAACTCCTCACTTAGCTCCTAAAAAAATCTTGTTAGTCTTGTGCAAGAAATATTAGTTTTATATGCGTTTTATGGTAGTTTTAGATAAAACCATTGAAAAAATGGCGAGCGTGGCTATTCTGGATTCCCTCCGAATGGTAGCCATTTTCATTTATATGCAAGATAAACTTTCGTTTTTTCAATGCTACGAACAATTTCTGCTGTTTAAAAATACATTTTGAAACTTAAAATGGATTGTAGACACAGAATTTGATGGAATATCTAACAATTTATCAAGCCTTGTCGGCAAATTGTTGAATTGTCGAGTATTTTTTATTATTCAAATAAATCAATGTTCTAGCAATAACTCCTCCCCGCATTAAAATTTTCGAACTTTTATGTTATAAAACACCAATAAACTAAACGTCGCATAAAAAATTCATCAATTGCAGGATAAAAAACTCAAGCATTAATGGTCAATTTTACAATTATGTTAAATACGTATCCACTTTGGAAAAGAAGCTTGTCATAACTGTATATCGATGTTTTCTTTTCTCTCTTTTCCCCCATTCAGCAGAACGAATCCAAAAATGGAATCTTCGAAACATATTTGTGACGGACTGGAAATTGTTCTTAAAGAGGAAAATCATAAAACTACCAAAACTTGTGGTAGTTTTATCATAGTTTTAAGCATGTCCTGCATGTCATTACAAGTATGTACCGATAAAACTGTCAAGTTTTAAGCGAATCTTGGGAAATAGTCTTGAGAACCTCCTGAAGTATGGGCCTTTTTGAACTTATGAGGGTTTTATGGCTGTTTTATCGATGTCATGTAGAATATCTAGTTTTATGCGTGGTTTTATGAAATGAGTCTTGAGAACTTCTTCAAATTGTACCTTAAAATTGAATTTGTTACGCTTTTGGAGGCATTCCTTTAGGTACGCCTGCCCATTGACCGTTCCAGTTGTCACGAATGGTGTGCTCCGCTTTCCACACGAGCAAATTGCTTTTTTAATCAGTATATTTTGGCAAACTTTGACATCGTCTGCTTCCTAACGTCCTCAGGGACATCAAATTTATGATGAAAAGTGAAAAACTGGAGCCCCGGAAGCTGCCGGAAGTCTGCTTTTACATACGTCTCATCATCCATAACGAGGCAATGTGGTTTCGTCAACATCTGGGTGTAGAGGCGCGATTAGGCGCCCTTTGGACTTTGTACGAGTGTGGTCCTTTGCGTTTTTTCGCATCTTGCACGAAAATTTTGATTAGATTCAGTTTCTTCGCCGCATTTCGAACTGAACTGTTGGGATTCCTCTTGAAAGCTTGAACTACCTGCTTGTGATCCTTAATACTATACGGAGATCCATTTTTGCAACTTTTTTTTCTTTGCGATCGATGGTCAAACGTTCGTGATTCCGAATTAAAACACGCGACACGGTAGAATGTACCATTCCTAGCTTTCTGCTGATGGCACGATGAGAAAGATCCGGATTTTCGAGGTACGTGCGCAAAATTTCTTTGCGCCGCTGCTGTTCTTCCGACTCCATCTTTGCAACGATTGCACATCTTCTAATGAAACTTACACAGCGTCAACAAATACACATTGAACTAATCCCAAAATTTCAATAGAAAATATCTGACGGGTAAAAAGTTACAGCCATTTGAAAGTGGTGCAATTTGATTCCGTACAACCTTTACATACACCAAATGGGTTAGAGCAAACATTCATCTATCTGATGCTGCCCTCAATGCGCGTGAGTGTTTTGAGATTCGGAGGAAAACCGACGTTTAAAGTCATTGTTTACACTTGGCTTTTAGGCCCTAATAATGAATTACTTGAGATTCTCCACAATTTTTAACACTAACGATTACGCCTAATGTGCTCCAACTAGTATTTTGACGAAGCGAAATCTGCAAGTTAGAATGCCAATTGATGGGGATAGAAATTATAAACGTTAAGCTAATATCACACTGTTTGACGATATGCCAAATATATGTCTCATTAAGTTTTGCCAAATAATACTGTTTGCAAAGTTGTTTGTCCACTATCACACTTTGAATATTTTTGGCAATATGGGCCGGTTCATAAACCACGTAGACTCATTTAAAAAAATCTCAGACCCCCCCCCCCCTCGTAGACTTTTTTCCATACAATTTTTTGAAATTTTGTATGGAGCGTAGACTTTGGTCAAACCCCTCCCTCCCCCCAAAAATGTCTACGTGGTTTATGCATAGCCCCTATTTGACTAAAAATTGTTTGGCCAAATATGGAAATCGGTTATTTGACCAACGTTCAACAAATATATTTGATGACGTATTACACTGTTTGCTAATGATTGCAAACATATATTTCAAGCCAAACATTGCTAGGAACATTGCTGTAGAAAAAAATAATCAGGTTTACCTGTCAAAGACAGTGAATCGCGTTAACAAACGTTCCCGATGGAGTGACCATATACTATACTATGCCTCCTCTAATTATGTTTTTCCAAGCAGTCGCAGAACTCTTCTCCAGCATCGACGAAAACTTGCCTAGATTCCAGGGCTACCACCTTTATAGACGTTTGATACTGGACATCGTGCTAAGATTCCTTCGCGACGTGTCCGACGGCCCTCCAGTCAGGCAGCGGCGGTGAACTCGATTCGGATCGTCATGCTGCCGTTTTAAGCCCGCTGCGATTGGGATCAAATGTATCAAAAGCAAGAATTATACACCTATTAGCATTGGCACCGCTCGATGAGCATACTGGAAAACTTAGTCATCGTTCCGATGGTTCGTTGCTGCAATGCTACAATCTGGGGCAACTTCTCGACTAGACATTCATTTTTTAATATCAACCAGATCGTTGATCATCGTTATCATTCGTCGAGTTGATTTCATGGTCCAACTAGGTCATTACCTTGATACTAAAGTTCTTATTCGTGTTCTGCACCCCATGGAGTATAGTAAATACTCCAACAGAACTCCACTCCCGTTTATAAAATTTTTTATGTGCAGTTCGTTCTGGATGCAATAATACTAGTCACTGGGTTCATCCCCTTATGCGTCTTCAGCAAAGATTAGATCACCGACTGCAGTTGGCTGATACCCATCATCACATTCGACAGAGGTTCGATCTCCTGTTAATCTTTTTTCCTTCTTTTGCTCGAAGTGATAAATGCAGTACGGTACACTATGTTGAGATGATTTAATCATCGGATTACTCTGCAGTGAATTGATCATGTCCTGCTGCAAGTAGATGTAGGTACTTCTTTTAATTCTTGTCCAGCGTAATGGAGCATACATCTGGCTTGCGGTAAATATCTTGATTGAAGCTTTGAAACAGGATTGGGATAATTCACGGAATGTATTTATCGGCAGACTGTAGAAGGTCATTTCACGCCAATGAATGAGCTAGCGAAAGCGAGCAAGTGAATATAAGCTGAATCAACATTGCTCCTCAAAGATTTGTTCTGAATTTCTCTCCTGAAACTTAGCTAATAAAATTCTATTATTGCATAAGAAATAAATTGGTGCTGCACGATGGATTCCTAAAAGTGCTACAAATTCTGTATTCACCCATTACAATTTTGTTTTATCCTCTGACCCAAGGACGTGTCTAGGCTTTTCTCAAACCTCCTCTGAGGATGGATTCATAGCTAAAACAGATGAAAACATAAGAACCATTAACCAAAACGAAATTTAAATTCTTCTTCTTACGTCTTACGTGTCCTCGCGGACTTATGGCTGACCCACTATTGATACGTTGCGGATGCGTTTGCGTGAATTTGACAGTTTTCCCATAGGTTTTCTGTTAAATTTACGTCAACGGAACGCAAACGTATCTATTGTGGGCAAGCCATTACTCTTCGTCACTTGACATTGCTTGGAACCGCTTGTTGTCCGTCATCCGGCGTAGGCGACTGACGCCGAGCAGCACGCGGTTGCCGAACATGTCAGGAGATATCACTACTATCGCTATCATGAGTATCAGTGATCGTAATTTCCGCTGCGATGGAGCGTCATATTGATAGCTTAAGCCCACGGAAGAGAGCAGTTCAGTCATATGCGATGGCTGATGGTTGTTCTCCAAATCGCGTCTCTCAGGCTGTGTTCCAATTCGCGAATATATTTTAATTTTACTTAAACATGACTGATGGAAAATAATCGATTAATCGATCAAAACCCTTATGTTATTGATCAACAAGCTTTCGATAAGGTGTCTGTCAAAATTGAGTTACCGTCTGTCAGAAATAAGTCAGCTCGAGAAGCAAACTTAAGCGATCATTTTCCATCTGTCAAGTTAAAGTGGAAATTAAAATTTATTCGTGAATTGGAACACAGCCTCAATATTAGTCGACCCATACTTATCGCTAAAAGCAAAATCTCATTATCGGAATCATTCAAAATTGCGTTGACAGCCGAACTGCCCGATAAATCGACTAGCACAGGATCATTGTTGGATTCCGTTCCCTGGAAGGGTTCAATCTTGCGACTGGTTTGCCTCTCTCCCATTAGTGTTCTGTCGATCAGTGCATCATACACGGACAGAAGTTTTGTTGTATTGAACCAATAATTATAATTGTTGAATTTAAGCAAAATATTTTTTTTGAAATTATATTGAATTTTATTGTTTTGATAAAAATTACTTCATATTTTTTCAATGTAGGATTCTGTTTGCTTTGAATGGAGTACTTTTCAATTGAGACTATTGTTGAAATAAAAATATACTGATTTTGATTCAATAATAGTTTGTATGAATTGAGCGTAAATTAATGTTTTCATTCACAGATGTTATAGAAAAGCAAGTCATATATCCTATTTCACATGATATAAGAAAATATACATAAAAACACTAAATTATAATGTTTCTTAACCATGCTTTTTCCTTTTATAAGTAAAAAAATATTTTGTGTAAATCTTAACAATGTGTATATTGAGTACATTTATACGAGTGTGCAGTGCAAGACCGATATATTTTGTTTAACTTTTGTTGTTGTTGTAACTGTTATTCTTTGTTATTTTGCTCAGTGTGGCCGACGTTTTAGAAATATCGGAAACTATGTTCTATTCTTACAAGAATTTCATATGACGACTACAACAGTGTCTCAAAACATTTGGTAAATGAATTACCAGATTTACTAATTTACTAGTTAAAATAAAGAAAAGTTTTTAAATTCCCATTGCAATTCTTTTAAGAACAAAATCAAACCAACATAAAAACAATAACAAGGGTCTTATTAATTCAATCATAATATATTTATTCCTACTATGTTTGTTGATATTCTTTGAAAAACATATATAATTGAAATGACATGAAATGTCTTTTAAAAACAAAAAAAAATAATTTTGCTGGTTCAGCTGTCAATTTGACCGCTTACGTCAGAACGATAAAAACTCTTGTAGATATAAAAAGATCTTTTTTAATTTGACAATCCATGCATTTTCAAAAAAACAAACAGATTGTTGAAACAAAAATGATTTATTTTGCTTCCAAAACATAATGAAATTCTTGTTGATTATACGTTGTCCAGCAGTTGACTTCTTCCGGCTTCCGACAAGTTCATGTAATGGAAAAAAAATCTCGTGTTATTTCGACAAATATTTTTCATTAGGGCCTAATTGACAAACGTAAACAATGGCTTCTTCCTAGACGACAAACACAAACCAAATATTTGCCATAGCAATATTTGGTCAAATATATTTGACGATCACACGTTGGTCAAATATATTTGTCAAAATTTGTCAAATAAGCACTATATCGTTAATAATGAGTAGACCTGTATTTAAAAAATTGCTGTATTTAAATATGTTTTATTTATTTTGCAGCTCAAATTCATTTACATTGTTTATTGGCTATCAAAAAAGCCCATTAGATCAGTATTCATTTAATTTTTCGTAGATCTGGCCAGCTCTCGCACCTTCTTCTTGATGTTCCTCATGGGGTTTTGCACAACCGTTCCGTCGATGGTTTTGCTTACGTTCACCCAGTTTTTTTTTAATTTGATGTCATCTATTCCTCTAACCTTCTTCCGCAGCTTTCCTTTCACCAAATTTTCTCAATGGGCCTTATTTGCGGACAATTCGGAGGATTCATCGCCTTTTCCACAAATTGAACATTGTTCTCTTCATGCCAGTCCAAGGTGGCACGGCAGGATGCCAAATCAGGCCAAAACAGTGTCAAACTTTTGTGTTTTCGGATAAGTGGCAGAATTCGTTTCTGCAGGTATTCCTTCCGGTACATTTCGGCGTTCATATTTGCGGTAGTGAAAAAAGGTGTCGATTTCATACCGCACTGGCAAATTGCTTGCCAAACCAACAACTTTTTTCCAAATTTTTCGCAAAAAATCGATTTCACCGAATTTAGGACACCGTTCCACGGTTCACGGTGTAAAACTGTGCCCATGGAAGTGCCCTGTAGTCCAATTTGACGTACGTCTCGTCATCCATGATAATGCACAAGTCATTTTTACTCAAAACGTCGTCGTACAGATTCCGAGCCCGAGTTTTCACGGAATCCGCCTGAATTTGGCTGCGTTTCGGACATTTTTGTTTCCAGTACGTCTTCAGGGAATTTCGCTCCTTTGCGCGTGGGACCATTCCAATCGTCGTTCCACAGTTTTTGCGCAATCTCTGATGGATACCTCCTTTTTTCCTTCAAAAACTTTGCAAATTTGTTTGTCCAAATTTGGGTTTGACGCACCTGTTTTTCTACCACGGCCGGGTAAGTCCTTCAATGTGTTATACATAACAAACCGGTTGATTGCATTTTGGACCGCACAGACACTAACACCTTTTTCTTTTGCTAAATTTCTTAGCGACAATCCCTTTTCAGTGCAGTACTTGGTCACAATCGATTTTCGCTTTTCTTCCGTATGACCTCGCATTGTTCCGCTTGAAGTAAAACTTTAACTTTTAATGAAGGTTTTCGTTTGTTTACAAGGCAAGCAACACATTGACACTAAACAGCTGTCAAAATAAGTCATAGTCTTTTTCACACAGAACCTCACCGGTGTACTCATAATTAACGATGCAGTCCTTATTTGGCGTTTTGTCGAACAGTGTGATCTCAGCTTTACGAATCCCGTAGGCGTTAACTTCTTTCACGTCTGGCAAGCACCTCATAATAATTAAACTCAACTTCATTACTTCATTTTCATTTTCCTTTGTTATTATTAGCTGTTGTACCTAGGGTTATAGTTATTTGCTTATTTGTTCTTTATTTGCTTATTTATAGGTCGGTGTATTTTCTAATCGACTTTTTAACCAAGTCTCAGTAATCTTGACACATCGTTACTTAAACCAACAAATAACTTAGCTAAGTTCAGCATATTGAATAACTGAGCCTACCTGTGTATCTGCTGTCGAAAGCCCAGTAAAAAAAGTTCAACCTGCGCAACTGGAAAGTAAACACACGTTTGTACGTGAATTTAATGATAACAAAACTAGAAAGATGCGTGATGAACGTCTAATTCAACCTTCTGGTGGACATTGCATAGAACTAGAAGCAAAGGTATAGAATTATTGTCAAAACCAAAAGCTTCTTCCCACGGGCTGGCTCGTGGAAACGCTGCCGTAAGCACACTGTTCGTGGTGTCACATCAGATCGTCATGTTCACCGACTTGAGGCACCCACTGATAAGGTGTGACATCTGTTAACAGACATAAGTTTACGTCGTAATTCAAATTCTCATGCACCAAAAACTGAATACTTCATTTTACAAGGCCATGGCGTAAATTTCAGGCTGAACACTTTTTTTTAGTTTTTAATATTTTAATAAACGAATCTAGAATTTATAAATTTTATGAGTATTAAAAGAGTTAGAATTTGCTACTGTTATGCTTAATTGATTATTTGATTAAAATTTTATGTTCAGAATTCTAAACCAAGGAACCGCAAGAATTCTAAACCAAGTAACATGCACTCAAAGATCCTTTTATAGAATCTCATTTAAAAATAATAACGGTCCACCAAAGATTTCTCCTATCGTCAACTTGGAGACATGCGTAATAAAAATGTGTTAAAAATATTTATGAAAGAAAAATGCATTTTCAAACTATTACATGTTTTAAAGTAATAACGAATGATACTTCAGTCACTACTGTGATTGAAATTATCTTCGGAGGAAACGAGAGATATACCAACAAATGCGACATGCGTTGTCAATGCCGGCCAATGCATTACTGTGTGCTATTGATTGTGCTACTGTGTGCATCAAAACTTTTCTGCTGAAAGTAAACAAACACAATCAATCAAGCCAAGGTCGAGGTGGCTTGCATTCTTTTCGGCCCATGGATGCACTTCGCCAGCCCCGTAGTATGCGAAACCCGCCGGTCGCCTTCTTCATAATTCTGCCTAATCGTTCGCACCTTACTCGTTGGGCAGCTCGTTTTCTTGTGTCCGCCGGATTGTTATCGAGAATCTTTTAACCTGGGCTGTCGTCCGACATTCTCACGGCATGCCCAACTCACCGTAGTCGACCGAATTTCGTGGTGTGAACGATGGGAAGTTTCTTTCAGCAATTGATGCAGTTCATGGTTCATTTACCTCCTTCACGTTCCGCTTTTCATCTACACTCCACCGTAGATCGTACGCAACACCTCCTCTACTTAATGCCTGGGACAGACATACAACGTACAGCGTTGTACTCCTTTAGTCTAGTACGTGTTTTACTGTACTGGATTAAAGTATTTGACAGTACGTACAACGGTCAGCGTTGTATGTCTGTCATAAGTATAATGCTCGTTTCAAAGTAAATCTGGACGCACGGTTTAATACAACACCACGTCTCTGGTGGTTGGAACAAAAAAAAGTTTGACAGGAATTTGTTGATGTTTCATTGACGAAGAAATTGATCAAAAGTTTTTCTCGATTGATCGACGCATCTCGAAATTACGGATCATGGAACTTGAGAAAAGAAAATTAATTGTGCACAAATATCTGGAGAATCCTTCGTGGTCTGCCTCAAAAATAGCAGAAGTGTTAAAATTTCCAAAGTCAACGGTGTGTTTATAATAAAAAAAATACAAGGATACTCTGAGTGTGGATAGAGCACAGCGCATCTATCATAAAAGTGGCACTAGGGACAGAGAGCTGAGGAGAAAGGTGTTGAGGTACGTGAAAGGCAACCCAGGTGTCTCCATACGTGATTTGGCAAAGAAATACGATTCCAACTTTTCCACCGTGCGGAACATCCTTTCAAGAGGAGGATATAAATCTTTTTGTGCCAGTAAACATCCGAACCGCTCCCTGAAACAAAATTTAGTGGCCAAAAAGCGAGCATGATTACTATACGAACGAGTTTTGACGAAATTTGATGGCTGTATTTTAATGGATGACGAAACATATGTCAAAATGGATTATAAACAAATCCCTGGACGAAAATTTTACCTGGCAACTGGTCGTGGGGATGTCCCTTCCAGGTATAAATTTGTTTTTGCTGATGAGTTTGGAAACTAATGATTTGGCAAGGAATCTGCAGTTGTGGCCTTAAAACAAAGGTTTTCATCACATCTCACACAATGACGTCGAAGGTTTACATTAAAGAGTGTTTGAAAAAGCGAATTTTACTCTTCATTCGGCAACACACTCTAGGGAGGTACTAGAAGGTATACTGCAAACAATATTAATTTCGTCGCCTAAGAGATTAATTCTCAGAATTGCCCTGAGTTCAGACCGATTGAATAATATTGGGCAATTGTCAAGCAAAAACTTCGAAGATGCGGTAAAGAAGTGACAAATGTACAACAAATGCGTTTAAAGGCGACTGTGCAGATCATGATGGCATCGATCACAACTAAAGTGCGACAGTTCATTCGAAACAGTAAAATGTAATAACTTGTTATACATCGTTTGAAAGCTGAATAAATACCCTTTTGTTTGAAGTTTTGATCAACCGTGTATGTTGTTTAATTCTTCAGTTATGATCACTTGAATGCGTCCAAATTTACTTTGAATCGGGCTTTAAGGGATGGTCCTCCGCGAGCAATGTCCATGTTTCGTGGCCGTAGAGGACCGGTTTAGTTAATGTCTTGTAGATAAATGGGCTACGTTGTAGTTCGGTGAACTTTTTTTTCGATCTTAGCGTCCTTCGTAGTCCAAAGTAGGCCAGCCATCATCCCAGACATCCAAAATGTTTTCGTGATACACAAACATATATGTAAGCAACAAAAACGAAGAGAATGCAATAACATGACTTATACGCAGGGCCGAATTAAGAAATGGATCTGGGGGGCCCCCGGAGCTACAAAAGCAAAGAGCAAAAAAAAGCTCAGCCAGAAGGGCTTTTCGGATAACTGTAGCAACCAAAAAAAAGGTTTTTGTGAGGAACCCTAAAATGTGGGGGCCCGGGGCCATGGAAAACCCCCCCCCCCCCCTTCTACATCCGGCTCTGTTTATACGTGCAAAAGTGGGCAATTTAATTTGTAATAGCAAATTCGATTTGAAAAGTATTACGATTTAATCCGATTACTCTGTGACGCAGTACGTTAGAAAAATGACGCATCGCATGTAAGTCGCAAATTTGCACTCAACTATATGCGATTTTGACTTGAAATGTAAGAATCTTCGATGCTATCTGAACAATGTTATACGACTTCTGCTTGTCTTGGATGGGCCTTGTATCTCTCTTCTGTTATCGACAGTACGCTCTATTATTTATTAAACATCCCTGGATTTGGTACAGCAATATACTAAAAGCTGCTTTCTTCACTTTAATAATATTAAGATGGTAAAATATTGTTCATTTGGTTAGTTGCATGAAATTTCGTTATTTAGTTTTCAAAATAAATTCATAAAGGTGTTCACCGCCGAAGGAAGATTGATCTGTATGGAGTTACACTTGGCAATTTAAATGAGTTTCCACTACGTCCTTCATTGCATTATTTCATTATTCGAGTACACTTTTCGCTCGAGGTTCATTTCCAAACCAGGCCCGTGTTATAAAATAACCTAAAAGTTTGAGCAAGACAGCAGATTGAAACTTCGTTAAAAGGAAAGAGATGTAGTTATTAAACACTTGGTAGAGGAAGCCTGTGACAATCGTATTTTGAAAAGGTCGTTGAGTTGCTTCGGGAATTTAACGTACTTCCGGTCACGAAGACCGTAGAAATCACGCCTATCTGAGGATTTCAGGAACTTCTACTCGTTCACTTTGACTTAAACCGTGGAAAAGGCGGGAGTGCGAATAGTCAGTATCATATATAGTCAGTGTCGAGTTGTGTTTTTCGTGCCTATAGAGTTCAAACGTACGTTCAAAGGCTATGTGCGGTCAATGTTAGTTTTGTGTGTGCGAATTACGATAAAAAGGTAATTCGGAAATGGCTTTGTGTGGAGATTTCACTAAACGAATCGAACAGCCGTTCGACGGCTTTTTGTTTAGGATCGGCTTGATCACCGCATCGCTTCTATCGATCTTTGGTTTTGCTCGGCACACCGCACTTCCAGTTATCGCACTCTCTAGACCCCACGCTTCATCGTCAAGGATCCGGGTTAGGGGGGGAAACGGGGAGGGGGCCCGGTTTTCCGGTCCGCGGGGGGGGTCGACCGGTATCGTGGGGGGGGTCTGGGGGGGGTTTTTGCCGCCGGCGGTGTGGGGTGGGGATAATTCTTGGGTCTTTCTTCTTCGGCGCCCGCCCTGGGACTGTGCTTTGTGCTGCTGTGCGTTGTGGTGCATAGTAGCCGGTATTGGTGGGTGACGTGTGCACACACCTGCACACCCTCGCGAGAGATAAAAGATAGAGAGAGAAAAAGAAGAAAAAAAAAGGGGAAAAGCATAGAAAAAAACATAAATAGAAGTAATAACAACAAAAAAAAAAATTTTTTTTTATTAATCATTTATTTGTGCAGGCTCAATCGAATCAACTTTACAGAGCCAAATTTTCATATTTTTTATACATCATTTATCTTAAAACTAAAGTTAGGGGGATAAAACCGATTACTCGCGGCCGTCTCGAGGTTAATAGGAATTACAAATTACGGATGGGAAAGAGGGTGGGAATTTAAAGTAAGGTTTACATAACACATTAAATTTAAATTCTTAATTATCTAAACACTTATATCTATACAATTTATGGTTTTCTTTTGACTTGAACATTTTTTGAAAAAGAAAAAAAAACACACACACATACACAGATAAAAAAAAAAACTTAAAGTAAACATACAGGTTAAACTAACTACAATCTAAGGCTAATGTTAGTCAAAAACACATAAATGAGTTTCATGTACTCCGAATCACGTACAGCCAAAATATCTCGAACTGGCACATTGGGTTGTCTACCTCGAGCCCGAAGGGAATCACAAAGCTCAGATCTGAAACAAAATGATTTGAACAAAATGATGTTTTGTTGCTAAAACGACTAGATCCCTCACATTTTCGCGTCGTTTCCATGTAGTCTTTGTGGAGTAATTTAAAACATTTGCTCTAGGTGTAGCTGCCTGGGAAAACAGCCATCGCACTCACGTTTCAGGATCGGTAGGGGAAATTTGAACATCAAGGGGTTCTCCAGTGATGATAAACGTGGCTTGTAGTGTAGTGAGCCGGTAAGAAGACGGTTACCACGGGTTTCTTTTTCTTTGGAAGTAGATTTTTCGGGAGGATCTCCAACCCTCATGGGGTTTCAATCTGTTGAATCGCCCATACCATAAACATAGGTCTCTGCTATAACTAAACCCACCCTGAGGTTAGGTTTCTGCCGGGCAAACTAACCTCGACGAGTAGTCCTCTTAGGAGGTCGCGCTTAAGCTACTTGTTTAGAGATCGAGAGCGCATTCAGGTCGAAATCTCGCAGGTCACGAGACTTGTGCTACAACCATTGAGCCTGGATACAAGAATTCGTCTACCGTCTCAATTTCAAATCGGAACTCTACCCATTGAAGAATTTAGCATTTACCACAAGATGTCACTGTCCCAGCACTGAATGGACGGCCATAGAGGTGGCGTAATGGGCCATTGCTTGGAGTATTCAGAGCACATACGACGAGTGAGCGGCCAATATTTTGCGAGCGTCGTCGATCCAGGCACCTGTGGTCTGCCAAGGCTTCGAGCTCATCAATAAACTAAGCTAAATCGTAGCACAACCAAGTGGAGTGCAGAGAAGTGTAACCCTTGTACATTGTGTACATTCTCGATATCTTCGCGCCAGCTGTAATAAATCGCTGATTTCCTGTTTTCCAATTGACAACATTTATTGGGTGATAATTCAGGGCAACTATCGCTCATAAATACTCTTATGTGCCTACTTCCTACATCAACTCTGACGTATATGTGTTGAACGTAAGATTTTAAGTTTCTAGGAAGTTTAATCGATTCTCTGAATAAATGCATTCGAACAGCTGTGAAATAAATACTACATACTATATATCAATATGTATATAACCTGTGTACGCACGAATTCTGAATCGAAACATCAAATGACGACCTTAACTTTCAAAAGCAGAATCAATCATTCGTTTTGTTGTCTTCGATGGACTCATAAATAGGTATACTTGTTAATGTTCCTGAGCCCTTTTGTTTTTGCCATGAAGGGCACAACATTTTAAAAATCTAAACCATTGGCTTGAAAGTTGAACATGCAAACTCTTTGAAGCATGAACCAATATATCAATTGCGTTTGCGACTTTTTTTTCACTAAACGTGACTAACTGGCAGTGATTTTTTCTATTAATAACCCGATTCATATTACTTCTAAACATTTGCAGTGAAGCTCTATCAAAATGGAAGGCAGCGGCTCATCACCCACATCGTTGAACAATTTCCGCATCGTTTACCTGATAACACAAATGGTTGGAGCTACGATCATCATACTGATCGGGTCCTGGGTCGGCGTCCATCTCAAGGGACTTTCGTGGACGTCCAATCCAGCGGTTCAGTTCAATTGGCACCCACTGCTGATGTCCTTCGGGATTATCTTCCTGTACGGAAATTGTAAGTAGACCTGCAGTTGTATGGATATCGAATATCAAGAACACTCCTATACCTTTGCAGCCATCTTGGTGTACAGGGGCTTCCGCTACGCTCGCAAGAAACCACTGAAGATCACCCACGCCGTCATCCATGGGCTGGCGTTTATCTTCACAGTCATCGCTCTGGTGGCTGCCTTTGATTCTCATAATTTAGCCAAAGTCCCTATTCCGAATATGTACACTTTGCACTCATGGGTCGGAATGGCTGCGGTTGTGCTGTTCGGATGTCAGGTAAGCTATCTTAAATCCTATAGATGAGACCAAACCCTCACCCTGTCCTTGCAGTACCTGTTTGGATTCGTATCGTATCTGTTTCCTGGTGTGCGCGAATCTCTTCGTTCCACGTACATGCCGATTCACGTGTTTTTCGGCATTGTTGGATTCATACTCGCGGTGGCCGCTTCGTTGCTTGGACTTCTAGAGAAAGCAATATTTTCTATGTGAGTTGTATATCTCAAAAGAACTGTTAATATTCAGCGACACTTATGTTAATCTTTAATTACAGCGAGGACTATCGAAACTTGCCACCACAGGGTGTGTTAGTGAACATGATTGGAATGTTGCTTTTAGTGTACGGAGGTCTGGTAGTGTTCTTGGTGACAGAACCTATGTACAAACGTAAACCGTTGCCGGAGGATGTGATGCTGTTGACTCATAGTCCATCATCACAATAAACGTACAACATACACAAAACACCAAGGGGGCCCCATTCAGTCAAAGCTATATCGTAAGAAATTTTACATTTGCTATTGCTATGCAACTAAATGTATGACGCCCATTCGTACTTAAAACCTTGCCGTTTGCTACAAATAAAAGTGAAATTAATTTATGAAGGCACTGTACAACATCAGATGCACAAACAGACGAGGTGAAAAATTTACAGCCATATTTTTTGCTTCACATTCCTACACACATTATCATCTACATACGTCAGACGCCTCAGAGTACGACATACACAAAATAAAGAAACAGAGTGTACATACATATAATATTGTCTATTTAAATAACTAAATCAATGTGATAAAGAAGAATACATCAAATAGCACAACGAAAGGAAGGATAAGGTGCATATTATTCGCTGTTTGAATGGGTATGTAAATACATATTTAACTAAATTACCAAAAGCAACCATGTAACGTATTCGAAAACAATTTATTTATTTGAAAGAACTTACCATTCCTCTGTCATTAAGAAGGAACATAATATCGTGGAGTGTGGCAATAATTGAGGCGTTGTAGAGTGGAGTTTTAAATCAATATCATGTTTCGATGTTAATAGCTGACACCACATGAAGAGTTGCTTACGGTTGAGTTAACCGCAAAACTGACCAGTGTATTTTGCGGTTCAATCGTTTCGGCTGCTTGTGGCGTGCGAGGTAGGAGTTAACAGTGATACGAAAAATGTTGCATCAATCCATGTTTATTACTGGTGGCCTTAGTGATTTGGTTAAAGTACCTACAAAGTGATTTAACAGGTAATGTTTTGCCCTTTATATCCGCTAGCTAGCAGCTTTGTGGGAAGTTATCAAACCGGTTTTGTAGACGGGTGATCGACAACTGACCATTTTTTTACGTTGTGGCAGGACCTTTCGGGTCCTCCCTTAGCTCAGTCGGTAAAGGCACAGCTACAAAGCAACACCATGCTGGAGGTGGCTGGGTTCGATTCCCGGTCTGGTCTAGGAATTTTTCGTAAAGGAAAATTTCTCGACTCCCTGGGCATAGCGTATGATTGTACTTGCCACATAATCATACTAACGCAAAAATGGTACTTGGCATCGAAAGCTCTTAATTAATAACTGTGGAAGTGCATTTAGAACACTAAGTTGAGAGCAAGCAATAAGCTAATTGTGAAAGCAATAAGCTTGAAATGCTAAAAGAAGAAGAAGGACCTTTCAAAAGTGCCGCAGATAGCAAATAGGAAGGCCGCATACGGTACTATTGATCGTGCAAAGCTATGGAATATTATGGACGAGAACGGTTTACCCGAGAAACTGACCAGACTGATCCAGGATCCGATGGCTGGTGTAAAGCGTTGTGTGAAAACCCAAGTAACACCAGAAACATCTTCTTTGACAAGAATATAAGAAGTTTGTTGTAAAAAAGTCGTGAGGATGAAATACCAAACATGTCTGGTCTTGAAAAAAGTTTTCAGGATGTTTGTCATCTTACCACTACGAACTATTTTTACTCACTTTTGAGTATCCATACTTTTGACTGATTTGAGTTAAACGTACTTCATTTTGGATTGTTTGGAAATAGCGTGTATGCTAGATGTTTGTAAATATGTTGATAGGTTGCATTCAAGATGAATTTTAAACATGTTTTTAACATCCTCATGCAATAGTGAAATCATTCCGAATAGATTGGGAATCCAATACAGTGACGGCTGAAAATATGTTTATTTGAAATACTGGAATAAAATAAAACACTACCTAAATGTAAGATTGTGATGCCACTCACTGATTCAAATAGAAGCCAAATTGGGCATAGGGGTTTATTCAAATGTAGCATAAAGCAACAGTTTGGGAGAATGTTTAGTAATTTTTATAAATTGTTACGTTTAATTTGTGGGGGAGTCTTTTGAGATGTAGCTACGCACAACATAATAGAAAAATTGTATTTGTATTTTCATTCATACTGACATTTCTCGGTTCAATTTTACAACAAAAAACGCAGAAAATAAAAAACGAAGATTTGAAAATCAAATGTGTTACTAATGTTAATATTGGGTCCATTTGCGGACTTGTTTGAAACACGCAACGGACTTCAACGAGGTGATGGTCTTTCTTGCATCCTGTTTGAAAGTTCGGAAGATGGTGTTATGAAACGCACGGACTTTAACATGTGGGTTACAATTTTCAATAAATCCAGCCGGTTCAACATTGTCGAAAGAACGCCGCAGGTGATCAGTACAGCACGCTGAAACGTAGAAAATATTGGATTAAAGTTGAATACGTTGCGTTGCATTGCGTTAGTAATGGAGTATTTCGTAGGTTGCATTACAGGAAGCTGTCATACTTTACCACTCTTATTCCGATTGTTTATGGAAATCTATTTGGCATGTAGCAGCGGTCCAACCAAAGGATAGAGTAGGTAGGCATGAAAACTACAATTGCCGGCTAAACCAACCTTCCTCATTAAACATAGTATAAAGACCAAGGTTAAATGAAATGTGAAATGTTCGCTAGCGATAATAGTTGCGAAAAAATGATTGAGAAAATGATTTTTCTCGTTTCCCCTTTCAACAGTTTACAATTCATGAGAAGTGAAATCAACCAGTTTACATCCGAGGAGTGCGACTCTCTCTGAGATTCTGCAATTGTTTTAATCTGCTGTTGAGGATTTATTACGAAACGATGGAAGTCGAGGCAAGGAGATGTAATTAGATGCAAAAGATGGATCAATGTTTATACCCATTTAAGATTTAGATTTAGATACGTCGCACCGCTAGTTTAAACCTCCGGTGTATAGAAAAATTGACAGACATGCCTAGTCGAAGCGACAAAATTTCGCTCAGCTACTACACGAAAAAAAAGTATGATAAAAACAATCATATTTTAGGTTGCTACAACTAAATTTTAATATTACAAAATGCACAAATACATTATTGGTTTTCTTTAACAAACCAGAACTCTTGGAATGAACAAAGAAATTTATGCTGTTTTTGTTCCAGAGTTCAACCTCAATTCAACTAACATTTGTTTGAAATAATCAAAATATTGGTTGTTCAATTTTGACAACTGATTAATATTAGGAAAAATCAAACAAAACTCAAAGTTTGTTCCTACCAAAATTTAGCGTCGAAGAAACAAACTCGTGGTTCGAAATAAATATCGAATCGGTAATTAAAACCAACGATATTGTATTTCAAACAATTCAAACCAATCAATTTGTTGAAATCAAATGGAAATTATTCCTTAAGCTGGTGCCATCGGTGGAATAGCGGGTCTAGCTCGATGGATCTTACAGGTAGCGCAGTCGCGACTCACCTTCTTGATTACTAGAGGCAGCCTCGGAATATTGTACCGCTGTCGGACTTTGATATCCACATACTGAAAATTAATTTTAGTTTATACTACGAAATCTGAGGGAGGACTAACGAACCTATTCGTTGTTTTCTGCACCGAAACTGATTTGTACGTTTTATGAAGCTATCGTCGTAATTAATTTTACACGCGCTACTGTCAAAAGCACGAAAACAATAGTAAGAGCAACGAATATTTTGTTAAAAATTAAAAAGAAACGTGTCTCTGGTGGTTGCATGATTGGCTGACAGATCTACTATATCGACTCGAAATGTGATTGGGGAAAAAGCGCAACCACGTGGAGTTGTCCAGCGTTTTTTTAATGCCTCTGACATGGGATTTGATCCTGTATTTTTGGAAAGAAGTAACAACAACATGTATTCACGAAATCCATTTCGTGCATTATACAAAAAGTTGTAATTATAGCATTTTACCATATAAAAAGCAATTAGAATGTTTCATACAATATACGAGACATTTGTTCGATGTACAAAATCCATGTTTATAAATGAAAGCTTATTTACGAAAATAATTTCCAAAAATAATTTTGTTACCCTGTTTGACAACTCGACACCGCACCGGTGGTTGGTAACCGGGTTGGAAAATGACAATTTGCTCGCTCGGTGAGCACCCAGTTCGTTAATTTGAAAACCCGACCCAACCGACCCAAGCGTTGCTATTTGAAGAAAAATAAGCAAAACAATTTGAAACGTTAAAACAACATCTTCATCTGGAAGACTTTCATTTCAATTTGTGTGTTTCCGATTTGTTTTAAAAGTGTTATTTGCTAATTTCACGTTTATTGTGATGTTTTGTGAAGAATGGAGTGCATCAAAACCCCGTGGAAGGAATTCGACGCAACAAGACAACGAAGTGCTTTGCAGGGCTTGGCTGGATGTTTCCCAAGATCCAATCTTTGGGACAAACCAGAACGTCGACTATACACTGCACGAAATATTTAGCGAAACGAAACTGGTGCGAGATTTGAGTCTTATTGTGTTACCTTTTTATGAACGACCGGTGCGAAAATGGGTGGCTAAATCAAAATAGGAACGCACTCTGTCATCAAAATATTACCCAGATACGAACCGGATGGTGGGGATGGTCTAATGGAAATAAGTGTTGCATGTTCCTCTTGGCGTGACTCTTTATAGGGACTCTAGTTTCCTCGGGATGCACTTTGTACCTGACGTCTTCAAACGCATCAATTCGACCGCGCTCTCGCAGCACGCCGTTGTCGCCCAGCAGTGGAACCGGTCAAAGTCTATTACTAAATCGAACGAACAGTGATATAGAATTTCTGCACGCATCTCTTCGGAAGTAACGGTCACTGACTCCTTAGAACGAGGCTACTTGTTCTCCGGGGGGCGCAGGAAGGCAGAGTCCTGGAACTAATTCCTGTCGTGGTCGAAATACAGGCCGCTGCCTCATTTCGTCGCTTCATCTGCTGAGTTTGCTTTCAATTCAACGGGAATGATGTGATTTTTGCTGACGAACTTCCACCAGCGCTTACCTAAAACGCACCCTTATAGCTCGTCTTATAGCTCGAGCCTGGAAATGAACCACGGCTTCAGCGAAGCTACCTTCAATTTGGCGGCGATTAAACAACACTGCGGGTCACCAATCTCGTCGACTGTGCGCAAATAGATCGCACAGGAATTCGGAGTTGTCGTAGGATTCTGATTGGCGTGATGGAAATTACATCTGGAAATCCGGACTGCAGCGATGTACTCAAGCATCTGAACCCACCCCTTGCCACTTCGTGTAGACTTTTGCACTGACTTGCGCGTCCAACTCTGTGCCTGCCGCCAAAGTTCCTGGATCAGGGCCTTCCCATGTATAATGAAAAGCGAGAGCAACCGAAGTGGATGTTCCTTTGTTTGTCTGATCATAATGTGTAATGTCATTACACCCCCTCCCCTCCACGCTAGTAAATTCCCCGCCATTGTGACCCAGCTATACTTTCCTCTTGTACCAGTCCAGCAACCTATTAGCTATAATTGTCCGTGCTACTTGTACCAGCAACCTATTGCTCAACTATCTGCGCCTAGCTCCTGAAGGAGGCTATACGAACCGAGGACTTGATTGCAGCCGCAGCCATGAGCAGCAATTATTAAATTATAAGTTTCCTGCCTAGTCCCTTCCAAGCGGTAATGTGACCCATTAACCTCGAGCCAGCCATGAGTAATTGGTGCCCCACTTACTAACACCATAAAGCAAATTATTGTAGCTAACAAAATTGAATATCGGCTCCGCAAAGTGTCACACACGTCTGAGCCTTACAAATAAACGAACAAAGTAAAAAAAAAACCGAAGTGGAACGATCAGCGTAATCCCGCACCGTAGAACTCGTTTAGCGGCTGTTCGAATAAACATTTGGATCTCTTCACTCATTTGTGTGGAAAAGCTCAGCTCATCGGTTGATGAACTCCACAGCATACCGAGAACCCTTTCTGCCTTTCCTACTTCGACAATATGTATATGCTTGTGCGGTTCAGGTTGCACTTCACGTAATCGTTGTAGAACCACGCTGCTATTCGACTGAAGCTTGAACCCTCCACGGCTGTGTATGTGTAGTACGTCGTGTGCCTCGTTAGCTGTTTCTTCCTCCGAGCTGAAACTCGCTAAATAATCGTCGAAGTAGTGGGGGTCGACAATCGTTTTCGCAACTTCCGGGAAAAGCTCGCGATGTTGCTCGGCATTTCGATTTTTCACGAATTGGGCCATATCTGGCGAGCAGGTGCTGCCGAATGTGGCGACGGCCGTCAAGTAGACGGTAGAATTTTCGGACGGATTGGCACGTCAAAGGAAACGCTGCAAATTCTCGTCATCTTCTCGGATTCGGATTTGGTGGAACATTTCCTGGACATCCAAACTGACTGCCACCCCGTACCACCGAAAGCGTAACAGAATTGCCGGAAGAGAGGAGAGTTGATCTGGGCTTTGAAAAGCTCTCTGTTCAGCGAGACACCATTAACTTTGGCTGCCGCGTCCCAGATGACGCGGAATTTCCATGTTTTTTTGGGATTTGTCACTGCACCAATCGGAAGGTACCACACTTTCCTTGGATCTGTAGCTTCCAGCTCTGATATTGTAGCCTGATGCGCGTATCCTTTCGCTTTGTTTTCGCTTAGTTGTAGTTGGATATTCTCCTTCAGTCCCTGGTTCTAGGCACTCTAGTTGACACACTGCTATGGGGTAGCTGTTTTTGAATTCTACCTGATCTTCCTTCGACAACAGTCCAGTTGAAAACTGAATTCCAACTCACCGCGTAGTAGCTTCCTTGATCATTAGTCTTCGTATCTTGTCAGCGGAATTTCTGCCAGCCCTGCACCAGCTCCTTTGATTGCAAAGAAATCCTTCAACGACTCATGGAGCACTTCGTCACAGGAACATTCACAGACTTGAAAGCTGTAGGATACTTGGTTGCTGCTTCCTCGAGGATCATAAACGCACCGACCAAGTCTTGTTTTTACCACCACCGTGGCTGATCCATCGCCTTCCCATACTTTCAGTGACACTGCCAACCGTAGATTGTCCACGTCGATCAGAATTTTGGGCACTACGTTCTCGTAGCTTGTTATCGAGGTGCCTTTCAGGTGCTGGTACTGCCTTTCCGTTTCTTCAATTTGGAAAGATTGCGCAGGAAGTCTGAGGTTGCTAACGGTGCTGGCGTTCAGCAGTTTATGCCATTTGTCTTGTCCGATCCCGGTGATCTCAATCGTAATCTACTGCGAACCCTTTTTAACGCGCGAGGTATTTCCAGTCCACCGAAGGCATAACGGTAGTGGAGTGCTCTCAACGCCTTGTGAATTCGACCAATTCGCTTACCACCAGCGTCAGGTCGGGCTTTTGGGACCTCTAGGAGATGGTGGCAAAATTGGCAGGTTTTCGAACTTCGAAATCCGTCGTCCGTGGCTAAATAAGCAGTTCATACACAGACCTAGTGAACGATCTTGTCTCCAGCGACCGTCGACGTGAAGCTGTTTAATCGTGTAGCATTCGCGAACTCGGTGTCCGCTCTCGTTGCAGTGGACGGAATTATACTGCTTCGCTGTTTACTACGTATCCCTCGATGAGTCTCCCGGTTTGCTAGATGTATCCGTCGAATGATAGTTGACAAATATTTTCTGTTTCGGACGGTCCCGGCACCGCTGCGGCACAAAAGTCACAACGCTTGTAGCATCTTGTACCACGGCTACCATATAATCACCCAAGGTCTTGAGGTCCACTTGTTGGAAACCACGCTAGAAGCCTGCCCACAACATCCGTTGGCCCGCGGGAATCTTAGCTACCAATTCCAGGATTAGTGAAGGATTCGAGAGATAAGCACATTCGTTGGTTGCCAAACGAAGGTGACAAGTCACGCCGAAGGCTAGACTGAATCTCGAGAAAACACGTTTCATTACACAAACCTGAAATCGAATCAAACTGACGAACTAGAACGTGAAAAAGCCGAATCTTTGGCGGTGCGTAGTTTTTATCGCATTTTCATCGTTTGGTCCGCTGTTGCTATTAGTTCTTCCTTTGCCTTCATTACGTTTTTGGGCACATGCAACCACATAGACTGCAAAGGGGGAAAATATCATGACACGTGATTTTCCATTGATGTTTTGCAAGATTACACAAAGCCACATCGCCCACCACACCACCACACCACAAGCCACACCGTATTTTGGCTTCTTGACAACAAATCTGGTCGAGTAGGCTTGGAAATAATTGGCACCATTAAGTTTCAAACCCCTGACATAAGAGCATCAAAATTCAAGTAACACAAGTTAAGTAAAACTTTAAAAAAAAAAAACAACAAAATGTCGAATGAAGCATCCGAAACCGTAAACCAGTCTGAATCCATTTCCAACCATTCCGAGTTCGTAACATCAGAAAAACCTTTAGCAAACATATCCCAATCGTCGGAAAAGACCTCAAAATCATTCGAATCAAATTACACCTACAAAGAGCTGCGGACATCCCTAGACGAATCACTCACCTATCAGTTATACGAACAACCGTCATCGTTCGGCAAATTCGGTTATGAATCAGAGTACGGCAGCAACGAAAAGGTGGAAGAAGTGAAAATCGTGGAACCCATCGTATCGTTTGTGGAATCAGAGCCACCGTTGAAGAAAAACCGGCGCGTTCAAGTTCCTTCGAGTGGTAAGTCTTTCGGATGGGAAGTATAATTTAGAGGTGAATTATAAAATGTTTCGTAAGTTAGATATCACCAAAGGCATCTCAAGCATTGAACCTTCCCCCAAGAAACCAATCAAAAAGAGACTGCACGATCCAACGCCACAGAAGATTGGAATCCTTGTAGGAGTTCCGTGTAGCCGACGTCCTTCGAAAAATGGCAGGTAGTTTTTGTGAACAAGCTGTGTCGCTGGTGTCAATTTGGTAAAATTCAATTCGTTTCGACAGCAATGAAGATCAACAGCTGGACCAGCTCAAGCACTTCACGGCAGTTTTTCTATTCTCTCGGTTAAAAAATCCGATGAAGTGGGACATTACTACATTTGAAGAGATTCGATCATTAGAGAATTCCATAGATTCCACTGTGGTTGCTACAAAGTTTTGCGTTCATCACAACGGTCTTGAACATAACATGACTCTCACGAGTACCGTGGCAAAGGGACGCATTAACTCAACAGATGCTCCACCACCAACGCTGAAAAGTGCACTTATTGAACACGTGTCCAGTTACAGTGGGCTGGTGCTGAAATGCGAGTCACACTACGTGATGCTGTGGAGGATTACCGAAGGCTACTACCTGTACGATCCTTGCTTAGACCACGTATCGCAGTTGATGTTTTTCAACAGTTTGAAATTGATGCTGGAGTTCATTTTGGAGAAGAAAAAGTTGAATGATCGGTCCAAGTTCTACATGGCCAAGATTTCGTGGCACGCTGTTGACGATGGGCTGGTTGTAACTTTGAAGAGAATGTCTCGCATTCCGAAAAAGTTTAAGATAATGAACACGAAAGAAGCGTTGCTGATGGGCGATCGATATTTCAAGGATGCAGGATTTAAACTGGAATGTTTGCGAGTGTCGCTAAATGCAATTTATTTGGCTCAGGAATTAGAAGCAAGATCTTGGGATGCTAGCAACTTGAATGGGTTGTTTGACGGAATAATGAGCGATAAGGAAATTAACAAGCTGGGAGTATTTCTCTTTGAGGAAGGAGAGGAAGAGAGTTTTCTCCTAGAGAAAGTAAGACTGATACGATTGAACGTTGCTTGCCACTATACGGAACGGGGCGATTTTGAAAGGCTGGTTAATCGTCTGCTGGCTGTTCGACTCGGTCTCATTATCAAAGTGAACGAATCGTATTTTTCGGTATGGTGCAGTGGAAACATTCTGTACTGGTTTTCCCCGTTTCGTTTTGACGCCTTAAAGTTGGACCCCGCTGAATTACAGGACAAAGCTTGTTTCGTATATGCATTCAATTCGCTGGATCGGTTATCCTCCGTGATGTTCGAATATCTAA
Source organism: Aedes koreicus (assembly GCA_024533555.2). Taxonomy (NCBI): domain Eukaryota; kingdom Metazoa; phylum Arthropoda; class Insecta; order Diptera; family Culicidae; genus Aedes; species Aedes koreicus. Next base: position 83,862 of record JAHHFK020002930.1, read on the forward strand.
CCGAAATCGGTCTGTTTCCCAAGCATTGCATCCGCATATTTACCGTTGACGGTGAACCCTTTGGAAAGGCACCCCGGCTGTCGTTGGTGGATAGTAGAGATTCGCTGAATCGCAGCGAACTTGAGATTCACGTGGCGGAGGGTACGAAGAAGAAAGAGTACATTCAGGTGGACGACCTACCTCCGATGACCCTATCGGAGGCCAAGCTCTGCCGAATTATGCTCCGGGAGATCATGGGCAATGCCGAGACAAAATACGAAGAATAATAAATATTTCATATATATCAACATTTTGCGTAGAAAATCGAGGAAATCACGTATTAATTGCATTAATTGTGTTTTTTTTCTGCGTTGTGCGCTTGTTTCCCATTATTAGATCCTATTCGCATATTCAAACATGAAAGCCACATTCCGGTAAGGTAATTCGCCACTTGCGATCCACAAACTGACGGAGCGGGAAAACGAGCGTTTTCTCTGTTGTTTTCATTTTTTGACAGCTGCTTTCGGTTTTGTGTGTTGATGAATTAATATCGTTCTCGGTGCTTGTTAAAAATTTGATCAGGAAAAATCTCGAAAAAGGCAGGACATCTTAGTTTTGTTCTGTGATATTTCGGTAGCGCAGAGGATTTTACACCGTCTGTCGGTGGAAATTTCTTATTAGTATTGCGAAAATCGACGAAATCGAGACTACAAAGCGCTGTTGATTGGAAGGTTAGTTACGATGTTATTTTTGATAGAAGAATTGTGCAAATTATAAGAGATTTAACAGGATCGTGTTTAATTACTGATGTGAATATTATGTTAAGTCAACTCGGACGCGATGTAACGTGTGATAATACTTTGATTTGGGGTTATCCAATTTTCAAAATAGAGGTTTCGTGATCGCTATTATTCCAACGGTGGAGAAGGTTGGGCCAAACGCGTCACTGGAAATTTTTCGACCATTTTTACTCCGTCACAATTTAGTTGAATAATACTGCGGCAGTTGGACTAGTGAAATCCAATAAATCAAATAAGTTTGATTTCCATTTAAGTGCCTTATGGAACCGACGAAATGCGTCAACTAAACGAACTATAAGTTTTATTCGTGAGCCTTATGAAATTTGAAATATCAAAATTATGACTAATACAATTCAAGCCTATGAAAATCAAAATGACCGATTTCATATGCAACATAAATTTCATGTTCTATAGCGTTCTTATTCAAAAAAAAAAAAGAACTTGACACCAGTTAGGCGATATAATATTGTCAATGCGTGTTTACTCAAAACGTCGAATTGCTTCGGCGCATTTCTAGGGATTTTTTTTCATTAGGGTGAATCTAACATTGAGAGACTCTCTTTGATTACCTTCTCTTTCATAATATTCCAATCACCTTTACTTTTTTTTTCATTGTAGAGTATGCTCGCCAGAACTGTTGTTTCGAACTGTACTAAAGAATCCCTCGAAAGTTGTATAATGGCGCTGTAAAAAACGATAGAGAGCGAAACCGGACAGAATCTCTCAATATTAGATTCGTTCTAATGAAAAAAAAAACCCTAGATTTGTTCGTAAAATTCGTAAGCATTTTCGCACAATTTAAAAAGAAGTAAAACAGCTACAGCAACTGTTCGCTAACTGGGTGCTTTTTAACAGGGCGTTCGCTATAGCCCAGTTAAAAAGCAAATAAACTCTAAAAATCAGCATTTAACATTTTGTTGTCAAACTCAGCAAGGGGCATGTCAAAGGCATATAAGGTTCGTGGAGAAGTGAAAAATTGTTAAATTGCACGAAATTAAGTCGCAATTCCTTACAAACTGAGTCACATATTTTGCACAATGGGATGCACAATAAGCTACATCGCAATAACGTATAAAGCATAAAAACATTACTGAATTTATGTATTGTGCAATGAAATATCCCAACCGAAATCTGATCGAAGGCCCCCTCGATTTTTATTTACATTTGAAGTGTCAGCCCAGTTACCGAGCAGCATCCGCTAACTGGGCTGTGCACTTAGCCCAGTTAGCGAACGATTACTGTACAAAGAAATATACTGAAAAAATATTTCACTTCACACTGGAAATACATGTAGATATTTTCCAATACTAATATAAGTGACTTTTACATGAATATCACGTAGAAAACGAAATTCTGCTTGACTAATCATTTAAATTTCACTAGACACATAAGATTCACTTGAATTTTCAAAGCATTTTCCACTTCCTGAATCACATGAAAGTTAAGTGAATTTCTCGTGGATATTTACCACTGATTATGTTTTTTTTTTTTTTTGGTATACCATGCTGGGTTTTTTTTCTCGAAGGAAAATTTCTCGACTTCCTGGGCATTATGATTGTACTTGTTACACAATAATATTAATGCCAAAATCAAAATAGTCAAAATGTCACATGGGACAACTATGCTTCCACCGGCAGTAAAGCCATCAACTAACAACTGTAGATATGCGTTTAGAACACTAAGCTGAGTGCAGGCAGTAAACTAATTGTGTTGAGTAATACGCTTAAAATACCAAGAAAGTAAAATAACTTAGCAGGAAAAAAGTTGGAGGGTGGTATCCGAGGCCCCACCTTATTATTGACTAAGGGCCAGGTTACTATATTAATGCGTTACAACTCTTCTGGAATAAGTTTGTGGCCAAGAAAAGGACCCATGTTTCTGTTGGTTTCATGTTATTTGGAAAAGCTATAGACGCTGTGGAGTCCATGTTGTTGTATGTCGGGATGATGAAGAAAGAATTTCAACGAATATATTGAACTCGACGCAGACAGTGATAAACAGTGCTGTAAATAGTCATTTCGGCTCAGTGCGCTCCATTTGCCAATAACTCGTTCCAGAATACATATATACTTTATGGTGAAATTGTTGAAATTTAAATGATTGAAAATGCATCGTAGATCGAAAACATAATGTAACAAAACAGTGTAAGGTTTTCCTTGATCAGCTATGCATAAATACGCGTCTATTAAGTTTTGCATCATCACTTGAATGAAAGTTCTAGTAGATTTTTGATGAATACATTTGAATATGCATTTCAGTGAGGCTTTTTATATACCAAAAAAGCTTCAGAATGCTTGAAAATAGCTTCAGAAGGAGAAGCTATCTCTCTCTCTCTATCTTCCGGATCTTAGTTTTTTTTTTTTGCTATTCTACATAAGAAAACAAACAATTACGGGATTCTATACATAATGCCACTTGCAGCCTGTGAAAGTTAGATTGTTAAATACTAACACATAACTCAGCTTTTGCAAGTTATCAGTAAATTAATCGAACTGAGTTAGAATGACTATTTGGCGATGAACAAGCTCCACTTTTGATATCCAGCAGATTTTTATAATAAAGCAAATTTGCTCTGCGTTGGTAGTTGAGGCCAAAAGAAGGTAGAGCTCAACCGGAGGGAACGCAAGCTCCTCAACCGGCAAAGTTTCAAACCTTGCAGTAGGGGCATCTTTATCGGTTGAGGAGCTGATCGCTAGTTGCAATTTTATATGGACTTCGTGAACAAAATACAACAAGTGCAGTTCTTGACTTGTAACGGAAGCGGATGTGTTCTATTTTGATTCGTTTTTGCTTAACGCTAAAGAACAAGTATTTCTCGTAACTAGTGCACCTGGCTACATAAATATGTACCCAGTTGTTGGGGCTCTCAAATATGATGGGCTACTGTTTAATTGAATTTTTGCTAATTGCAAGGATTAGGCTGTACAAGAGTACTACAATAAAGCTACTAGGAAACTAATGCGAACATTACTTTATTAGTGTTTACCGCAATCACAATAGTCCAAATTAAATTCTAACTTGGCAAAAGACCAATCTAACAGGTGCAATCTACAAATGCAAATGCATTTGCATCTAACAAATGTATCACTTACACGCCAGAATCATCGTAAACATCAAAAGCAACATTTTCTTTGTACTCCTGACGACGTTTTACGTTGAAAACCATGCAAAAATTTAAGATTACACGATTGACTTCCAATTACGATTTAAAAAACAAAATAAATTTTTCAATCCTATTTTTCTCGATTTGACACAAATGTTACATAGGACCTAATGCAATGTTTGGCTTGATTTGTCAACTATTACCGCCCTGCATTGGAAAATGGGGGTGCTCAAATCGCCCTGCATGTTCATTATGCGCCTTGTCGCCCTAGTCGTACGTCAAAAAAAAAAATACCGCATTTTTTATGACTCATTGCCTCTTTGTTCTATATGTAGACAACAACAGCTGGATCTTATCAAACTACCCGCACACCGAACAGGAGCGATCGCGGAACCGAAAGATGGCCAAGGTGCACATAACCAACGTCGTGGTCCTGGACAATCCGAGCAGCTTCTTGAACCCGTTCCAGTTTGAACTCACCTTCGAGTGCATCGAAGAGCTTAAAGAGGACCTCGAGTGGAAGATGATTTACGTTGGATCGGCCGAGTCAGAGGAGTTCGATCAGGTTTTGGACACCATCTACGTTGGCCCCGTTCCCGAAGGCCGACACATTTTCGTATTTCAAGCAGATCCGCCGAACGTCGCCAGAATTCCCGAACAGGATGCAGTTGGCGTGACGGTTGTCCTACTGACCTGCTCCTACCGAGGGCAGGAATTTGTGCGAGTAGGCTACTTCATCAACAACGAATACTCCGAACAGGAACTGCGAGAGAATCCCCCAGCGAAACCGTTGTTCCATCAGATGACTAGAAATATCCTCGCCTCTAAACCCCGCGTGACAAGGTTCAAAATCAACTGGGACGATACGCCAGCCAATGGCAGTGGCACGGCAAGCGGAATGGAAGAAGAAGCCGGAATGAATATGGAAAATGGAATTGAGGAAGCACAAATGGATGGCAATGCTGCTGCCACTGCAAGCACCGTTGCCGATATGATGTCCGAGGTGACGCAAGGCGAGAGCAGTTTAACGCTCCCGCGGGAATTCAACGAAAATTCCAACTCACTGGCGATGGAATGTTGAGGTCATCTTCGACGGTCAGCAGATTATCCTTAGTTCATTTTTCGTTTCTTATAATGTTACTTTTGAAAACTGTAAGCTGCTGTTGATTTGCAGTTCTGTATTTTAATTGACCTTACCGTCGTGTAAAATCATGGGTTTCTCTCAACATTAAGCGAGACCAATGCTCTGTTAACATATTGCGTGGTTCACTTTCTCATGATTAATAAATGCTGTTCAACTTGATTTTTATTCAGTAGTAAATTATAATAAACACTCACGCGTACGTACGTAGGGTAGCTAATAAGAGACTGTAAATAATAATAACTACGAAAGATGAAGAATTAGAGTAATAAAATATCCAATTTTCTATCTATTGAAAAATTATTCGGATGACAACTTTTAGATCCAGCCCCTTGTGATAGTAACTTATTCAAGTTTCCGTATATGAAGTTAAAATACAGCAACCGTTTGCTAACTGGGATAAGTCCACAGTCCAGTTAGCGGATAAAGCCTCAAACGCAAAGTGGACGGAAACGGCAAGTTTGACAGTTGTCGCAAATGACGTCAATATGTCCAATTGGAATCAATTTGAATTATCAGTTTTCTATCCGACAAGCAGGTTTAGTCAGATTGGGCTCTCTGCCGCTGCCGTTGCCGTTCCGGTTCCGTTATCACTGCGTTCGAGCCTTAATGCTCGGTAACTGGGCTGACATTTTAAATGTAAATAAATCTCGAGGGGGCTTTCGATCAGATTTCGGTTGGCATATTTCATTGCGCAATACATAAATTAAATAATGATTTTATGCTTTATACGTTATTGCGATGCAGCTTATTGTGCACCTGATTGTGCAAAATATTTGACTCAGTTTGTATGGGATTACGACTCAATTAATTTAACAATTTGTCATTCCTCCACGAACCTTACATGCCTTTTACATGCCCCTTGCTAATTTTGACAACAAAATGTCAAATGCAGATTTTTTAAGTTTATTTGCTTTTTAACTGGTCTATAGCCCACTTAGCGAGCGCCCAGTTAGCGAACAGTTGCTGTAAAACGTTTTGAGAACTTATGGGTCATTTACAGAAGAAGTACCTTGAACCTTAGGGTAGGCCTTATTTGCAGCTGAGTAACATATTTCGGCTCCCACTTGACGAGTCGCCAATTGCCGAATCTAGTGATTCGCTTTGCAAGTAGATTAAACCGAAGCGAACAGTGAAAAGGAAAATTACCTTAAAATCATCAAACTAGGGAAACTGCCCATATTAATCTCATTGTTCCTATATTCATCCTACGATGAATCCAAACAATTGGGCAGTTGAAGGATCGGTTTCGTTTTCTAATAATGTTTGCTTACGTTAAATAACTACAACAAACATTACTAACTAATCCTGTCACGTGTATATCGTTTTATTTCAAGTAGGATGAATTGCAAAGTGATGAGATTAATATAGGTACATCTTCTCTATCATTCTTTGTTTTTGCGATCTTCTGTTGACAATTTATAATTCGCGAAAAGTTGCATATTGATATGTATGGATTGCAAGTTTACAATAATTGAGATAGTTTAATTTAAAGTACAATTCGATGTTTGTCGTATAACGAACACACAGTACGATCTTTCGCACTATATATTTTGAAATCTGATCGGGAAATCAATAAGGAGCAACATTTCGACATGGAGTTCTCATAAGGGCCAATGTCGCAAACGTAAACAATGGCTTCTTCCGATTTCTTCGAATGGCTTCTTCCGATTTCTTGAAAATGCAAACTCACTCAAGTAAACTACCACTTCTATTGTAACGGGTCCTCTTCGGTACAATCATCGTGGTAATTCACTATGATTGATTTAGCATTCTCGAGAAATTTGCGGAAGAAGCCATTGTTTACGTTTGCGACATTGGCCCTTATGAGAACTCCATGTCGATTTAGTCTTTTCTGAACGATGTACCACAAGGAGTAGTGTTTTATTCTCACTCCTGATCTCCCACTCCCCTACTAGTACAGTAACTGTTCGCTAACTGGGTGCTGTTTAACTGGGCGTTCGGTAACTGGGCTATAGCCAAATAAACTTCAAAAATCAGCATTTGACATTTTGTTGTCAAAATCAGCAAGGGGCATAAGGTTCGTGGAGGAGTGAAAAATTGTTAAATTGCACGAAATTGAGTCGTTATTCCATATAAACTGAGTCAAACATTTTACACAATGGGGTACATAATAAGCTACATCGCAATAACGTTTAAAGCATTAAAACATTATTGAATTTATGTATTATGCATTGAAATATTCCAACCGAAATCTGATCAAAAGCCCCCTCGAAATGTATTCAGGTACATTTGAAATGTCAGCCCAGTTACCGAGCAGCATCCGCTGTGCACTTAGCCCAGTTAGCGAACGGTTGCTGTACTCGAATTGTGGAACAAATACAAGGATGACATGGTTGATGATATTTTACATCTCGCTCGCATAACCACTTTGAATTACGAGCCTAAAATTAACAATGAGATGCACAACGATGCGCTGATTTTGATCGAATAAATGTGCGGCAGTTAGTTGTCCAAATTGGGCATGCCAACTCCAAATTGTGCAATACACAAAGCATTCAATCGAGAGTTGGAGCATGAACGAGAGTACGAACAAGATGCTTTGAGACAGGTGGTTCGAACAAACGTACCGTTGTTGACTCCTCAGCAAGAGGACGTTTACTATACTTTGATGAAAGCGATTGACGACCGAAATGGAGGCATTTTCTTCATCGATGCACATGGCGCAACTGGCAAAAAGTACCTTATTTCATTACTATTGGCTTCGGTTTGCTCATGATCAGATAGTGTGCTGGCCGTTGCCTCTTTAGGGATTGCAACCACATTGTTGGAAGGCGGTTTAACGGCTCATTCTGCGTTGAAGCTGCCGTTGAATCTCCAACTGACTGACGAACAGACATGCAACATTTCGAAGAATTCGGCAATGACAAAAGTGTTGCAGTGTTGTAAGATCATCATCTGGGACGAATACATAATGACACACAAACGAGCATTGGAGGCACTCGATTGAACGATTGAACTATGTAAGATCTGCGCTGTAACTCGAGACCTGTTGGAGGCGCAATGATTTTGTTGCCAGGTGATTTTCGACAAACACTACCTGTCATTCCACACGCCGTATTTGGGGCGGTATGTAAAGAAGCTACAGTTGACGACAAATATGCGAGTTGCCTGGCAAAACGATCCGTCTGCCGAGATTTTCTCGAATCAATTGTTGGCGATTGGCAATTGATTGATTTCGTTCCCGCCGAATGTCTGCTATAGATCCTGACCTTATTTCACAACGACCAAAGAGGAACTCATTACGAGTGTTTTCCCAAACATCCTCCAGAAATATGAGAACCACGATTGGTTAAGTGCACGAGCGATTTTGGCAGCGAAAAATAAGGATGTCGAGGATTTCAATTCCGTAATTCAAAATGCAATTCCTGGACAATTACGTTCATTCAACTTAATTGATTGTGTGATTAATCCGGACGAAGCAACCAGTTATCCAACAGAATTCGTGAATTTAATTTATCAGATAACCGCCATATAATTCTCGAATGAAGATTGGATCTGTTATCATCATTCTCCGGAACCTAAATCAACCGAAATTGTGTAATGGAACAAGATTGGTCGTAAAGCAACTCAAGAATTATGTCATTCAAGCAATCATGCTCAAAGGCAAATTCAAGGACGAGGAAGTGCTCATTCCAAGAATTCCACTTATTTCGAACGATGTACCTTTCGAGTTCAAACGAATACAATTTTCAGTTCGCCTTCGCCATGACAATCAATAAATAATAAGGTCAAATCTTTGGAAGTCTGCGGGATTAATCTCGAATGCCGATGCTTCTCGCATTGATGTTTATTAATTTTTGTTTATTTACGCGCCGGATAATGGAACAAAAAATCTCTACCACAAAGCACTGAATTGAACTGGCGCAAGATTCTGTCAACCTCTACAATCATGCAAATAAAGCATATAAATTCAAACAAATTCAAAAAGTGTTCCATTCAATCTATTGATCTACCTAAAATTCGAGTGTCGTAATCTGTTATCGACAACAAGCCACGAATATGGATTTCCGGAAAAACTGACGCGGTTGATCAAAGCAACGATGGATCGAGTGATGTGTGTGGTCCGAGTATCAGGGACATTCTCGAGTCCCTTCGAATCTCGGAGAGGGTTACGGCAAGGTGATGGATTGTCGTGTTTGTTGTTTAATAATCCATTGGAGGGTGTGATTCGAATAGATGGAATAGACACGAGTGGCACGATCTTCAGGAAGTCTATCTAACTTTTTGGCTTTGCCGACGACGTTGATATCGTAGCACGTAACTTTGAGACGTACATCAGACTTAAGGCTAAAGCTGGTAAGATTGGGCTTGTGATTAATGCGTTGAAAACAAAATACCGAAGGGAAGAGGCTCACGAGATGACAATGTTAGCCTCCTACCACGAGTTCAGATCGAGGTAGTAGACGAATTCGTGTATCTGGGCTCATTGGTGACCGCCGATAACGTCACCAGCAGAGAAATACAAAGGCGCATTATGGCTGGCAATCGTGTCTACTGTGAACTCCGAAGGACGCTAAGATCGAACAAAGTTCGCCAAACTACAAAGTTGACCATCTACAAGACATTAATTAGACCGGTAGTTCGCTACGGCCACGAAACATGGACATTGCTAGTGGAGGACTAACGCGCCCTTGGTGTCTTTGAACGGAAGGTGCTGCGTACGATCTACGGTGGAGTGCAGATGGAGGACGGAACGTGGAGGAGGCGAATGAATCACGAATTGCATCAGTTGCTGGGAGACCCTCCCATCGTACACATCGCAAAAATCGGTCGACTACGATGGGCTGGGCATGTCGTAAGAATGTCGGACGACAGCCCTGTGAAAATGGTTCTCGAAAACGAACCAACGGGTACAAGAAGAAGAGGCGCGCAACGAGCAAGGTGGATCGATCAAGTAGACGGCGACCTGCGGACCCTCCGCAGACAACGAGGCTGGCGAAGTACAGCCATGGACCGAAAACAATGGAGACAACTTCTGTGTACAGCAGAGGCCACACCGGCCGTGGTCTGATTAGTAAGTTAGGTAAGAATGAACATGTCTGGCTTAGTCACTTAAAAAAAAACAAAATTAAATCATGAATGTTCGGAATTATTTGAATCATAACATCGGTTAACGCGGAACAAAGTTTGCCGGGTCAGCTAGTTTACAATAAAATAATAAAACTGAAATAGTTATTTTATCCAACGTCTACTATGCGGTCGTGCTTTGTGCACAACCTCTCTAGTTTTAGTTTTGATCGTGCTCACCTTTCCTCTCCGAAGTCTTTAAGTAAACGTACGACGAGATGGATTTGTCAGGTAAAATAGACGTTATATGCTAAAACTAAAGCAAGGTTTGAGATACTCTCCGCAGGCATTTGGGCAGTGTGAACAGATATTTCGTTAGAACCACTTCGAAAAGCTACTACCAAACACACATTCCTTTGCCAGTCAAGGTGGCGGATTCGTTCCTGCCTTGACCTACCCCACAATGGGGATGCAAACCAATGTGTGCTTGCTTCGAAATACTGCTTTACAAATGCCCTACGCTCAATTTCAAAACTTCTTCTATTCAATTTTCACAGCCTGCCGTGTTCTCACGGAACTATCAATACTTTCTCTTCATATCTAACATATTCTCTTCATATGTTCTAACAAAAGAATTACTGTCCACTCCTGGAGCCTCATGTTGATGAGAAATTATTCCATTTTTAAAAACAACATTATCATATATCGTTACTCCGCGTATGGGAGAATACCAAAATAACAATCATAATGTTTCCTAAATGTGTTTCTTTCCAGAGTTTTCATCGCATCCAATTCTCCAGACCATTGCATATGCCTCTTATTTTGATCACTGGAATGCCGGGTAAGCCAGTTTTGTTGATCTTCTGAAACCAGATGAACTATATATTCTTGCCTGCAGGTGTCGGCAAAACGACCATCGTTCGCAATCTTGGTACAGAATTGCAGAAACGTGCCATGCAGTTCGATGGTTTCTACACGGAAGAATTGCGCGATACTACTGGCGAACGATCTGGATTCGACATAAGCAATTTCAACGGTAAAAGGACCCCGTTAGCTCGTGTGAGGTACTCAGCCTGAATCAAATGTAACGTTATATGAGAAACTAAATTTCCACCAATCGATCGATCTTACAGCGCATCGGTCAAGAACGCTCCGGCCAGAAACCGTGTCGGCCAGTACACTGTTTGTGTTCCCGAGTTCGAATCCGTAGCCCTACCTGCACTGAGCAACCGCCCCACCACTTCCAGTCTGCTGATATTGGACGAAATCGGTAAAATGGAATTGAAATCCAAAGCATTCGAAGAACGACTGGTGCAAATAACCATTAGTGTCGCTCGCGATGAACTCTTCTTCATTAGGCAACGATTCCGCTGAAGACAACTCTAAACGTTGTGGAACGATTGAAGGGGATAAAAAATGTGCGCTTTTGTTTCATGCTGACCCAGACAAATCGAAACCCAATCCACCTAAGGAAATTTTGGAGGCGACAGTTCGGATGCTCGGAAAGCAGTTCTAATTCAGAATTCCTTAAATATATTTTTGTTTTCGATAATTATAAATAGTCTTGTCTTGCGTAACGTAGTGTGTAGATTGGTTCATAACAAGCCCTAGATCTGCTCGAAACGCCATCTACCCATTGCTCATCTTAACGTCGTATTTGCTTTCAGATCGGGAGGACTTTTTCCGAACGTTCCGTTTGGTGGATTTCTCCATTTCGTTGAACTTATCCGCCCGGGCTGTCCAGAAAGCGTTCTGTCTATCACTGATTTCCTGCTCATTGGCAGAGAAATCTTCGTTTGGTGGCAACAGTAAACTCCACGTTCGGTCGCTATTTAACTTTGCTACCGACCAAAGTATTTCTCGAATCTCTTCCGACGGCAGCTGGGCAATGACTGCTAGCTGATGGCGTTCCAGCTTGTCACACTGGGTGAACCGAAAAAGAATATAGTCTCGTGCTTTGCACATCTGTTCGGCTGGCACACCGTTGGTGCTGGAAACGCTTCCCTCCGGATAGATTATCTCCGATTGGACTACCCAGTTACCTCGAATCAGAACACCTGCCAGCGGAAGTGTCCTAAGGACTTTATCCGCCGGAAGAGTGCGATCCGGAAGAAGTTCCATTATCTGTTGGAACGTCAGAACCTTTGCTGTTGGGATTGATAACAAGTATGAATCAGTGTGAAAATAAGCTATTATGAAACAACAAACTCACCATCCTTAAGAATAACTTTAATCTGATCGACGAGTGTCATCTTTTTCAGCTTGTGCATACAGATGACCCGACTTGGCAGCATTGAATCGATATTTCTATCGGTTTTCTCCTTACTTATCAACATATCCAAATACTCCGACATGCCCACGTTAAGGGCACTATCTGGTCCATCCCTAGTAGTGGTGCTGCAGAACAACTTATGCCTTTCGAGCTCAGCCGTGGTGGAATTCTTGGTGTGCCAAAAAGTCTCACACCACGGTTCTTCAGATTCTATTTTGGAAATGTAGTTAAATGACTTTTCCCTAGCTTTTCGCACCTTTTCATTTTCAGTTCTCGCAAACTTGACTGTAACCTGTTTTAGTTCCTCCTCGTCGGCATCGGCATCCTGCTCTGCTTTCTGCTCCGCCTTGGTGCGCTTATCTTGCTTGTCGAAGTAAGAAAAAACCTGTCGCATTGACACGATTCCCTTAACCGGTGTTGCGTGGATTTCCCGATCCTGGAGGACACATACCATGTATCGATTTACATCTTCGATTGGCTTTGAGCTCAAAAAGGACTGCTTATCCATAGTCCCGCTGCGGAAAGTGGGCTTTTGTTGCCGGTCCTTTTCCTTGCCATCGGCAGCAATGGCAAACTGCTCTCCTTTAAAGGAATCGTAATTTTTTGAAGCCGTGTTCAAAGCGTAATCCACTTTTACCTAACGAATACGCAAAAGACTGATGTAAACAAGCTGCACATATCTTTCCAAGAGTAATTCTTCACCTGTTGGTTGATCGGTTTCTTTTAACAGTTCACAACTTGGCCCATCATCGAACGTGGATGCAGACGTTGTTCCCCGGATGCTGTAACACATACAAGACTGTAGAAACTTGACGAGGTAGGCTGGGGGGGGGGGTTTGGGGGTGTGTTGGGACCTGGCAACCCTATCCCATTTACTAGCATTTGACAGTATGCAACATATCACGGGCCTTATTTGAATAAGGCCCGTCTGACGTTTGCTACTACGGGTAGGAATGCCAGCATTGTTAACAAACAATGCATCTTTTGACGTTTGGTTTTTAGAGATGTTGGCTACAGGAAAATCGCTATCCGCCAGCTCCCTGATGCTTCGACATAGCAAGGGGTTTCCCACAAGTTTTAAAGTGACGACCCAAGTAACCACAAGCATAATATTATTGCACTGATTCAACCCAAAATCCACATCATTGATTCAAGCGGTGAGGTAAGGAGTGGTAAAATTGTTTTTAATATAGTGGTGTGGTATTGGTATGTTATAATCTCTTTTTTGGTATTGTTTTTCCTAAAATTTGTTGGGGGTAACCATTCCTTCAGATAGGAGGGATCTTCCCGTGACTCTCTTTCTTTTAAAAATGATCGTGGTAGATTCATGAGGTATGTTTTCAATCCTGAGAAATTCGCGAAAGGAGCTATTGTTTACGTTTGTCAGTCAGGCTCTTATCATTTTTTATTGTCGAACTTGACTACTTGAGGCACACAGAAAAAAATGAAAATGTCCATACTGGTCCACTGGGTGTAAGGTTAAGTCACCCGTTATAATTCGCTCTATGTTCAGTCTGTGCAACCTCGAATAGAAGACGGTGTAAATGTCTATTACAAAACAATGATACAAAATTACTTTTTACACGAAAAAAAATCCACAAATATTTGTGGATGGCGAAAATACATGTGAAATTCCACATACCATTCATGTGTTCATGCACAGAGTCCTCTGAGAAACACAAATAAAGTTTATGTGTCAAATGAAAAGTATGGTGGCCACACATAGTGGTTATGTGGACACATATGAAGATGGGTGGTTTCAAAAGATATTTGAAACTAGAAGACACCCATAATGGCAGCTTCAACTGTAATGATAAACATGACAGGAACGATACGTCAATTCAAGTTGAAATGTCACAGCAAAAGAGATAAGTGAGTTTTTCTGATTAAATATAATTTCATCTAAAACCTTAACATGCTGTGGTCGTATTGCGGGTCTCAAAACAAAGATGTTCAAAGCTGGGTTAAGGCCATCCAAGGGATTTGCGTGACCGGAAGGTGTAGCATGCGCTGCAGTGAAAGCCGGAATGCAAGGAGATGAAATCCTCCTGCGTCTTGGGCCGGCAGGTCGGAGCTGCCGGCCAGACGGTTAAAAAGAATTTGGCCAGCATGGTTATGAGAAAGCAAAAGTCGAGGCCAGCCGTGTCAAAAGCGCAAGCCGACACACAAAAGCAGTAGAAATGCTCGACGGCTGAAGGTGCTGAATGTCTTCTCTGCGAAGCGCCACGTGCTTCTGATCATGGCTAACGTACCTGACCTGATGCTCGCTGGCAGGAGACCGGCTATTTCATTGGAAGGATGTGAGCAGTGACGTGAAGTATTTCTCCCATACGAAGTTCCTGTGGCTGACAATCAATGGGAAGGGGATGTTTAAACCGCTCTTTTTTTCTTCAGGATTTACGGTTAACGCGGAGGGGTGCAGCACGAACTGCTTACCGGAAGATGCGGCCTTCATTAAGAAACACCATTCGAAGGACGATGTCGTGTTCTGGTTGGATCAGGCCTCGGCACATTATGCGCTTCGGTCGTTGCAGGAGATGGAGCATTTGAAGGTCCAAATCTTTCCCAAGACTGCCTACCCTTCTTCTAACGTGCCCTAGCCGCATCTGGAATCTTTATTATTGGCATTTGTTTTCGATAAAAGTCTTTTTAACGAGAACTAACTTTATTTTGCCCCAGTTGATCTTCTGGAATTGCTTAGATTACATGGTCTAATTTCAAGGCCTCCTTCTCCTGGGCCACTGAACCGTAATCACCACCGGCACCTCATTTACATCACTGATTATAGGAACCGTGCAGATATAAGTTTTCCCTTCTCAGGTTATAAATAATATGTCGCATTTTCAAATGAAAAAGATTTAAGTATTTTTTAAATTATTATAAAAAAAAAAATAGTAATTGTTTATGGAGAGGGGGGGGGGTTTTAAATTTTTTTTTTTGGGGGGCGGGGGGGGGTCTGTGGCGGCGCGGGGGGGTTTATTTTGTAGACCTTTTTTGTCACCCCCACTGTGGTTTGTAAGCGTGGGAATAAATTCAAACATTTTTAAATGAGAGTAAAAGTGTTGTTTGCTTTATTTAAACCTGGATGGTTTTCTGCTCGGTTTCTTAGAGTTTTTTTTGTGTGTGGGGGGTGGTACACTGATAAAAATCTTGCAGTAAAAACTACCATTTTATCCGACTATGCCTATTTTCAAAACTACCATGAAATTTCAGTCAAATTTACTACGTGTATGGTACAGCCTTCAACATTTGTGGTATATTTGACAGACCTCATGTTGATATCAACCCCACCATGGTTGACTTAAATCGCAGGCATGGTAAAATCAAACGGATTTATAGTCAGGTGAAAATTGTTGGTGTTTGCGCTTAATTTAACCCTCGAAATCGTAGTTTCTACAGCGGATTTTTTTTTTGCGTGTATTTGTATAATTTAATATTTCATAAAAAAAAAAATATTAAAGAAAAAAAAAAAAAAGGGAGGGTTGGAGTTGGTTTGTTTGTTGTTTTTTTGTTGGGGGGGGGGGGGTTGGGGGTTGGGGGGGGAAAGGGAAGGTGGGGGAGGGGGGGGTTAGGAGGGGGGGGGAGGTGGTGTGGAGATGATTGGGTGGATAGTAAGTGGCGAAGGTCAATCGGTAGTTATTCTCAATACGTTAGAGCCAAGGAGCTAGCTACCGACATGTTGATCCTAAACCAAAGAGTTCAATAACGTTATCTATTAGCATGGCTCATAAATCCCGCAAGCCGTGGCAGAAGAATTTGTACGAAAATTCGGAGTACGAAGACAATTATACGGATCCCAGTTTTCTGCAGGAGCTGAAAACGAATCAAAATCTGCAGACGTATACCATCTACGAGGCGTTCCTAGGAGCTTTCCGTCTGAGTCAACAGATCTCCATAGTCACCACATTCCTCATAATATTTCACTACCTGTACACCGACGGCGCCAGTCCCCAAAATATACTGCTGAAGGCTCTCGGTGGCACCGTTCTTGGCTATATAATTTACGCGGGCAGAAATCTCCGCCTAAGCCATGCTGTCGAAGATTCCAAGACTGCCGTAGCCGTGCTCGTATTTGGGTACATATTTTCCCCGCTGCTGCACACTCTGTCGGACAGTGTCAGCACCGATACCATCTTTTCGATGACCTTCTTCGTATTGCTGTTGCATCTCATCTTCTTCGACTACGGAGTGTCGGCTGCGATCGTATCAAAAGCCATCTCGCTGAATGCGGCAATTTTTGGATCCATCTGCTTGGCATCCCGCTTATCGTCATCGTTCCACGCCTTTGTGCTGTTGGAAGTGGCGGCAGTTTACTTTGCACTGGGACCAATACTGCTGGCGAAAATATTCAGCTTACCGCTGCTCGTGGCAACGATTGCCATTTGCTTCTACTTCCTGTTCAGCATCTCGATGACGATCTTCTGGACCTACAGCTGCGTGCTTGTTTTTATCAATCTGTTTTGTCCGTGGTTGTTCGTGCGGTTGCAGGCACATAAAAATAATATCCATGGACCATGGGATGAGGCTATCGTGGGGGATTTCAAGGAGGACAGTAGTGTTAGTAGCATTTGATGATTATGCATTTTTTAAGGGTTGCTCTAGTCATTAGATTATGTGAAGAATGGAAATTTCGGATTGAATAAATTGTTCATATTACTTCTTATACATTGTATTACTTGCTTGATTCGATTATCAGTATACCAAATAGGTACGTTGCTGGTTTGTTCATGTTACTTAAAAGTCATATATTCCACGAACCTATTGCCAAACATGCCATATCGCACAAAATGCACTTTCATGCCGATGAAAAGCTCTGCAGGCAACAAATTTCCTACTGGTACGGTGTCCACGCGTAGCTTCCTAATAAGTATATATATGTTTGGCTCTGTATTTATTGTTCAAATAATTTATTACAAATTCCGAAAGAAAAATCAAATGATTGTGCCAACTGATCAAGACGTGATGCATCTTGTTTTTTAAAGTACAAAACAATCATTTGAGCAATAAACGTATGTGGCAACTATTTTCTATTAGGTAATTAGATTAAGCATCCTAAGTTCCATTTCTTTCAAAAATTAGAATTGTTATTTTTTATATTATGTTTTGCTTTCACTCGTGGGTCAAGGTTAAAGAAAGAAGAAGAACAAATCTATCATGTGTTTGTGCTTTGCTTTTCATTTTCTTTGACTTGCAACGCAATGAAAAAATCGGTAGCACTTATTTCATGTGTGGCAATTTTTTTGTAGTTCATTTTTTATAGATTTATTTTACTTCTATTCATGCATTCACATAGTTTCATACTTTTCGTTCTATTGTTACTTTTAAATATATAATTTGCACTAAGGTTGATTAAAATCGGTGCGCTCACCATTGTTAGTTTTTTTCTTGCCCGTCTTCTAATACAAAACTGATGTATAAATTCTTATATTCTTTGCATTTGCTCTCCTTCTAAGTAATTAAAAAGTAAACAATAAATTTCATTTCGTTCAATGGTCAACAACGCCATTTGGAGACAGTAATTCGGTTAGCTTCTTACTTAAGTTTTACGAACTGTATATACTCTGAATAACAAAATGCAACAAAATAAAAAGTTATTAACGGTCACGTTATAAGAAGTTCATTGCTTTTAAAGGAAAAATATAAAAAAAATGGGGGTTAGGTCTGACGAGAAGGGTCTATTCACTAGCAGGTTTTATTAACTAGGCTATATAAACGATGGTTCAACGGATTTATAAACTATTATTAAACTCTTCTACACAGTCCAACAGTGTACATTTAGTTACATATACATACTAAAATAGATTTTACTAAGCATGTTTGAAACAAAATGAAACACTTGAATTAATGTTAATATTTCAATCGAAAACATGGCTGTTCAGCTTATATTTCAGCTAGATTTTTTATTCAGCAACGAAAGTCGTAATTCAGCTTTAATAAAGCATGTATGCGTATTTACTGCTTTCGTTTGTTTGTTGGGTAGGGCATATGCATCATTGAAGTTGGATTAAAGCTGAAAATGGCCCCACTAAAATCGAACTAATGCCATATCTTTTAGTAGCATTATTGCATTGGTGATGCATCACTATATTCTTAATGCTAATCTAACGCTTCATTACTTGACAACTGTTGAATTGATGCAATCCCGCATTAATGATGTTTACACTCAAGTCTTTTTTTACACGGTTTTTTTTACACGGTTTTTTTACGACGATTTTTGAAACAACGCGGTTTTTTTTACGACGATTTTCGAAACAACGCGGTTTTTTTTACGACGATTTTTGAAATAACGCGGTTAAAGAGCCAAAAAAGCCTAAGTGTATTCTGAGGATGAACATACAATGAAAAAGTCAAAAAACGCGAAAAACATTATTGGATACTTGGTGTGTCATGAAGAAGATTAGTTTCCTCGGTGTTCAGATAACCAGATTACAACCTACCCAATGGTCAATGGGGAGGATGTAATATGAAAGATAATCGTGCCTGCATGGAGAGCGGAGAGAGTTCACATATTATGCAACATATTATGCAACGTACGTCCAACACCATTGTGAAAAGCAAGATAGCGACTTCCGGTTTGTGAAACGCCGCCGAATATCCTACAATATGGGTATTTTTGGAGCGGGGACAACGTGTAGAGGCCGGAAATCGATGTCCAACGCCATTTGGGAATCTAAGATGGCGACTTCCTGTTTATGAAAAATTGTCAAACACTCTACAGTATGGGTATTTCGGAAGGGACGACGTGTAAAGGTCGGAAATCGTTGTGTGACGCCATTTTGGAATCCAAAATGGCGACTTCCGGTTTTCGAAAAATTGTCAAATAGTCTACAATATCGATATTCTCGGAACGAAGACGACGTTTAGGGACCGGAAATCGATGTACCGAAATAACCTTCCATCTGTCGATGAAAAAACGTCGAAAAACCAAATTCACCTGTGTTTGGAGCAAGCGTTCGAGATTTGCTTTGGATACGGGATACACAAAAAAACCTTTGCAACGCGAAATGCTTCTAGGATCGTTCTAGCAGACTAGTCAATTTCTGTTCTGAATGTCGATCTCTCCCTATCTCGATGGTCCCTTCAATATCGAGGTATGGAAAGTTGACTGTAAATACATAAATGCTGATGAAAACGGATAATTTTCATCCTGTTTTAGCTATAAATTAATGATAACCGCGATTTTTGTCTTTTAACAATGCAATATGCGTTGAAACAATGCATATGCACCTTCACAGTTATTAGATATTACAATGTTTTTCGATATAAGTGTGTGTGTGTGTGTGTGTGTGTGTGTGTGTGTGTGTGTGTGTGTGTGTGTGTGTGTGTGTGTGTGTGTGTGTGTGTGTGTGTGTGTGTGTGAGTGAGTGTGTGAGTGTGTGTTTACAATCAAACTCCCTCTGACCGGCAGTGCTTATATGGAACAAACTTGTCTGCATTTCTTCAGTAATTTATATGTGATCACTATGTGCAAACATTTTTAACCCTGCACAGAGAAACCAAACTATTAAAACCCAACAAACATAGGGGGCGAATGATTGTTTGTTCAAAAAATTGGGTCTAGAAAGCTGAATAACTTCTCCAAATTTGTTTGAACAAGCAGTTATTCGACACCGATGTTTGTTGGGAAATTAACTGATTTTCACTCAACTTGACAGCAAAGTAAAACCAGTCATAATTAGGTTATTTACAAAGTATCCAATTTTGAGTATTTCGAAAAGACTCAGTGCTGAGTGGAATGAACTGTTTGTGTAACAGCGAATCTACAGTAAAAATAATCCAAAATTGAGTTTTCTTTTTTTGGAAAATATTATTCGAGAATTTGATTTAGTGAACTTTCTTTTGCTGAATTCAATAAACGAAAACTAAAAATTCAAATCAAACAAAATGTATTTTATTTATGGGTACATTCTAGCATTGAAACATTGGCCATTGGCAATTTGATTAAATCCACTAAAAGTTCATATTGAAACGAGTACTTTTCGTTTGTCATGAAACGATTTACTAGGGACATGGCATGCCGTTGACTCCAAAGAATGATCGAGGAAAGCCCTGAAAGAAACCTCTGGACCTTCTTTTCAGGAAGTGACTCAGTTCCGTGATCATCTCCATGAACTTTGCTAAACTACTGGGTTTTCACTAATATAGTTCTCACTCCATCCAAAGCCACTGGAATTAGAAACAGCAATCGAATAAGTGAAATAATTACACTTACCGGTTAATTTTTTGTAACGGGGTTTCCAAGTCCAGAATTTTATTTGATTGATCCATATCCATATCCACAACGCGTAAAATTTTAAACTAAAACACAAATTTGCTTCCGCCCAAGTCACTTGACTCATAACCTCAACGTTCAATGTTCGAATCCAGGTTGCTCCATATTTTTATTTTTTCAGCATCATTATATTTCATAAGGCAAATTTATGAAGTTCATACTGATTTCTTATAGCAAATAATCCTAATGCAATCTTATGAATATCGAAAGTTTATTTCGCTGAGTGTACGCTATGCCCAGGGATTCGAGAAATTTTCCTTTACGAAAAATTCCTAGACCAGACCGGAAATCGAACCCAGCCACCTTCAGCATGGTGTTGCTTTGTAGCTGCGCCTTTACCGACTAAGCTAAGGGAGGACCCTATATAGATCCTTAGGTCCTATATAGAACCTCGAAAATCGACCTGTCGAATCGAGAAAAATAGGAATGAAAATCTAAATCGTAATTGCAACCCAATCGTGTAATCTTAAATTTTTGTATGGTTCTCAACGTAAAACACCGACAGGATTACAAAGAAAATATCACTTTTAAAGTTTACGATAATTCTAGGCGTGTAGCCGTGTAAAGGGTACATTTGTTACTTAGAACCTATTGCATTTGCTTTTGTAGAATGTAAATTTTGGTTGCGGTAAGCACCAATAAAAATAAAGTTCACATTAGCTCCCTATAAGCACTATTGTTGTACTTTTCTACCACTTCATCTTTACAATTAGCAAACATTCGATTGAAAATTAGCCTATCATATTTGAGAACCCCAACCATGGCTACATATTTATTCAATCGGATTATTGTAACAGGTGCACTACTTACGAGAAATATTTCTCGAGTACTTTTTCAAACAGATGTATCTGATTTTGTAAACAGAGAGGAAGTAAAATTCAAACGTAAATTTCTCAAAACTCTCAGTACCCTCACGAAAAGTAGCAGCACCATCATGTTAGGGAAATGTTATTCCTTGTGTTGGTGGCCCTAGTCTGCATGAAAGTGCTAAGGGTTTCAAGAATTTAACGATTGAATCTTACTTCCCCTCTTTGTTTACAAAATTAGATACGTCTGTTTGAAAAAGTACTCGAGACTTGTTCTTTAGCGTTAACTTCTATACCAAATAGGGTTAGTGTACAAACCTTCGATACTATATATGGTTAGTGTAACGACCTGATGCTAGTTTTAGACCCACATATATCACATTAAAGTTCCTGGTTTACACATCACGCAAATCATGCTTTATATACAGTGACCGGCAAAAATAAAGATCCACCTTTGATCAATGTATTATTGTTGAGAAAAAAACACGTATTTTTGAAAAAGTAGGGTTCCAATACATGTTTCTGAAAAATAAACATAGCCGAACCATTTAAGTACAAAAATAACGATCACTTTTATTCCTTGCATAAAATAAAAAACAAAATTATTGGAGTTAAGTAAAATACATATGACATAAAAAAAATAATCGAAAGAGTTGGAATCAACTCTTCCATAGTCAATATGACCTCCCTTCGCTTCAATGATGGACTGCAATCGTTTCGGGATGCTTTCGACTAGGTTTCTGAGGTGTTGTGGATCCAACTCATTCCAGGCCTGCTCCAGTGCCGCAAAATATGTTTGCTTGTTTGTTACGTGGGTTTTTTCGACTCTATTGCCGAGAATTGCCCAGAGATTTTCAATTGGGTTTAAATCCGGGCTCTGGGGAGGCCATTCCAAGGGTTTAATCCGACAGACACGGAAAAAAGCTTGTGTTTTCTTGGCCGTGTGCTTTGGGTCGTTGTCTTCCTTAAAAATGTAATTATCTTCCAGACCCATTTTCAGCAAAGATTCTTCCATATTATCGTTCAGAATATCTATATACCCATCTGCCGTCATAATACCACTGATTAGAACCAGATTCCCCACTCTAAACCATGAGAAACAGCCCCAGACCATGATATTTCCACCGCCGTGCTTCATGGTCCTTGGTTTATCCTTGAAGGATAAACATCCATCAGCCCTTCATCGCTTTTCCGCCAAACTCGCAGTCGTCGTTTTCTGTTGAACAGCTCAAACTTTGATTCGTCTGACCAAACAACCCGTTTCCAGAACTCCAGTGGCTTATTTATATGGTTTCTTGCAAACCGCAATCGCTTCTCCTTATTCACCCTACTTATGAACGGCCGTTTCCGAGAAAAATGACTTTTCAAACCGTACTCAGCAATGCGTCGCCAAACTGTACGATCGGATAGTAACACGGATGGTAACAAACGGATCCTTTTTAATTTCTCGGATGATTTTAGTGTCTTCGCGGTGATCAAACTTGCGATTGCGTCCACGTCCTGTTCGATCGGCGACCTTCCAAGCTTCTGGTGTTTTAAAACTATTTTCTGCACTGCACCACGGCTTACACCATACTTTTCGGCAACTTTGTGCTGAGATTCGTTTTTTGAGCAATCGCGCACGATAAGATTTCGAACTTGGACTGTTATTTTCTTTCCTCCCATGATCGATTCTTAAAAAACTCGTCACTTGGGCTAAACTCACTTATTTCTCACAACTGTAGCAATTATCTGTGATGGATGTAAATAAAGGAATGTCAAAAGCATGATCAACAAGGGGTAAGCTAAGTGGATGTACACGGAAAGTATTTTTTTTCCTAGTGGATCTTTTTTATTGACATACCGTAAACACAAGCTTATTTCGTTTTTCACATGCAGTTGGCTGAAATAAATATGTATATTCAAACTTTTACGCTAAGCCTCATGAATGATACCCAAATATGTACAGTACGGGTAAGAAAGTTGCTATTGATACGAAGTTGTAAAGATATCGATGCCTGATTAGTATACGGCTCGATGGATCTTTTTTTTCGCCGGTCACTGTACTTAGTTTTCTAACTCAAGTCTCCTGAAAAATCTCCTAGGAGTGGGTACATAGAGCTGATAATTTGTAATTCGTCAGGGGGGAAGTCACTCGGTCACTATGTCTTAACATCAACAATCAATATGAAAATAGAAGAACCTCTTGGTCCAAAGTACACCTTGCTATCTGCACCTTGCAATACATTCTTGCACACTTCGGTACTAGAGTTTTTGCTTTTGTTTTGATTCTCTGTATTATTTTGACAGAACATTTGAGGGTGTGTTCGTATGAGTTACGTTATTAGGGGCGAATCATTTAGCTTGGGACCGATGTGCTGGTACTTCCTGAGCCAAAAACAATCCATTTTCTTCTTGTCTATGCAGCCACTGTTAACTCCTTAAAAACACAATCTACCACACGTCAAACACACTCGCCACCACATTAGTTTCTGGCAACACTTACACGAACCGATTGTTTGTTTTCTCATTATGCATTATGTTCGTGTATTAAACTTCAAATAGGTCCATGGTTGCTAATAAGCATAAATTTTCGATTGTAGTATTGACAGATAAGTTGAAACACAGAAACACCTTCAGACACACTGAAACACAAACACAAAGTGGCGGAGTGACTAACCCACTGAGTATTTTCCACTTTTTCCGAAGCCGATCCATAATATCCATTTTACAGGGTATTTGACAGTATATCCCACTCTTTACGGAACGCCATTTTGAATTCCTAAATGGAGTCGGCCAACGATTTCCAGCGTTCCAAAAATATCCATGTTGTAGGGTATTTGACAGTAGTTCTCACTATTTACGCAACAGAAGCCGCTATTTTCGATTCCAAAATGGCGTTAGACATCGATTTTCGATTTTTATACGCCGTTCCCGATCCGAAAATCCAAAGAACAAATGCAGGGTTTTTCACAGTAATATCCACTTTTTCTAAAACCTGAACAGCTTCAAAACGGCACCTTCCTAGATAGTCAGGATCTCACGAAACAGCTTGAACAAGATATTCATATGTACAATAACGTCACGTAGTGAGCCAATTCCGGACTACTGTTCACCAACGTGGTGAACTCGATCTTTTGCATGCTTATATTAGCCATTATGTGCAGTAGTCATCATTACCATGATTTAATGGTCGGTACAACCATGGAATTATTCTTAGAGTACGTACGTTCGAAAATTCGATTGTTTTTTTTTTAAACATCGACACATCCTACTGTATCTTGAATGGAGTAGTGCGTATGCCGGTAAAGCTGTAAATAAGGGGCCATGTGTTCGAGCCTCGGCATTATACGACAGTTGATAAACTAAAACTTTAACTTAAACGTAAACCTTCATTACCTTTGTCGATAAGTTACTATGTAGAATAACAAGTAGATCCAAAGGAAGCTTCGATTAAAATAGCTGAGACTTCCAAAAATCACTGTTGAAGAAACGTCGTAAGCTGCATTCTGTCAAGCATGAATAATTGTTAAAACCTCCCTGTGGTATTTTTACACCTTGTTCAGCAAATTTTGTATTAGAAGTGAATCATTTGAGAACCAACAAGACTGAAGTTCCTCCACCGGTGGAAATGCAAGTTTTGGTGAATCAACAACCGATCAACTTTGAAGTCGATACTGGTTGTCCTGTGAACGTTATTTCGAAGAACATGTACGATCAACCGTTTCTAGATATTTAGGTGAATACAGATACCACTATACTGAATACTGATACTATTATGCTAAGATCTGTTCAAGTCTGGCCCAAGGGTTGAAACTCTTGTACGAATTATTGATAGATTGCGTGAAGTTTTCATATACTGAAAAGCAGTTGGAAGTGTTTGAAGGAGCGAAGAAGTTATTGGCCGATACGACCCCAATCTTCCTGTTCGCCTGTATTGTGGTGCATCAAACGAAGGTATTGGAGCAGTTATAACTTATGTATTTCCGGATAAATCCGAACGTCCGATTTCGTTTACGTCCCGGATCATCAAGAAACATGAAGCTGGATGTTCTGTTAACTATTGACCGTGAAGCATAGGCAATCTACTATGGCATCAACAAGTTCAACAACTATCTTTTTGGTCGACAATTAGAACTTAGGACGGACCATAAGCCGATGACCTGTTTGTTCAGTCCAAAAGGTGTCTACAGACGGCAGCAGGGACGATTACAACGAGGGCTGCTTTTCACACGATGTTCCTGCAGATTTTCTGTCAAGATTTCCTATGCAATTTGAAGATGAGAAAAATAATATAGATGGCGTAAGTTTCTTGAATTTCATGCAGATTAAAATACGTTCTCTTATGGAGGGGAAGCAAATTGTTGTCGAAAGCAGAAGAGCCAAGCTAATTAGTCGAATTGTCGAGTACGTCCAAACCACACGGCCAAGAACAGTACAGGAAGAAGATTTGAAGAAACGAGATGAATTAAGCTTAGAAGAAGGAGTTTTACTCTGGGGCTACTGTATCTTTATGCCCACTAAGCTGAGGAAGTTGCTCGCAGAATGAATTTCACCGTCAAAACTTGGGAGTTCTCGAAAATTAAAAGGTTTACTAGATCATATTTCTCGTGCCCTGATCGGATAAGGACATTGAAGACCTAAAGAAGAAAATGTGAACTGTGTATTCAGCAACAACCAGATAGTAGCGATCCTGTTTCACCGTGGCGCCTAACGTCTGCTCCAGGAGAGCAGAGTTCACGTGGACCATATTTCTTTTCGAACATCTGACTACAGAAATCCTGAGCATGGGACGAGGAAAAATGAAATGAAGTAAATGGGGAAGAAAATTAGTGTGAGTGAGGTGGTGGTTTTGAGAGGAAAGGGGAGGATGAATACAGTAACTGTTCGCTAACTGGGTGCTCTTTTTAACTGGGCTGCTTTTTAACTGGGCTACTTTTTAACTGGGCGCTCGCTAACTGGGCTACAGCCCAGTTAAAAAGCAAATAAACTTCAAAAATCAGCATTTGACATTTTGTTGCCAAAATTAGCAAGGGGCACGTAAAAGCCATATAAGGTTCGTGGAGGAGTGAAAATTGGTAAACTATAGGAAATTGAGTGTTACAAGAGTAAATGACGGGGGAAAACGAAGAAAAAAAATTGTGTGCGTGAAAACGTGCGCGAAATTTATTACGGTAGGAACGGTGAAAAAGAACGATGGGTTTCCACAAAAGTGTAGTGAGTTCTCAAAGTGAGTAGCTGTTCGCTAACTGGGTGCTGTTTAACTGGGCTGCTTTTTAACTGGGCGTTCGATAACTGGGCTATAGCCCAGTTAAAAAGCAAATAAACTTCAAAAATCAGCATTTGACATTTTGTTGTCAAAATCAGCAAGGGGCATGTAAATGGCATATAAGGTTCGTGGAGGAGTGAAAAATTGTTAAATTGTACGAAATTGAGTCGTAATTGCATACAAACTGAGTCAAATATTCTGCACAATGGCGTGCACAATGAGCTACATCACAATAACGTATAAAGCATAAACACATTATTGAATTTATGTATTGTGCAATAAAATATGCCAACCGAAATCTGATCGAAAGCCCCCTCGAAATTTATTTACATTGGAAATGTCAGCCCAGTTACCGAGCAGCATCCGCTAACTGGGCTGTGCACTTAGCCCAGTTAGCGAACGGTTGCTGTACCTTGTCTTATTCCCTCGATACGTTACAGCGCCGTTACCAGTGTTTCTCCACTGCATTCTAGTAGCTCGCTTGGGAGTTGGTGAACACCAGCAGTTTTGTTGTTTTTGAACCGACAAATTACCTCCTTAACTCGTCACTTGCATTCGCTGTCAAACCAGTCATGAACTATGCGAAGGTCCAACACGCCCTTGGTGTCTTTGACCGAAAGGTGCTGCGTACGATCTACTTTGGAGCACAGCGAACAGACATTGATGTCCATCCATACACCTTTTCTTGAAAAACGTGTGTAAAATTTAATACGGGCAGCCGGTATAAGAAGCAAGTGCAGAGAAAAACAAACCAAATTTTTCAGGTTATGTGCTAGGCTTTTTATTGATAAACATTTACATGACAGTTACCGCACAACTGCAGCGTCGCCTACCAGGAGCATAACGACATACATTGTCGACAACCGACAAATGTCGGTTTAAAGTTTTACACAAGTAGCAGACCGAAGATGAACGTCTGTTCTCTGTGCTTGGAGTGCATGTGGATGATGAAACGCGGAGAAGGCGAATGAAGCACGAATCACAAACGTTGATGGGAGAACCTCTGTCGTCCACATTGCAAAAATCGGCCGACTACGATGTGCTAGAAAATTCGTACGAATGGCAGCCCGGTGAAAATGATTGAGAGGAACGAACCGACTGACACGAGGAAAAGAGCATCAAAATATCATTTACTTTAGTTACAGTTCGCCATACCAGTAGGGAGCCCTCTTTACTACAAAAGAAGCCAGTTCACACCCAGAGACCGATTAGTTTCAATACGGCTTCCAACAACTTTCTAACATTTCTGCGCGATCATTTTGAACTCTTCTCGATGAGTGACTAACGTTCCGATACAGTTTTGCAAGTTTTGGTCAAGTTTACCGCCCCTGGAATCTCTGGTAATCCGCAATTTGGAAATCGACTCCGAAAGGACCTTTTAAGTTTTGTCAAATCAGTATCCAAGGTTTGGTGGGAAAAATCACAGCGGTAAAGCGGACAACATACCCCCTTTAGAAGTCGCAGTCTATTCTCTCACTCACAACTTGCGCTCTTGTTACATCAGTAAAACTTTACAAGAACACTAAACGTTTAAAAACTTTTTAACAAATAAAATTTGGCATCAGACCGGTCTTTTACATTGTGCATTGTACATTATATTGTAGTTTTGTCACAAAAAATGAGAGAAGATTTTTTTCCCGGGGGGGGGAAAACCTGGGGGAGTACTTACGGGGCCGCAGGGTGCGGTTGGTATGGTTCTTCTGTTTTGGAAAGAAGCACACTAGTGTTGTCAGATGAGTGGTAATGCTGGCAAATGTTGTTATAACCTTCAAGAATTTTTTTGTGGAAATTTTTTTTTTTTGTGTGAGTTTGATTTGTTTAGAAGGTGTGTGTTTTGTGTTTCTTATACCTTGTGATCAAAAAGTTCCGGTAATTTGAAAAAAAAAAAGGATTTATTTCAATTTTTAATTGATATCTTTATTATCGCCTTCAAAGTACTCGCCATTAGAGGCAACACACATATGCCAGCGCTTTATCCAATCATCCATACATTTTTTATAGGCCGATGAATGTATGGCTTTCAGTTCTTCCAGCGAATTCTTTTTTATCGCATGAATCGATTCAAAACGCCTACCTCTGAGCGAAATTTTCAGTTTTGGGAAGAGAAAGAAGTCGCACGGGGCAAGGTCTGGTGAATATGGTGCTTGTTTGATGGTATTGGTGGAGTTCTTGGCCAAAAATTCACAAATAGTGAGCGCGGTGTGTGATGGAGCGTTATCGTGGTGTAAAATCCACGAATTATTGCGCCACAATTCTGGCCTCTTCTTTCGAATTGCCTCACGCAAACGTCTCATAACTTGTAAATAATACTCTTTGTTAACCGTTCGACCTTCTGGAAGGAATTCAGAATAGACGACACCGCGAAAATCAAAGAAAACGGTCAGTAAAACTTTAATTTTGGAGCGACTTTGTCGTGATTTTTTTGGTTTCGGCTCATCTTCGGCGCGCCATTCGGACGATTGTTGACTTGTGAGCATATCAAATTCATATACCCACGTTTCATCACCAGTTATGATGCGTTCCATGAATGTGGGATCGCTATCTGCGTTCGCAATCATCTGTTTAGCGACCTCAACTCGATGCTGTTTTTGCAAAAAATTCAGCTCTTTTGGAACAAGTCGTGCTTCAATGCGTTTCATGCCCAGAATTTCCGTCAAAATGTGTTCGGTCGATCCAAATGAGATATCAAGGAGTGCAGCTATCTCCCGAATGCTAATTGAGCGGTTTTCCATAACTAAATTCTTCACGGAAGCGATGTTTTCATCGGTAGTTGAGGTCGATGGTCGTCCAGAACGCGGCATGTCACTCACGCTTTCACGGCCTTCTTTAAAGTCTTTGTGCCAAACAAATGTACGATTTTGTGACATAGAGTCCTCACCAAAGGCTTTTTGCAACATTCTGAGCGTTTCCGCTGCAGAAAATCCGTTTGCAACACAAAATTTCACACAAACGCGTTGTTCCAATTTTTTATCCATGGTAAAAATCGCCGAGCGTCTATTTTTCGACTAACAAAAGCAGTTGTCAAAACAAAACTAATGGATAATTTGCTCTCACACTTTGACAGAATATCAGAACTAGTGTTGCCATCTTACACTAAAAAGATTTTACCGAAAAAATAAAGGCGGCCTTTTTAAATTGAAAATTACCGGAACTTTTTGATCACAAGGTATACACTCAGTTGAAAAAGCTGGAATAGTTTATTATCACAAATCAGCCCACTTTTGGAAAGCATTACCATCATTAATACAAATCGGAAATGTAGGTTTGATGCATGAATCAATTCCTTTAGTTATTAAGTTTGCTTACTGTCAACAATAAATAAAAATAAATAAAATTAACAATAAATAAAAAGTACGAAATCAGATTGTTATGCGTTGTTGTTATTTTCGAAAAGCATACGAACTGCAAAGTGATGAAAATGGGAATGGTAAACCTAGATGCTATACTTGTATCGAGGGTCTTTTAGCGTAAGGCAATTTTCCTCTTGCTCTTGCTAAAATAAAATAAAAAATATGAACGAAGATGTTAATTGATAGTAGATAGTGTTGTTAACTTAAAATTTACATGAAGATACATATGTTCTTGGTGAGCTCTGTAAATTTCTTCTATTTTTCGTGGCATTCCAATTAAGTTTAATAATATTTCGAAAACTTCATAAAATATTCAGCATAAACCTCATTATTAGAAAAAAAATCATCAAATCTAACTAAGACCAATTAAAAAGGTACCCAATTTCTTTCCTCATACAAATAAAACCAAAACACCATAAATGATTGCACGTCAACTTATTCTCTTAGAGTTTCAGTATCAATTGTACTAGGACATAAAATACTTTGTGTTTATTTCTCATATAAAAATCTTTGTTATCTACTAACAAACTAGTTCCAACTGTTTGTTCTCAAGAAACAGAAAAAAAAAAAAGGAAAATACAACAAGAGAACTCAATCTTGCATAAACGTTCTACATGCGCCTGTAAAATCGCAAACAAGAGTCTAGTTCCATTTGTTTGTCTGGAAAAAAATACTATTATATTATAATCCCTACCAGTCTCACTCCGCAGCATGGTGCTTGCACTGACAGTACAGATTCCGCAGGGGCGAATCGGAACCGTTGACGTAGCTCTCCAGCAGGCTACTGGATGCTGCCTGTAAGCTGTAGTGTCGTCCGCGGGATAGACTAGCGCCTCCGGTTCGAATCATGGAACGATCCCCACCTCCTCCACCGCCACCACTGCCTGTTCCGGACAGTGAACAAATCGAAGCCAGGGACGAAGTCAGCGACGAGGTTCCCCCCAGCAGCATGGCGGAGTGTTTGTTTGGCGTTCGGTTCAGCTTACTATTACCACTAACATTAGCACTAACGACACTGGCGGGGTGGCCCACGTGGTTTGACTCGTGGTCACAGGTGCTGCCACCGCCACCATCGACATTAAGTTCACTAGAGCTTAGATTAAATGTTATACGTCGACCATCACAGCCTGCAAGTGGGGAAAGGGGATGCTTACACAAATTTGCGTTGTTGGCTTTCTGCTTCAGAAACGACAACGACGTGGGAGACGGCGTCGGAAACGTCAACGGACGCTGATGTTGATGGGTAGAGTACGGGGAAATGGATGAACGAGAACATGCGGAAGGAGAAGAAGAACGAGGAAAAGTACGACCTGGATGCTGAAGACCGGTCGTCGGCTGTCAGACGGTCAAATTTGGCAGACTGTTGCCGTCCACGTCGACCGAGGGCGATGTCTGATTGGCTTGGTCCAATAGGGATCCTGGGAAAGGGAAGAGAACGGAAATCTATGAGCATTGTAAAAAACATCAATAATAGTTAGTTAGCAACGTCGCAACAAGGGGACAAGTTTTGGAGCCACGTCGAGACGAGCGATTTCTAGTAAGAGTTCATAAGACAACCGTTTCGGTTAAACATCGTTAAGCTTGTAGTATACTTGGCAGATAAAAAGCTGCCAGACCTATGATTCTATCTGCTTATGATAAATAGTTGATCATTGTACAAATAGTGTATTACAAGCTTTAAAAGGAATCCAGTTTAGCAAAAAGCAGATTTACAAATATTTCCACAAATATTTCTTTAAAAACCCACGGATTCTTCCACTTAAGTAAGGAAAATGTTGTGTCTATTATCTTTGGCAAAGCCCAAGCTTTTAGGGCATTTGAAAGTTGACTTGAAACTTGACTCGTTGTGGAATAAATGATGTTCTAAAATTACATGATTATTGTTTATTTTATCTCTGAGGTAAATTATACATAAGATATCCTAAGAGATTCAAATGATGTACATGTTCAAGAAACATGTCCAAGCTTTCAACAAATCCCGACAACTTATTCAAAACGACGCAACTGATTTTGTAAACAAAGAGGTATGTAAAGATTCGTAATTTTTTTGAAATCCATAGCACTTTCACGCAAACTAGAACCACCACCACCAAGAGTGGGGTTGCAGAATGTTTGGAGAAATTGGCGTTTGAATCTTTGTTTTCCTCTTTGCTTACAACATCAGATACGTCCTTTTGCATAAATTGTCGAGCCATATAATGGAAACATTATAAAAAATGACATTGCTGGCTCTAACAGGAAACTGGATAAACAACAGACAAGGAACTCAAATTTAGGCAGCCCAGAAGCATGGCAAGATCTTCGATGCTACTGACATAGTGAGTGCGATTATGGAAGTTCAATATATTTACCTGATTCGACATCGTTCCCACTTCTAGAGTTTCTTTGGCGACACAAAAATGGTGAAGGGGTAGGTGACGCTGGTTGGTTCTGAAATTGGAATAAGAAAAAAATTACCATACTAAAATATTTTTGATTACCCTTTTGCGATTTCTGTTACGCAAATCAATAAGCAGATGGCTGTTATGTTGGGAACATGTGAAGAATTTCAAAATACAGGAAGTTTCTTGGTGAGTGCGAGCTTTTAGTGGAATGCATGTAACTAGAAAATGAGAAGAACGGTTAGTAATTTCCATTTAATTCCAACTACCTTTATTGCCTATCTTGACAGATACGCGTATTTCGTCTACAATGTGCAATGTGAAGAAATACACAAATGTGCAATGTGAAGAATCTACACATTGTAGACGAAATACGCGTAACTGTCAAGATAAACAATAAAGGGAGGTGGAAAAAAAATAAAATTAACAACTCCCCTGTGTTTTTTCGTTTGTGGGGACTCACGATTTTTGGATTTTTAAAAATACAATTTTTTTTAATAGGGGGGGCCAAAAACCCAAACCCCCCGTTCCCCAAAACCCAAAGGCAAAAAAACCAAAAACAAAAAAAAAAAAAAAAAAACATTAAATTCCAATTAGGAATCTTTACTATTGAAAAGAAAAAAATTGCAAAAAAAGGTGTCTCTCTCTCTCTCTCTCTCTCTCTCCCCTCTCTCTCTCCCCCTCTCCCCCCCCCCCCCTCTCTCTCTCTCCCCCTCTCTCTCCCCCTCTCTCTCTCCTCCTCTCTCTCTCCTCTCTCTCTCTCTCCTCCTCTCTCTCTCCCTCCCTCTCTCTCTCCTCTCTCTCTCTCTCTCTCTCCCCCTCTCTCTCTCTCTCTCTCCCCCAAAGGAAAATGAAAATAGAAAAACGAGAAATAGATCGAAAAAGATGGAGGATGATATGGTATTGGGGGCGGTGCTTCTGTGGCGTTTTTTCTGTACACGAGCACAGATCGCGCTCTATATAAGCCTTTGTTTTTCAAATTTATAGACCTATAAACCTGGGAGAACAATTGTAAAGTTGGGTTTTGCGTGAAAAAGATGATGAATGTTGTGGAGGTCTTGATTTTTTCACGTTGTTGGTGGTGAAGATTTTTTTGTGTTCTAAACTTTTTTTTGTTTGGTTCCCCAGACTTTTTTTTTTGGGATCTTGGTCTGGTGGCTTTGGGTGGGGTAGACTTTTTTAAAAATGTGTTGGGTTGGGGGCTTTTTGGGGGGTTTATGTTGTGACATTTGTGTTCTGTTTTTTTTTGTGGGGTGGGGGAATTTTTTGGGGGGTTGGGCCCAATTTTGTTTTTGTGGGGCAGCGCTCAGATAGTCTTTATCTACGAACGTTTCCAGACACAGCTCCAGATATAGCTATATCCGTGAAGTGAGTTATAATATCAGTGTTAATGCAGGTGACGTAACGCGTTAAACGACATGTCAAAGGAGGTTTGTTGAGTAGCTTCTTCAAAAAAAAAACCACAGTAAAAAGATCTTTGTCAGAAATTTCTGCAAATTCTCTCGTTGTTTTTGATTACCGATTCGGAGGCAAACCATTTTCACATTAAAGGCTGGCAGAAGATTGATGGCAGAATTGACATTCTATTTCAATGGCCGATTTTGCTTTGATTGTCAGACGATCGGGCTTAACCATTTTCTCCATAGAGGCTTTAAGCAGTCCCGTCAAATCGTCGAAAAGAAGCTATAGGAAATTAGGTCTGGTATTCCCTGAAAAACGAGCTGCAGACTTGATGACAAAATTCAGCTTTGGTACCAGTATCTTATCGTCTATCGTAACATCCACAACAACGAACAATTTTAATCGGAATACCGACGAAAAGCTCCCAAGTAATGCACACAATGGTGATGTTTCAGTCATAAAGATCACCCAAGGAATGCCAGTCAAGTAAAATAAAAGCAAAAGTACGTCATGTGCGTAACCTCACCTGTCACAGCCGGATGCCAATCTTTTTGTCTTAGCCCCTCCTTGAAAGAAATGTGTACAACGTGCAAACCGCAGTTTACGATGTTGAGGACTTCAAAACCAGGGCTGGCTTGCAGATCCCTGATTTCCTCCTCAATTCTTTGAACGCCTTCCACTTGACAACCGGGCCATCCATAGAGCACTGAGCTTCGTCAGCAACGCTGGATTTGCTGAAAAACACTGTTTCAATCCGTTGATGACATTGTTGGACCGAGTAGATGACAAAAACGCTACTCAAATTATGAAGTTGAAAAAGGTGTGAGCATGGTTCTTGCCATATAACAAAATATCCCGATGGATTTTGAAATTCCCGACTTTTTCCCGCATATTTCCCTATGATTTTGGATTCCCGCATTTTTTCCGCATTTCCCGATTTTCCAAGTCTGTGGCCACCCTGCAATACCTGAGAGCCAATCGATCTTGCTCTATTTCTATAGAGCCTATCCCAAGTAACAAATTCAATTTTAAGGTACACTTGAAGAAGTTTTCACGACTCATTTGATAAAACCACGCATAAAACTAGATATTCTACATAACATCCAACAGCCATAAAACCCTCATAAGTTCAATAAGGCCCATACTACAGGAGGTTCTCAAGACTATTTCCCAAGGTTCGCTTAAAACTTGATAGTTTTATCGGTACATACTTGTAAGGAAATTCATGCTTAAAGCTATGATAATACCACAAGTTTTGGTAGTTTTATGATTTTCCTCTTCAAGAACTCTTCCAGTTCGTCATAAATATATTTCGAAGATTTTTGAATTCGTTCTGCTGAATGGGGACTTTTTTTTGTTTATAGTTGAGTGGAAGCTATTAAAGAAAAAAATATATATATATCGATACAGGTATGTGAAGCGATTTGAAATTCACTGTTGTAGAACCCCTTGGTTCGAAGTACGCCTTGCAGCTTGCAACTTCCAATATATTCTTGTGCTTCTCGGTACTAGAAGCTTTGTTTGTTCCAATCCGAATATTGCCAGTTCTAATTACAAATCATATACCTTCTGCTCAAATATGAACGAGACTGGTTAAATAAAACGGTTAATTATTCTTCAATATTTATTTTGTCTCCTTCAAAATAATCACCATCGGAGGCGTTACACATATGCCAACGTTTTTTTTTCTTTTCCTATACTTTTCATACGCCTCTTTTGGTATCGCCTTAAGCTCCCTCTTCAAATTCTCTTTTATGACTTCAATCGTCTGAAAATGTTTACCTCGAAGCGGCAATTTGAGTTTGGGGAACAATTCTTTGCTCAACGTTTGATTCCATAGTAAAATTCGAAAAACACACTGGAGGTTGACTTGTTTATAGTGCGGTAAAAAAATACTTCGTGACAGATCGTGCTCAAATTTGACATGTAAACGTATAACAGTCCTACCAATCGAAGAATTTTTTTTGACGATATGTCATCCGCGGACCGTTTAATTCATAAAGTCTCGTTCATATTTGAGCAGAAGGTATGATGTTTCTTTTCCAAAGTGGATACGTATGTAAATTAATTGCAAAAATGACCATAAATGCATGAGTTTTTTGCCTGCAATTGATAAATTCTTCATTCGACGTTCAGTTTATTGGTGTTTTATAACATAAAAGTTCGAAAATATTTAATGCGCCACGGAATTATTGCTAGAACATCTATCTATATAAATAAAAATGAGTTGGGGTTTCCTTTGTCAAGATTTAACTCGCGAGCGGAAGGACCGTTTGGCGTGAAAATTTGTATGCAGGGGTTTTTGGGGCCGGGGAAGGTTCTTATCTCTTGCATTCCCAAACTTTTCGAGGCAATTGTCAATAAAACATTATTTCTTCAAATCAAAAATCGAATAACAGACAAACAACACGGTTTTTTCAAAGGCCGCTCAACATCCACGAACTTACTGGAATTTGTAAATTATTCACTGAATGCAATGGATAATGGGAACCATGTTGAAGCTCTTTACACAGACTTTAGCAAGGCATTTGATCGTGTTGACATACCAATGTTACTTTTCAAACTGCAAAAAATTGGAATTGAGTCTGGACTCTTGAAGTGGCTTGAATCATATTTAACTAACCGGCAACAAATAATAAAATTCAATGAAAAGAAATCAAATCCCATTCAAGTTACTTCAGGAGTCCCCCAAGGCTCCCATTTAGGACCAATTCTTTTTATTTTATACGTCAACGACATTTCCTTCGTCCTCAAAAATCTGAAAGTGCTAATTTATGCCGACGACATGAAGCTATACTTGGAAATCAAAAATAAAGAAGACATCAATATATTCCAGTATGAAATTCATACATTCTACATCTGGTGTAAGAAAAGCTTATTGGAACTGAATGTAAAAATGAATGCAATTTAATATCTTTTAGCAGAAAAATCACACCAAACAACATTGGAATTGGAATAGGAAAACAGAATGTAGTAAAGTGAGAAAAAGGGGGGGGTTTTTGAATTTTTTTTTATACTTAATTTTTTTTTATAAAACCATCCCAATTTTTACAAGGCAAATAGCATGTTAGGGTTTATTAAACGCTTCTGCTACAACTTTGAAGACCCGTACACTATTAAAACTCTATATATTGCCTATGTGAGGTCTATACTGGAATATTGCAGCATTGTGTGGTCTCCTCGTCCAGGTATACATGAAGAAAGAATAGAATCAGTACAAAAGCAATTTCTATTATATGCTCTTCGTAAGCTAGGCTGGGCCTCATATCGTCTTCCATCATATGAAGCTCGCTGCATGTTGATTGACATCCAAACATTGAAAGAACGACGAAAATATGCGATGGTTTCATTTGTAAACGATATCGTTTCGCAGCGTGTTGAATCAGCCGAACTACTTTCTAAATTAAATTTTTATGCACCAATTAGACGACTTCGAAATCGTAATTTATTTGCTCTAAACCATCATCGCACGGAATATGCTAAAAATGGACCAATAAATAGCATGATGGATTCCTATAATCAACACTGTCAAGCCATTGACTTTACAATGTCTCGGTATAAATTGAAACAGTATTTTAAGTCCCTATAATTAAGGATACAAAACTAATTAATTTTTATATTTATGTATAGTTAAGAAAAAAGCTAATTGTCTATGTACTAGTCTACAAATGGTTGACGAAATAAATAAATAAATAAATAAATAAATAAATAAATAAATGATGGTTATAGACCCGGGGTCTAGAAAGGGGCACAAAATAAGAAAATTATAAAGAAAAAAAAAAAAAAACAAAGAAGTGGGAAGGTTGGGGGAGAGGTTGTGCCAAAAAAAGGGAGGCTCCCATTTACAAATGAAACAGAAGTTTCTGCATATCTCAAGAACTAATCAAGCAAATGCGACCAAATTTGGCGTGTGGGATTTTCTGGAGGCGAAAAATGTTTCTATGGCGGTTTGAGACCCCTCCCTTCTCCTAGAAGTGGGGCTGTCATACAAATTAAACTGAAATTTCTTCATAACTCTAGATCTAATAAAGCAAATGGAACCAAATTTGGCATGCGGGGATTTTAAAGGCAATAAATGTTTCTACGGTAGTTCGAGACCCTTCCTCTCTCTCTGGTAGGGGGGCCGGGCTCCCATACCAATGAAATACAAGCTTCTGCATAACTCGAGAACTAATCAAGTAAATGGAACCAAATTTGGCAGGTAGTGGTTTTTGAGGGCAAAAAATGTTTCTAAGGTAACTTGAGACCCCTCCGCCCTCTGTAAGAGGCCGGTCTCATTCAAATGAAACACAAATTTGTGCATAACTCGACAACTAATCAAGTAAATGGAACCACATTTGGCAGGTGGAGGTTTTTGGAGGCAAGAAATGTTTCTATGGCAGTTCAATACCCCTCCCAATTTTGAAGGGGGGGGGGGGGGCTCCTGTACAAATAAAAAGCAAATTTCTGCATAACTCGAGAACTAATCAAGTAAATGAAACTACTTTTGGCAAATGGGGGTTGTTGGAGGCTAGATTTCTATATACATAAAAATGAATTTCTGTCTGTCAGACCCTTATAGACTCGGAAAGTTCTGAACCGACCAAAGTGAAAATTTATATGAAAGGGTTTTTGGGGCTGGGGAAGGTTCTTATGATTGTTTGAGAACCCCAACTCTCTCAGGAAGGGGGGCTCTCATGCAAATGAGACACAAATTTCTTCATAACTCGAGAACTAAACAAGCAAATCGAATCAAATTTGGCATGTGGGGGGTTTTGAAGGCAAGAATGTTTCTATGGTGGCAAGACCCCTCCCCTTTCTGAAGGGGAGAGGGGGTTTCAAACAAATGAAACTCAAATTTTATTATAATATAAGAGCCCAGTGTGATGGTTCGAGAACTAATCAAGCAAATGGAACCAAAGTTTTGAAGGCAATGTTTGTATGGTGGTTTGAAAAACCACCCCCTCTGGAAGGGAGGGCTCCCATGCAAATGAAACACAAATTTCTACCAAAAATGAGAACTATACAGGTTACTTAAACAGAAAACGTGTATATCTCGGGTAAGAAGCATATTTTGATAGAAGTTTGAACCCCTGCTTATTCAAGAAAAAAAAGCATTTTGAAAAAAAACCATAAACGTGCCAGTTATACTAAATTTTCCTTAATTTAGTTACAAGCGTAGCAGCGCACGCACCGGGTTCAGCTAGTTTATTTAAAAAATAAACAATACTTACAATTTGTAATATTCTTGAAAAAGATGAGTTACGCTTGAATAAAACTTCTTTGAATTGCTCAACGTAAAAAAGTCTTTCGTTAAGAAAGCCATAAAATAAGTGTGGAGAAGGCAAATCATAAACAAAGAAAATGTGAACGTTCAAATGATAAGTGCCTATGCATAATTGTTGTTCTTAGTCAGAATTCCAGCTTATAATTTATTGTTTTTACTCACCAGCGTAAGTCGATAAGAACCAAAAAAAAAAACTAACTTGAATAAGCTACCAATGGTTTAGGGAAGAAGAACAGTTTGAAACAGAAAAACTTTGAAAAATAATGCTTCGAAGGCTGAAACATCAGTTGAGCGAAAAATGATTCTTCTCTTGATCTATACGCTATACCCAACGTCGGAAGAAGTACGCTGTGTA
This sequence comes from Aedes koreicus, assembly GCA_024533555.2. NCBI lineage: Eukaryota > Metazoa > Arthropoda > Insecta > Diptera > Culicidae > Aedes > Aedes koreicus. Next base: position 123,267 of record JAHHFK020002930.1, read on the forward strand.
GTGGATCACTGAGCAATTCCAGCGCACTACTTCCGACTTTGTGATTCGTCTTTGTGGCAATGAGTATCGCTTGTTCGGACATCTTCGTCTTATTGCGGTGTCGTCGGTGGCTGAGATGAAGGAATATTCAATATAGGGTAACGGGATGTAATGTTAGCCTAGTTCCTTCATTCGGCCTATGTACCAAATATGGCAATAGTTCGACGACAATCTACATAATAATTTTGCTATCAGGATAAAAACGATTTATTTCGAAGAAATTGAGGCATTATTAATCAATTTATAGTTGTTCACTTCTGCGTGATTATCGATTTCCTTAACTTTTAAGACATCATTACTTCAGTGGATAAGATTTAAAAAAAAAACCTCAAGAGGTATCCAACGCAACCAAAAAACCTTCCAAACCAAAAATGTCTTTCAATGAGTTTGTTTCGTTATTTTGTTAGTTTGTTTAAAAAATCAAAAAAAAAGTAAGGTTAACTCAGTACTTCCCGGAGTATATCCTAGGCGCCGAAATTTTACCCTGTTTCCACAAGCTGGAAGAGGGGCCAAATTTTGATGCTTCATGAGTGAGAAACATGATTTTGATTTTTTTGTTGAAAATGGATGTCAGGCACATGTTCATGTTCACATACACAATCTAAGTCATATATGCAATAAAAATAAAAGGCACAAAAAATCCTGATGTTGGCAACAAAACAATAAATCCGTGTTGCCAACATCGGGAAGAGACTGTTTTTGCTCAAACAAGTTTCTAATTGGAAATGTTTTCACCAGCGTAGGCTTTGGAAGTGTGAAATATCGCTAGATCTGTCTCAACCCCACTAATGGCATACGTGTGAACAAGATCAGTCGTGCACTTTGTTGCCAATCAAGGCAGAGTATGGGGTAGCTGCAAAAAAAGCACTACTGGATGGCAAAAAGTACTTCGCTTGATTTGTACCACCATTGAAATGGCCCTTTGCTCAGTTTCAATCACTTCTTATAAGCTTTCAGACTGCTGTATTCTAACGAAACTAGCAATACTTTTTCTTCATACCTTACTCTATTAAACAAACTTCCTGTTTCAAAACTTCATCTTCATTTTGAAGGCATATCATGTACAAAAAAAAAATATAATAAGAAAGTTAGAAAAAAATATATAAGAAAACCCGTTTTATATCGTCATGAAGTGATATTTACAGCTGATATATGACCTAACACCGAAGACATTGGAGGAGAACGAACATTAGTATTTATTTCTATCATACTGTTTCTCTTTATATCCGTTACAATCCAAACATTAGAGAGTACGATTCATCAGAAGAAATGTCTTATAAGAAATATAGAGAGTTTATAGAGCAATGATAGGGCAGCTACCATATTCACGTGTCAACGGTAGTGTCGCTGTTAATCATCTGTTTGCCACGTCACCATGGTTTTATATACCAGCTAGAGCATCATTCACATATTATTTGAGCGAAATAGTTTCTATTTTCATGTGTGGGTATTTGTGTTTGTGTTATTTTTGTTTTTTTTAATGTTTCTCTTCCTCGTCTGGGTTGCTAATGATTTGCGCATCCATCCATCTTTCTAAGTAAAATTCCAATCGGTGCTAATATTGTATAGAATATAGAAGTCTCTATCGGCGTAAAATATTTATCTATGTATGCATTTCGATACAGTAGTTTGCTACTCGAGTTAAGAATATTCGAAATTTAGACGGGAATAAATTCTATGGTTTTGCTGCTTTCGATTAAATTAATATATATATTACTTTACTGTTGTTTTATCTTAACATATTCTCAAATTTTTAAACATCATTTATATTTTTTAGGACGACATCTTGGTCACGACAGGACTTACTGGTAATTATAACTTTTATCGTACAAACGTGAATGCGTTTATGTATGTGTGTGTATGTGTGTATATTAGGCTGAGGTAAATGTCGGAATCGTCGCGTCATAGTATTTATACGATTCCGAATCACATTCTGATTAATTTTAACCAAAAACTGGCACCGCATAAACCATGAGGATTGATTTGAAGAAAACAAACTGCTTTTTCATTGTATTCTGACTTTTCCTCAAATTCGTTTGATGAGAATTTCTCTGGATATTCAAATAGAAATTTTCCACGCCTACAATTTTCTTGAATTTCATTTTTCAGCCATCGAAGCTGGATTTAGTCGATAATCTTTTGGCATGACCAAGCAGCAAAATCAGTAACACTGTATTTTGCAGTAGCACTTTTTGAGCAGTATTCCACAAGACAGGTAAACCAAGTTTACCAGTTGAAAAGTTGGTCACATAAATCAACAATGAACTCTTGATGCTTTATTTAGGTAAGATGTTCCGATCAGTCTACTCAAGCCCCCAAGTGCCACAATTGATCAGGCGACTATGTTCGTTTGTGAAAAATTACATGCTAGGAATGGATGTTGGTATTTGTATTCAAATAGAAGAAGGGGCATATTGGGCAGTTTAACTGGATACCAATTTATTAACGTATCGAATAAAATAATTATTTCGGGAGTGTAAGATGTGAGAGCGACCAGTTCGGTTGTGTTGATGCTAACTACGGTTAGGTGCAAGCGTAAACATGGATCCTAAAGTCATAATTTCGTTATTTGATCCTAAATTGACTCATAATGCGAATGTTGATAACGCTTTTAAATTCATTTAGGACGTGAACGTCTCAAAGAAAAACTTTATAGGATCGCTTGTAAATACAAGCTGAAATGGAATGAAGCTCAACGAAAAAAGGAATATTTTGAGATGTATTCTCGGAATTGAATAAATGTAGACGTCAGCATTGCGGAGTCCATCGAAAAAGAGCAAGATGCTCCTTGAACATCGGCGTCATTGTGAGGCGTTGGAGACCCTCAGAACCTTTTGCTGACCTAAGCGAAAAAGGAAAGCGACGAAGGCGTGGATCCCAAAGTAGATAGCAGCAAAAAGGTTCTGTTAATAGCGAGATGGACAGTTTACAATAGGCGAGCCATCAAAGAGATTCCAGACAAATATTTACTCAGTTAACTGATCAACACGGAATGATGTCACCCGAGGCAGCTTTTAGTTTTAGTTCATCGAAGCTGGATTTAGTCGATTTAAATATGAACAAGTACACAGCAAGTCACCTTCACGATTTTCACATTACGGCGTCATCGGGGAGGTAACAAAGAAATGCGCGCCTCCCAACGAGTTCATCGAAGCAATCTCTTCGAAAATTAGAGTCAAACATCAGGCGCTTCTGGACAATACAGTGCCTCGAATCGTGAAAATAATTGACGAGTATATGTATTCCAACGAGCTGGATAATACTGAACCAGAGTAACACATCTTCATGATTTTATGTAGAGTAAGCTTCTATATAACAAAATCTAGTCATATAAAAGTATTTTCAACCATTATAAAACTTATGTGTTGCTTGGGAACTAATTTTTATATTTAGTTGAGGTATGTATGCCTCAACCGGGTATTGTCAGTACCATCAGAAGGATGTCAAAATGATTCTGACGTAGTTTCATAAATACTTACTCCAATTCAGTTATTCATGAATAATGACCGAAAAAAGATAATCTAGCCTCAAAGTATTCGATTTTGTAGGCCCATCATAGTTGAATTTATCACAGAAAGTAAGGTGGTAATTCTTGCCACAAAAAATGACATTGAGAATGAAATTAATGAATTGACACCAGTGAAAGTCGAGCTTTGAATTAACAGAATAGTTCTTGTTGATTTTGATTTTGATTTGGAAAAGTCCTCACGTATATTACAGGAAATTCGTAAATGAAAAATTGTCCAACCTATGGAGCAAAGCCTAATGCAAAGAACAGTACAGAAAAGTTTGAAAAGAAGGATTTACATCAAATGATGATGATCTACATTACGGTATATCTCCGCTTCATACTTGGATATGATTTCTCGAAAGCATTTTGCATATTTTATATAGACTGGATTTTAAAGAATGGCAGGATTCACAGCCATTTAAAGAATTATATGAATTAACATTTTTTTTTCATGAAACAGCTTTATGAACATTTTGGATCAACCAAGATCTGGTGGAGCAGTTACAAGCGCTACAAGTAATCAACTACCTAAAGCCAATAAACCCAGACAAAAAAGATTCATATTGTTATTACGATAAGTAACCAATATTTTTCTTGTTAATTTCTTCATTAAGCGTAGAGTGAATAGAATGAATGATATAAGAATAGTTAACCTATTTAAAAAATAACCTTAAAATAAGTTGCATCGAAAATTTGTCTATTCGTTAAGCCGTACAGGAATTATCAGAATTATGCAAACAATTTATTGGTTTCCTTCCTTATGTTCAAAGCCAGTTTCAAACTAAATGTGTTTAAATTTTAGGACGCCTTATAACCTTTGGCGATTTCGAAATTTTCATCAGGCTAATGTGTATTTATGTGTGTGTGTGTGCGTGTTTTGTTTTGTTCGATAAAGACCTAAATCCTAGTATCACTACCAACGGTTTTGCGGAATATAGGTATGCTAATCTGTGTTTATGTGTATTCATTCGTTTAGTCTTGGATTCTTTTCTCGACAGATTTTCTTTCACTAACTCTTCTGGAATCGAATGCATAATACTGGAGATGCTACTTGTTCGGAAAATTTTATGATTTTTGGCCTGTTGCCATCTCGAATAGGAGTGTTAGATAAACGTTTTAGAATTTTCACTCTACTCTGTGTATAATTCTCAAATATCTGTATAACTCTTGTATAATGTCGATTCATTGGTTTATATGTCTTCACTATAGTACTGTTTTATATTACTTCCTTCTCAAATATATTCCTTCTATGTATCTATAGTTTATAATAAATAAATCTAATGTTCCAATCTTTACGATTTACTCTGTATCTCTGTTTGCTTTCGTTTTATTCATATTTATTTCCGACATTCAATTATCTAAACAAAATTTATAACTCGATATGGTTTCACAGTTACTCACTCTTATTTTCTCGTTTTACGTTTAAACTGGATTATTCGTCGAAATGGGTTTGAATTTCTGTACGTCGACCTAATTCGCTTTCCTTCTGTCAAACATATAACTCGATTCCAATTAATTTTCTTAACTTAGTGATTAGCTTACCGAAGCAAAGGAAGAAAGATCACAGAGACATATAGGAGATACCGCGGGAAGGGTACAATATTGCTTTAAATATGCGTCTTTAAATCAACATAACATTTAGCGCGATTCTTCTTGAATAGTTGGTCTTTTAAAAACCATCTTTTGCAACATGATTAGCATCTAAAGAAAAGTATTAATACAACTGTAAGATTGCTACTATGTGGACTATGGAGGAGCCAAGATTAAATTATCTTCGAAAATTTACAATGTTCTCATTGCAGTTACAATTATTGCGAAACATTGATAATTTGAGGTATTTGAATGATGCTATAAGGAGATTTCCAAACTGCGTTAACTAGCTGTCATCGTAATTTCACAAACCATAAAGAAAGAATATTTTAAGATCCAGGTGTAAGTTCATCGACACTGATAACTTGCCTATGCAAACATATTTTCATCTGTTGATAAACATTAGTAATTGAAAAACCAAATCGTGCGAAACAGAAAAATCCAACATCAAAAATATATATCAAATCACTACAGTTGGAAATTCCGCCAATACAGCATCACTCGACCATACGCACATTGAAACCGATTCACATAAACAACCAACCTAGATTCATTCGCACGCTCTATCTGGTAACTGGCAGTTCCTTTCTTAGTCTACACCACCTTCCGACGAAAGCGAATGCTCATCCGTAACGGCATCAACGGTGTTCGTCATCGCTGACGGAGATCCCATCGCCGGAATCCACCTTTGCTGTCATTCCAAATCGGCCACACTGCTGATCCGGCGTCCCTTCTGCCCCGGTTGCTGCTGTACGAAGACCTCTCCATCTACTGTGTACACCGCATGGCACAGACCTTCACGTTTCTTCTTCAGTGCGGCACTTTTCAGCTTCTGGTTCATGCGGGTCAGCGTTTCGTTCACGTAGATCCGTCGATCCGAGTCCATTCCGATGTCGGACAGACACACGGTACGTTTCTTGAGATAAGCTCGGTAGAATGCATCCCGTATGTTTTTGAAGACGAACTCTATTACGATGATGGCACAATCCAGCCCGCCCTCTGGCTTTTCTCCACGCTTGCGATTGGTACGAGTTGTGTTGTTTCTTTTCATGGCAGTACTAACAGCTATTGTTTCAGTCTTATCGAGTGTGCAGTTAGCTCGTTTGCGTCGGATGTCGACTAATGGAATGTTTGTTTCACTGTAGCCCAGCAGGAGGCAAATTTGGCGGAAGTATAGTTGGAGGTTTTCGTCCTTGCGGTACGGGATTCCGACGAGCTCCAGCACATTGTTGCAAACGGCCCTGTCTGTGGTGTCTATGTTTAGCTGTACATCCAGTTTGATCTGATCGATACGTCGGCTCAATCTATCAATCTTTTGGTGCATATCGGCTTTGATTTTTACAACGTTATCGAGCAATTTGTCTAGCTTTTCCTCTAGCGACGGGCCACCACGTGGGAAGGTGCAGTCTCGTATTTTGGTGACCTCGTTTCGTGCCGCTGCCGTCTCCTTACTGGTGACAGTCGGCATTGTGCTTGAATAGCAGAGAGCGGCAGTGTTGGTGGTGGCGGCTGCATTGTTGTCAATGGAAACCTCCCTGTTTTTGCGTTTCACCACCTGCCCTACCCTTGGGTGCAGCAGCGAGCTATGCGTTTTTACTATCATCTAATGTTATATCATCGTTTTCATTGTTGTAAATATGGTTTTCAGTCTTTTCTTTCTCGTTAACAATAGTGTTATTGCTGTTGATGTGGTCGTCATGTTGGCCGGTACTACTGTCGGCTATCGTTATTATCTTTTCGGCGAGGGTGGAAAACTCCTTCGTCGCTGCGTTGAGTGATGCAATCGCTAGCCGATGCACTCTGTCTGGAGCACATTTTTCCAGCATCAGATCGGGGCTCTGGCAAATGGCGCTCCGCGACGGTCCATTGTTCGCTTCCGGTTTGCGCGAGGAAGCCAGCACTGCCACCAGGTCCTTCAGTAGGCGGCCACCTTCACGATCGTCCAACAAATCGCTGGCTGAAAAACTTCCATTGCCGGACCGGATGCGTTTGCTGGCCGTTTTTTGCACTGTCTGCACTGCAGTTGCACTCACTGACGACGGCGGCGACGAGACAAAATTCACAGCCATGAGGCTACACACTTTGAAATTCCACTAATTTTCTTCCCTCGACTCTCTAACAATCCACACAACTTTATTCTAAAATGCTCTAATATATTGCTCCGATGTTTAGATTCTTTCCTAACGATTATCCAGTCTTTAAAAGTCTATCACCGATCTGAAGAAATGAAAACTTTTCCTCTTGAAAACGATGCAGGCAGTGAGAAGCTAGTGCACACAATGAATTCCCGACGTCGGGCGAACAAGAAGCTTTTCCGTACCGGAATTTTCTACGAATTTCACCCACCCTCTCGCATGCCGCACCCTACCTTCCCGACCATACACACAGCCACATAGAACGCTCAGACGGCATTTGTATGTAAACAAAAAATGTATCTACGAACGTCTCCTGGCAATCGGGCGGACGGCAAGCATGCGCCCCAGGAGAACCGATCGGGCGGCCAAAGCAATACGATGAACGCGGGGCGCGCATGTCCCAGGATTGCGGGCCAGCACCACACACAGCAAAACAACAACATTGTTGTTTACGAACAGAGACAAAAGAAGGTGTACCGGTTGGAATTTTCACACTACCGAGTAAACGATTAGAAAAAGGTTCATGTTACAGAACATCCGGTTTCAAAATTTCTCGCATTACTGTACGAAGGGCTTAGGCGACATAGGACGGCGTTGCACTTTTTTCTCGATGTTCCGGGCTATTTTTTTAGTTTTTAACAAGTTCATTTATTTGTACTCATAGGTCCAATCGAATTAACTTTACAGACCCAAGTTTTAGTTTTCAATATAGGGTAACGGGATGTAATGAGCCAGCCAGACCAAATATGTCATGAATTCAGCGAGGCTCATTATGTTGCACAGGAGAGCATTAATTCCGAAGCAACTGAGAGACACATAATCGAATTTAATTGTTCACTTCCAAGTATCGATTTACTTATCTTTTAATACACCATGATTTCACTGGTTTAGCTGAACAGATTATCTCCACGATCGTCTAATGATCAAAATTTGGCTAAATTGGACCGATAAACCAAGTAATGCAGCCTACATGAACAGGTAATAGTCACATGTTATTAACTAACCGTATACATAGATAAAATAACAATTATTTAACAAGAAAACCGTAGACCCAATATTAGAGACATATTTTATTCTATGTTCCGAACTATGGCCTGTTGTATTGATAACGTAGTAAAAATGTTGTTATTGGTAAAATTTTAATGAAAATATATGAGTTTGCGATTATATATTTTTCAAATGGCTCATCTTAACACAACCAGAGGAATAAAATCTGTGTAGAGTGAATTATAATGTTATCATTATCGAATGGCGAATAAATAATATGCGAAAATCAATTAAGTGTTTTAAACCAGTTTTATTTTGGTTTGTTTGTCGTGAAATTTTGTGTTGGGTAGATCGAAAACAGCAGTCAAAGCACTCAGAAAATCAGACCGTATAACCGTAGAATAGCCGTACGAAGACTGCATTCAATAATTATTCTATCGAATGGGACGAAGTTGCATCTATGAATAGACCCAATTTGGTGCTCATAGACCGACATTACATACCAATCACTCGAAAAGTTTCTGACCTTATAAAATAAGTTGTGTAAATTGATGTGAAACATACTTTCAAACGTCTTATTAAACTTGTCCAAGCATAAGTTTACGACTAGTTGAATCGCTTATAGCTAAAATACTTAATGAGCTATAATAAAGGTTGTTCCGATCAAAATTTGTTCGGCTAAAACGTATTAAAAGTGTTCGATGAACGTTTGTCGACAGCCAGGAAAGCTGGATCGGGGGAAAATCGAAAGCCGAAGGCCACAGAGACGACAAAAAGAGTTGCCCACACTGTTCTGCAAATCAAATTAATGTGAGTAATCAATTTGATATGCTCACAGATGATGGTGATCATCATCTAATCAAAATTTGAACAAACTTTCTCGATTGAGAAAGGAAAAAGTTCCCCCTATTGTGGTGACAATTTCGGATTTTCCATGCTTTTCGCAAGGAAATCTTAACATTTGTTGAAGGTGTGAAATATTCCCTTCAAATTTCCAGACGAGGTGAATGCCGTTTGCATGCGGAAACCTTGGACGGATTCAAACGTAAGCTTCTTGAGTATCTTACTCAGAAGAACCGCAATTTTTTCACCTATGACACCAAAGCTGAGCGTCTTTTCAAGGTTGTCTTGAAAGGACTGCCCAGTCGTGAATCTCTCGATGAAATAAAAAACGAGTTGACGAAATTACTTGGATTTAGCCCAGTCCAAGTAATTAAAATGAAAATGAAATCCCGGCCTGGCGATTCTCGCAAAGGGATTTCAAACGATTTCTACTTAGTTCACTTCAAGTCAAGTGAACTTAATAACCTTAAGGCTTTAGAAAAAGCAAGCCTTTTGCTCCATGTCCGAGTAAAGTGAGAACATTTCAGAAAGACTGGAGCCAATTTCCAAAGCCTCACCCAGTGCCGTAAGTGCCAGGGATGGGGTCACGGAACAAAGCATTGCCATATGATTGGACTAAATGCACGAATTGTGGGTGATTCCTCGCACACTAAGGACGACTGTCCAGTGAAGGAAGATCCTCAAAAATTCAAATGTTCAAATTGTGGTGAAAACATAAATCAAATTTTGGGAGTGCAAGACCGAAAACAAATTTTGAGCGGCAGCGCGGTAGGAACGAAACGTCGCACACCCTTGGGACGAGGCTCACGGGACGGGGGTTTTTCGGTATTCGCTCGGGGACTATTGTGGGGGGTCTTCTATCTGGGTAGTGGGCCTGGGGGGGGCCTCCGGGGGATTGGAGGACCGCGTAGATTTTACATCAATCGATAATCGGGACTGAAGACCGATATGCACTAAAAAGTCACTAACGCCAGGTAGGAAACTATCTACACTGGTATTAAATTTGCCAATAAATTGTTGTGGTCGTGGATTTGTCATTAAATTTGATGGGCCGCGGCGGGTGGCTATTTAATTTTTTAGGTTACGTGATGTGTTACTGGACTTACTGCCCAGGGGCCAATTATTTGCGGACGATGGGGGGGGGGTGCCATCATTGTCCATAGGCGTATCAAACATCACATTCTTTCTTCATTTGAAACCAAAGTTTTTGAAACTTTGGGGGTTTCAGTTGAAACAAAATTTGGCCAATTTACTTTTATAGCTGCCTATTTGCCTTTCCAATGCACTGGTCAGCAAAAGAACTGGCTCAAGGGTGACCTCCAGAAACTTACCCGTCATAGGTCTAAATTCTTTGTTATTGGTGATTTCAATGCAAAACACCGCTCATGGAATAATTCGCAAAGCAATGCCAATGGTAATATACTTTTTGATCATTGTTCTGCAGGCTACTACACTATTCAATACCCAAACAGTCCAACTTGCTTTTCTTCAGCCAGAAATCCCTCAACTATTGATTTGGTCCTAACTGATTCATGTCAACTTTGTAGTCAATTGATTACCCATGCTGACTTTGGTTCTGATCACCTTCCAGTTACATTTGAAATATCTCAAGAAATCATTTCTAATTCCATCAGTTCTACTTTCAACTACCATAGAGCTAATTGGGATCAATATCGAACATTTATGGAATACAACTTTGATCCTAATGTTCCATTGCAAACAAAAAATGAAATTAATAATGCTCTTGAATCTCTGGCTTTCTCAATAAATAGAGCAAGAGCTGCTTCAGTGCCAAAATGCGAGGTTAAATTCGATCCAGTTATAATTGATGACGATCTTCAGCTCTTGATTCGTCTGAAAAATGTACGTAGGCGTCAATATCAAAGAACACGTGATCCCGCTATGAAAGTCATATGGCGAGATTTACAAAAACAAATTAAAAAACGCTTCTCTGCCCTGAGGAACAAACATTTTGAAAATAATTTGTCAAAATTAGATCCGAGTTCCAAACCTTTCTGGAAACTCTCTAAAATATTGAAAAAACCTCAAAAGCCTATACCAGCGCTTAAGGAAGGTGATAAAATTTTGCTCACAAATGCGGAAAAAGCTCAAAAACTTGTTAAGCAGTTTGAGAGCTCCCATAATTTCAGTTTGGGTCTTACAAGTCCTATTGAGGATCAAGTTTCCAGGGAGTATCTGAATATTTTCTCACAAGAAAATATTTTTGATGATTCTTGGGGAACTGATTTGGATGAAGTAAAAACTATAACTAAAAAATTTCAAAATATGAAAGCACCAGGTGATGATGGAATTTTCTATATCCTAATCAAAAAACTCCCCGAGAGTACTTTGTCTTTCTTGGTGAAACTATTTAACAGATGTTTTCATCTGGCATACTTTCCAGATAAATGGAAAAATGCAAAAGTCGTACCTATCTTGAAGCCAGACAAAAATCCGGCTGAAGCTTCTAGCTACCGACCAATCAGTTTGCTTTCTTCAATAAGTAAGCTTTTTTGAAAAAAATAATTTTGAATAGAATGATGCTTCACATCAATACAAACTCAATTTTTGCTGATGAACAGTTTGGATTCCGCCATGGGCATTCAACTACGCATCAACTTTTGAGAGTTACAAATTTAATTCGTTCAAACAAAGCTGAAGGCTGCTCCACTGGAGTTGCTCTTCTAGACATAGAAAAAGCATTCGACAGTGTTTGGCATGAAGGTTTGATTGCGAAACTGAAAAAGTTCAATTTTCCGCTTTATATCATGAAATTAATTCAAAACTACTTAACTGATAGAACTTTGCAAGTAAATTATCAGAATTCTAAATCTGATCAATTGCCTGTCAGAGCTGGTGTTCCTCAAGGTAGCATTCTTGGGCCAATACTTTATAACATTTTCACTTCAGATCTCCCTGATTTACCTCAGGGCTGTCAAAAATCTTGCTTTGCTGATGACACAGGCATTTCCGCTAAAGGAAAAGTCTTCGTGTTATATCCAGGAGGCTACAAAAAAGCTTGGACATTTTTACAGATTATTTTCAAAAATGGAAGATTTCTCCTAATGCTTCCAAAACTCAACTTATAATATTCCCACACAAGCCTAGAGCTGCATTTTTGAAACCAAGTAATAGTCATATGGTCACTATGAACGGAGTTCCAATTTCTTGGTCAAATCAAGTAAAATATCTTGGACTGATACTTGATCAAAAATTAACTTTTAAAGATCACATTGAGGGCATTCAAGCCAAATGTAATAAATATATAAAATGTTTATATCCTCTTATAAACAGAAAATCCAAACTTTGTTTGAAGAACAAACTTCTAATATTTAAACAAATCTTTAGACCGGCCATGCTTTATGCTGTGCCAATATGGTCTAGTTGTTGTGCTACTAGGAAAAAAACACTTCAAAGGATTCAGAACAAAGTTCTGAAAATGATTTTGAAGCTGCCACCCTGGTTCAGTACTATTGAATTACATAGAATTTCAAACGTTGAGACTCTAGAAGAAATGTCCAACAAAATAATTCATAATTTTAGACAAAAATCATTGCAGTCTTCAATTGTAATGATCAATTCTCTCTATAGATAAGAACTAGTTTTAAGAAATCAATAATTATTCTTACACGCAGGCAAAAAGGAACCCTGTTAAAAATACTGAATAGACAAGTAAAAATAATATTAACACAATTAGATATAAATGATAGCATATAAGGTTGAAATGTTAATTGCTTAGCAGGATCACCTAGGTTAATATATGAATGTAAAATAATGTAAAATTTGGAATAAATAAAAAGCTAAAAAAAAAACTGAACATGAAAAAGAAAAATAATTTGACTTATTAATAAAAACTTTGATCGACTCACACATATTACTGTTTGACCAAATTTTGATCGGAACACCCTTTAAACAATGTAATCGATCGTTGCATATAAGAGCCTGAGTTTTCAAAAATATACATAAATGGCCTTAAATATAAAATAAAGACAAGAAGAACCGATTACTTGCGACCGTCTCGAGGTTTGTGGGAATAACTATTTTATAGAGAGAAAGAGGGAGCGGAAATTAAAAGAATGATTTCTAAAATACATGTATTTTTAATTACCTAAGTTTTTTCCTTCCTCTGCCCAATTGTATTTTTATTTATTTGAACATTTTCAAAGAAGGACGAAACCACAAAAACTGGAATCTAAAAACTAAAACTAGACATACAGGTTAAACAAATAACTATCTAAGGTTAATGTTAGTCAAAAACACATAAACAAGTTTCATACACCCCAAATCACGTAGAGTCAAAATATCTCGTACCGGCCTACTAGGTTGTTTACCTCGAACCCGAAGGGAAGCATAAAGCTCAGTTAATTTTTTTTTTTTTTTTTTTTTTTTTTTTTTTTTTTTTTTTTTTTTTCGCAACCTTGTCCACATTCTCAGAGTTTACTGTCGCTCAGCCCAACACGGTATAAGTTAGCGTTTCAAAGAATAATGATTGGACATGAGGCGAGACATCACACGAATGAAGTCTCGACCCACATCCATGCCATCGCCCAAATCTCCTTTACTTTATTTATACTACCAGCTGCATACTGACGAGTGACTGTTGACGAAAAATAGGCAAAAATTCATTGAAGGCGATTTGTCGATCATAAATATCGCCTTCCATAGCGCCCACCTTTGCAAGCGAGTTCGCTCTCTCATTGCCCAGAATCGAACAATGAGAAGGAACCCATACAAAGGTGATGATAAAATAACGCGAAGATAAAGCACTTGGAAGCTCTGTATTTCATGAGAAAATACGGGAGTGCTTTATCGGCCTCATGGGGCGGGGCGTATATCCTCTATTGGGGAAGGTAGGTCATCAAATCTTCCAGTCCGTCTCTAAGCATCTTGCTCTGAGGTACCTGGAAGACGTCTGCATTGAGTTATTCCAAATTATAATATTCCTCCCACTATATCACAAAACCTTGCGATTGGTTGAGCGGACTGGAGATAATGAAGGCACGAAATGCATCTACGGAATCTTATTTTAACCAGGTCCCTTAATCGTAATTTTAAATGGATTAGCATCTTTAGAAGCTTCAACTCCATTCATGCAGATATTGATTACAGTAGTAAAATAGTTTGTAGAATGCAGTTGTACGCAAAAAAAAAGTTTGCTTCGAGCATCGGCTGTGAACGGGTGTGTCGATGCTTTATTGCGTACTGTTTTTTGATCGGGCATGGCACGTTTCGTATTGTTTCGGTAATCTATTGTTCGGTGGTGCGAGTTCACTAACGATTATGAATCATAAATATGATCACATCACTTATCAATGTGAATCCTGATCCATCCACCTTTTAAAGGATGCAGAGGTAAACACGGTCTCTAAACAGCAAAGGCCACACTAACATTCCTTCCTTATTGCCACCTGATTGATTATCAACCCCGTGATTGATTATCAACGAAATTGAATAACTGAAACGTGTACAGTGAGAATGATCGGTTACTCCTAGCCCATTCAGCTGGATTCCATTCAGTTGATTCATTGTGCGATTTCACTGGTTCTGATCAATCACTAATTAGCAACAATTGATACGTGCAGTCAGTCAAGCTAAGCTAAGCTTATCTCAGGGGGAAAGCTGCTATAGAATTTAGACTTTCCGTAAAAATTAAATACTGAGCCGGTGTTAGTGAGGCAATATTTTCTAGCGTAACGTGTATTGCAGCTAATTCAGTGACATACACGGAACAAGGAGCTTGAGATTCATGGTTAACGCAATGAATTTTATTGTACATACCAATGCCAGCGGACTCTTCTATCAATGACTCGTCAGTGAAGAACGTTTGAGTGAAATCAAATTTTGCAGCAAATATTGCCGGAGCAACCATAGGACGGTGACGCTCTGGAATTCCATGAAGCTCCTGCTTCATAGGTAAATCAAAATGAACCGAATTGTCGAAGTGACCACGATTGGGAATATTCGGCGAAGGGCTGACCTCGTGTGTTATGCGCGAGTAGTACAAAATCATGGAGCGAGTTTGAGTTCAAGAAGCTTCTAAAAGTTTTCGTTTAACTTGGGGTTCATAACTTCACACCTGGTGAGGAGCCGTTGAGATAATTCTGAAAACCGATCCGAGAGTGGCCTACTGGCTAGAAAACACTTCATGACTCATGATATGAGTCGAGTGCATGCAATCTAACGCGATACGAAGACACCGATACTGGAATACGTACTGTACTCTAAAACTGACAAAATCGTTGTTCGGTACAACGTTAGAAGATCTTCCGGATGTGCTCCGCACCAAGCTCCGGTAATTATTCGAAGCAAGCTGATCCTTTGCTGGCACTTCAGATACTCAATGGTGGACCTCTAGGTGCCCCTGGAGCCGGATCGCCACACGAAAGCATTGCGAGAGAGAGAGAGAGAGAGTTCTGCCTTGAAAAGGGTTGGCGAATCTCAAATCTTAAATCTTAAATTAACACTTCACTTGTTCACTTTTTAAAAAATAAAAAAAACTGAACACTTTTTCAAGCTATCACTAGTAAACGTGAGCGAATTCATTTAAATTCCACAAGAAACTCCTTCCAGATCTCGTCGAAATTTGAAAAGTCTCTTCAACTCGCACCCGTCACTGAGGAAGTACATGCTCCGGATGGGTCTTGGAGTACTGCGTCGTGCCCCAACATTGTTGAGTGCGATGATGCATGAACTAGCTCTCAGCGTGTGTACTAGCTTGATATAGATGATTCGAGTAGACAGGCACGTGACGATCATTCCCCACTTATTCTCGGTTCTCCGAGCAATAACGACCCGAAATAGCCGCTCAGCAGAAAGGTTGGCCATCAAAAGCACTTGAGGAGGCGACTCGAAGAATTAAATTTTGGCGCACATTTTCGCTCAGTTTTCTTCGCACTCTTGGTTGTATAATGGCAGGCTACAGTTCTACTACGCATACGCATGATTCTGCAAAGATCTAGCTACGAGGAAAGCTTGAACAATGGGCTAGATCTTGGAAGCGGATTTGTGTGTACCTTGAACTGTATCTTGTTTACTTTGAGCTAAGCGAAGTAGAAAAGACTCATCTGAATATAAATCTTGGTTTCAGAAACTACTCATCGGCACCATCGGCTGATTTTTTCTCCTAAAACGGTGCTTTATCTGGAAGCGGTAGCTGTAGGAAACTGCATTGGTCAATCGCCGCAAGCGACAGATACGTACGAAGTCGACGACACGTTCCGGAGCTACGAAATGCGCAAGATATTAGCTCACATTTCGTTGTCTGTTACGGAAATCTTTGAAAGAAATCCAGGCCACTTGAACTTAGATTCGAAGGAACTCAGTGTCACTGAACCATCGCACCTGGGTAGGTTTCTCATATTGTCCCATCATCTGCCACATTTGTTTTTGTGAGCACCCATCGCAATTTCCTTGCTACAGTGTTATCAGGATTTCACTGACGCGATGGGTCCAAACTCATGGGTCAGAATTGTCCAGCTGAGAACATCTCGGAAGTCACTTCAGTAGACATGCTGCTGAACAAAGATGGATAAAGATTGGGTACCTGACGTGATATTTGCGGAGGAACGCTAGCTGCGTGCAGGTGAAACTACTCTTGTTTTAACGGCTAGGACGGACCACTTGATGATGCCGTTTTGCGCAAAGATGCGTGATTGCAGCAATTTCTTTTTTACTAGCATTGTATGCAGTTGAAGTGAGTAGGAATCCCTGCTATCGAATGATACCAGCGCGGTATTCTTATGTGCTCTACCTCCGGCAGGAACATCATCCATCGCTGTCACTTCCCAAACAATCGATCGCTGATTTTGCTATCCAATTATACTCCCATTCGCCATACTTTCTGCAGAAGGACCTTTAGGAACATGGGAAATGCAACATCTCCCGCTTCGTTGGATGATTTCGGCCTTTCAAAAGATCTGGATCGTAATGCTGTCATCTGATTCTATCCACGAACTCGTCAGACGCAGTGACCGCCAGAAGTTATCAATTTCGCAATGAAGAAAAACGCCATTTCGCTAACTGTGCGTTGTACAGAAGAAACGATAACCTAATGTTCAACATATTTAAAAAAAACAACTTGCATTCTCTTTTATAATATTTTCATACAATGTACGCATAATAATTTCATAAAATTTATAAAGTATTATTATTTCGTTCTTGCTTCTTTAAACAAGAATGCGGTCGTGGAAAATGATACTTTGTGATCATATCCACTTCTTTCGACTAAGTTGAGTCGAAGGCATTCAACCTGCATGTCCACGGCACAAAAATAACAAAAGAAACTCAAAAACAAGGAAACAACATCGTTGTTAACCGCTGTCTGGTACTGGGTTTCTTTGTTCCGTTTGTTGGAGTTTGGCATTTAAGAATGCACCCATTCCTTTTCAAACAAAATTGAAATATGGTTTCTACTATTGCTTCACCCTTCTCCTCAATTTGTCTGAGTCGTTTTTCTTTCTTCAATTTCTGCTCCCCGAAAGGAAATCATATTCTGGCTACTTCCTGAGCTTCACAACAAGAAAAATTCTTGCCAGTTTTCTTAGGGAGGGATTTCTGATTTGAAACGCTACCCCATGGTTACCACGGTACCGCTCAACCACCGGCCAAACGTTTATTTATTTTTTCTTCATGTATCAGTACCCTCATTTGTCAGACAATCAGGTTAACGACCGCCGCCCGGGATTCTGTTGTCGACGCGGCTTTTTCATATCGCTATATGCGCCATCACCATCCCGTAGTGCAGTGTGAAGTGCATCAACAATAATTAACGATGGGATGTGTGGGGAAGGCGTGTGCGCGGTAAAGAAGTAGGAAATGTTGATATAGAGGTAGATATGCAACAACTTCGGAAAGAGAGCTTTCCGTGGAGCTTTGTGATGATGGTTATGAATTCGCTCGCGCAAATTTCGATGGGACTGGAGTGCTGCAGCGCAACCACCCAGCGACGCGTCTAATGATGTGTTGATTCGCGATGATGCTCATCGTCGTAACAGACATGGCATAATGAGTCTCGCTCTCTTGGATGGCTAGAGGCTGTCAGCTTGTCAAGTCAGCCAGCTAACCAGGCAAGCTGGTGGATTTTTATTTTGAATAGCTTTTTCTTAATTACGTGCAGATTATTTACATCAAAATGGGCTTGAACTCTTACCTTAATAGTATTGTTGTTTTGGCAGCATGTAGCTTTGATACAATTACTTTCATCGGTAGTAGGGCAGTCTAGAGCACAGCAATCCTGTGTTGCACTACCGTTCAAACTATTCGAGATTCCGTCGGAGCCTGTGAAGAGGAGGAGAAAAAGAAACAGGAAAAGGCTATTAATTTTGTCTAGGTTATATTTGCTTTTTTTTTGTGGTAGTAGTCGCAGTGGAAGCATGCCCTTACTTTTATTCTGCACTGGACCTTTTCATTGTTAAAATTGGCTTTTATGAATTTCTATTTTAAATCAAAACACAGAAGTTCCTGAGCTATGGTACCCATCTGGTCATTATTTTAACAGCGTTGATTCAAATAGTTTCATAAAGGTGGGTTCGTCTTTACCTTCTAGTTTCTTATGCCTTTTGTTTTATTTGGTCATATTCTATTCTAGTTTGATTTATTTTATCTGGTTGTACTGATTTTTGTAATATAGTGAAATGTGTATACAATACAAGACTTTCTTGCCTTTCTTGATTTTCTCAAATTTTATGATATATAGTTCTTCAGAGCAATAGAACAAAAGATAGCACTGTGGATGTAAATTGGAATATATTTTGTTTGCAGACTTGACTATGATAAATTATTTGAAGATAGTATTTAAAGATTGTACTCGAAAATATGGTAACACTTTCTTTCGTGTATAATTTTTTATTGCATGGCTAAAAATTGATGAAATTTTGGGTAAAGCTAGTTTAGAGTGTTATGTTGTGCAAAATTTCATTACAATCTGAAAAGTGGTTATCGAGATGGCTTCCAAGCAAGAAGTACTGCGACAAAAAAATATGGGCGCGGTCGTGGAATATCTAGGCCAGTCCCACAGGTAGATCGCGAAACAGTTGAGAACTCGACCGTGTCCCGTGTAATAAATCGTTCAAGGAGACCCAGGCAACCCAGCGGCGAGCTGGCAGCGGAAGAAAAGCGAAGACGACTGACCCCATCAACGCAAGTATGGTTAGAGTCGTGGCCAAGAAGGTCAATTCTTCCGTCTGGTTCGTTCAGCAGACAATGATGCTGGCCGGACTTCATGTCTTCAAGGTAGGGCGCCTAACCGAATTGATAAACAGAATACGGTGGCCAAATCACGCGCCAGAAAGCTGTACCGCGAATTGTTCTTGCAGCCCAAATGCATCGCAATGGCGACGAGACGTTCATTAAAGCACACGCCAAGCAGATCCCCGGCCTGGAGTTTTTCGTCGGCAAGTTCCGCCTGGATGTTCCGGAAGAAGAAGGTCGAAAAATTTGCCAAGAAGTACTTGATGTGGCAGGCAAATTCAGCAAGCCGTATATAACGACCGGCACCATCAACGGCCAAATATATAAAGAAGCATGCCTCCAGAAGCGCCTACTGCCCTTCAACCGGTCTCTCGAAGGTGACTCTCTGTTTTAGCCGGATCTGACATAGTGCCATTACACGGAACTGATGATGGAGTGATAAGAAGCCAACGATGTTGTTTATGCACTGAAGGAGGCAAGTCCGCAAAAATCGCCAGAACTTCGCCCAAAAGCCAAAATTTTGGGCGATTACGAAGGGCAAATCCGGTAAACAGAGAAGGTCTTCAGAAACGACAGGGATTTGAAAAAAAAAGTGTGTAAGAAAGATAGCGAAAGTGTTGCACAGGATTTGATGGGTAGCGTTAAGTCCAAGGTGCGGACATTTTAACAGAGAAGGTTGAATAAACCAACTTTGCAAAAACATTTCTAATATGTGTTAATTTATTCCCTGAGAGTTTCAAAAACATCTGACTTAAAATGCATTTTTGGTGATCATTTTTGTCTGTTGCATTTTTTTTTCGAGTACAATCTTTAGAAGCTGTGCAAGCATCTTTAGCATCACAGGGAGGCCGTGCAAATGAAGACTGAACACCAACAACAATTTCCGGTGATTTCCGGTGTCGCTGAAATGTTTCAATTATATGACAGCTGAAACTCTCCACTTTATTTCGTAGTACAACATGCTTACATTCTTCTTGCATTTGGTAAAATGGCGTCATATCAAGTGGAAGTGCCCATACGCAATGTGTACGAACGGCAGCAAAATCGGACGTTGTCGGTACGCGATCTTGCCAAAAGTTTCGTCTCTATCGGCACTATCAACAAGGATGTGTAAGAGAAAGAATGTCTGCAAAAGAAGTTGCTATCGTTTATAATAAGCTATGACTCTTCAACTCTGTTTTTGTCTGATTTGGCCTCTTGTCACTATGCAAAATCTGTCCTGGAATGATATAAAGCTCAAGAGGTCAAATACGTGCAAAATAACATCTAATGCGCCTAACTGTCGAGAACTTCGTACTATAAAAAATACTGGGCTCTGGTTAAGCGGAAACACTTTGAAATTAAGAAGAAATGAAATGGGATCGATGATTTCGAATTTTGTGGGGCCATAAATGGGGTCAAAGGAGATCGCTTGGTCTCGTCAAGTTTAGTATCTCCATACAACGATGACCTTTGCTACGTGAACGATTCGTACAACTATAAGGGTTGTCCATTGTTATTCTTATTTTATAACCCAACCTTCCAAATAACTCTAACAAACATAAAGCCCATATTTATAGGCAGACTTGATAATTTCTCCAAATCTCAAATCACAAACAATTTTCATTGCCACTTACCCGAATAACTGTTGATTCCTTCAATTTCGACAAACTCCGGCTGAATCGTGGTCGAGTGGATGCCTTCGTTGTGGAAAAATTCCTTCACCTTTTCGGCAATCTTCATGTATTCGGACAGATTCCGACAGCGGATGTGGGCGGACGCGATAATCCTATCACCGGCCAGTTGCCACACATGAAATTCATGCACTGCCAGCACTCCGTCCACCTTTTCCAGCAACCGGCGCTGGATAGCATCAACCTGAATGTGGGTCGGCACGGTTTGCAGCAGAATGAGGGCCGATTCGCGAAGCAGCGGCCACACCGAGTTCAGAATCAATACCACCAGCAGAATCGACAGCGCCGGGTCCATGTACAGTTTGTACTCCCAGTCAGTGTAGCGGACGATCTGGTTGGGAAAGAATCAATTGATGGGGTATGAACTTAAATTGATGCATTGGACAAACAGAAACTTACAAGCGCACTAATTATCACAATCACACTGCCAAGAGCGTCGCTGAGCACGTGCAGGAATGCGCCACGCATGTTCATCTGGGTCGAGTCGTGCGAGTGACCGTGGTGGGATGCCTTCTTCGGTGGAGGGTTGCCATTCTACGGGAGATGGAATAGAGACAGACGGATCGCATAAATCACTGTTCAAGGCCTGTCAGCGGCAATTAGTAGTAGAATATAGAACTAACCTGATACATGAATGATTTGTTTTCATTGTCATCCGAATTGGCCACATGTGTTAGATTGTTATGGGAGCCCAATCCGTGCTGATGGGACATACCACCATGCGAGTGCATGTGACCGCCTCCGTGTTCTGGCAGAGGATAGGATCATAAATAAATATTAGTCCGTTAGGTTCGATTGAGGAAGGAAAACCGCATCAAACTTACTGTGCAGCAGAAGCAGTCCCAATAGGTTGACCAGCAGGCCAATGACGCCAACTACAATCAGCAGCTCTGGCTCGTGTATGTGTTCCACTTCAATAAATCTGCGAACGAGAAAACAAACGTTATTTCAATTTAGTGTGGTGCTTTTCATGTTTTTGAAGATTGTTTGAATTGATCCCAGTTGAGTGTATAAACGTTTATAAGCGATTGTCGATTATCTATCAAGCCCGGCTGAAATTCTCGTTAGTAAAGAAACTAAACCAAACCAACCTATCTATCGAGTTTTCACTTTTGAAGCATCGACGACATTGCAAAAACTACGAGGAGCAAGTTAAAAACAGTTTCCATCTATATAGATCCTATCCAAATTTTGTATCATTGAATCAGAATGCTCTTGCAATCGAACCGTTAAGTTATGAGTGATTTTTTGTATGAAATATCAACCATCTAGCAATATACTATTTTGTTCCTCTGTCGTGATATAAGTGGACTCAGTGGCCAAATGGTAACCATGTGTGTTTACTGAGCAGAAAATTAAGGGTTCAAATCCAAGCCCCGCACATGATATGGTTTTAAAAATATTGAAATATTTGACGTGTTTTGTAAATCCCCAACAAAAATCAAATCGTTGCTCGTGATTGAAGTCATATTGGCTGACTAAAAGTAAATTGGTGCGCCCCTTGCGCGCCGCTAGCAAGCCTCTAGTGTTTGGAATCGGAAATCTTTGAGAGTGGTGGTGTTAAGGTGCGTTAAAGCAAACCCCGGTCTTTCGATCTGAGATGTGGCCAGAAGATACAACGCCAACTTTCAAACGGTGCGGAACATCCTTGCCGGGGAAAGATGCAAGTCGCAAAAAGCCAGTAAACAACCAAACCAAGTGCAAGGCTCTTGTACGACCGTGTTTTGACGAAAAACAAGGGCTGTACTTTGATCGATGACAAAACATACGTCAAACTTGATTTTAAGCAGCTTTCCGGTCAAAAGTTTTACATCGGACGTGGGGATGTGCCGGAAGATTCAAGTTCGTGTTTGCCGACAAGTTCGTGAAGAAGGCCAACAATTTGCAGTTGTGGCCTGAAAACGGAACCATTCGTCACATCCTCGACGATGACATCCCAAGTGTACACCGAAGAATGCCTGAAAAAGCGTGTATTGCCATTCATCCGCAAGCATTGGGGCAAAGTCATATTTTGGCCCGATTTGGCCAGCTGCCAGTACTCCAAGGTGGTTCTGGATTGGTATTCAACAAGATCGATTTTGTCTCCAAGCTGAATGACTCAATGAATCCTCCGAATTGGCCAGAATTTCGACCAATCGAAAAATACTGGGCAATTTCAAAGCAGCGACTTCGAAGAATCGGCGGTGCAGTCAAAGACATCCAGCAAATGCGGGCAAAATGGAAGAAATGCGCTGATTCCGTGTTCGTTTCCACTGTGCGGGCGCTGATGGACCATCTAATGCTGTAACTTTGAAGTTTTAATAAAAGTACTGTAAAGCAATCATTAATGGACTTTTTAAACTTATTGAATTACGAATTACAGGTCTTTTTGTGCATACCAGTTAACTTTTAGTCAGCCTTTAAAAGACCCTCCTATCACAGCAAGTAAACCGTTAATCGTATGGTAATCGAAAAGTAGTTATAAACATTTGATACGTAACTGAGCTCAAACTGGTGCGTATTATTTTAGCGTGTTGTTGAATTACGTTTTGTTTACATGTCAAAAAGCCTATTTCGGCTTGTTTCTTTTTACTCAAATGTTTTTTTTTCCAAATGTCGCGGATTGAACTTGAAGGACAAAAGAAAAGTCAGCACACTTAATAAATGCAATTTACGATTTTCCATTTTCTACAAAAAAGGAACAATAAATGCTGGAATTTGGGGGTGGAAGCTCAGGTAAAATGTTATCTCCTGGGTGCCCATTAAAAAACACCACCCCTGGCGAGAACTGGCGCTTGAACCTAGCTATTTAGCACTGTATTTGGAGGAACTGTCAATGCAGAATCTGTAGCTTCCGGGAAGGTAAGCCCTGGTCCTCCAGAAAGTAGGGAGTTGGTGTCAAGCCCTGCAAACCAAACCGTAAAAATATCTGACAACGGAAAGTCAACAAGGAAATACGAACCGGAATAATTGACGAAGACGTCAGCGACGAAAAAGGACTTGCGGTGGGAAACTCGGTACGTAGAATTGTAAATCTCTCAACTTCATCGGAAGCACACGCCTACTCTTCGATGTACTGAGGAGGTGTGTTAGAAGGAATCCATGGTGCGAACGTTTACAGGTAATCATACCATCTACCAGAGCTGCGGCAACGCACGTGAGCTGGGAACAGCTTTCTTCGCGATGGACGATGTGCAGAGGCGCGTGATCAGTTGGTGGCCGATCAACGAAATAAAGTGCAGGTTGAGGATCAATGGTCGGTTCTCCAACTTTAGCATGATCAACGTACACAGCCCACATTCCGGAAACACTGATGATGACAAGAACGCATTCTCGAACGCGAGTACGACCGCTGCACAAGCCACGACGTCAAGATCATCATAGGAGACCTGAATGCTCAGGTTGACCAGGAGGAGGAGTTCATGCCGGCAATTGGAAAGTTCAGTGCTCACCAGCTGACGAACGACAACGGCATACGACTCATTGATTTTTACCGCCTCCAAGAGCATGGCCACGTTCATGGGGTTCTTGAGGATTACGCCAGGGTAGGCTTCTGACTGCAATGCGTATCAATCTACGTTGAACACATTCAATTCTGACAGTTGATACGGAGTCCAAATTACCGCAGCATTTTCAAGAACCGGTCGCACAAGTGCACAGTAGAGTGCTTTGGAGTAGTACGGATCGATGAAATCACGGGAGATTTTAGTGATAAATCCCAATTGTCGTGAAATTTTCTTGATGATGGTGCTGATGTGATGATGAAATATGATTTTTTCGTTCAGTATCACACCCAAATCACTGATCTGATGAACGCGATCGAGAACATTCCCATCAATTTGGTAGTTAAAAGTGATAGGACGCATTGATCGGTGGAACGTGATAGCATCACATTTAGTAATGCATCCTTGAAGAACAGCTCAAATAGCAAGGGGAGGGGTTTGGTTCCTGGTGGTGCGCCTTTTTTATTCTTGTTCGTAGTAGAAACATCTTAATCATTCTTTACCCTGAGCACACGACCCGTTATATAGCTTTCGCAAAAACCCCCATGGCGCGCTGTGGGCGCAGGGCGCAGAGGGGATAACGACTGTTCCAGAAAGTATAAGCACACCTTATTTTAACGGTCACTTGGAATATAATGAAATATTTCAACATGTTTTGGCTGCGTCTTTTTGTTTGCACATTTCTGAATGACATAGCATAAAAAAAAGCTCAGTTTTCAAAATGCACGGTCTTACTCCGGAACAACGAAAAAGTATCGTGCACAAATGGTGCACTGTGAGCGGGCTCTCCTTGAGAAAATTGGCCAAGGAAGAGGGTGTAAGCGTCGGAGCGGTACGATCTGCGATTCGAAAATATAGAGAACAGTGTACGTTTGAAGATGCGCCGAAGAGTGGTCGGAAATCCGGTCCTGTTAGTCCGGATATCGATAGAAAGATCAGGGATGCCTACAAGCGAAAACCAGCGACTTCCGTTCGGGATGTTGCGAAAAAACTAGGGACCTCGTCGAGTAACGTCATGCGTGCCAAAGAAAGACTTGGGCTAAAAACATACCGGAAGCAGAAAAAACCCAAAAGGAACCCAAAACAGGCCGCGTCCGTGAAACCACGGGCCCGCAAACTATACGATTCGTTATTATGTAGAAATTCTGGGTGTATAATAATGGACGATGAAACGTATGTGAAACTAGACAACGCTTCCCGGACCACAGTTCTATACGGTAAGCGAAGACAAAGACATCCCCAAAACGGAGAAGGCAATTTTTACCGAAAATTTCGGTAAGAAGGTTATGGTTTGGCAGGCAATATGTGGTAAAACATCTAGTCCGTACATCACAACGGAGACGATGAACACTCAGAAATGCGTTTAGGAATGTCTCCAGAAGCGATTATTGCCGATGATCAGGCAGCACGAAGGTCAAGTAATGTTTTGGCCTGATTTGGCGTCATGTCATTACGCAAAGGACACTTTAGAATGTTACAAAAGTCAAAATGTATGTTTCGTGCCAAAAGACATGAATCCGCCGAACTGCCCGGAGGCACGGCCAAACGAGACTTTTTGGGCTTTAACCAAAGCAAAGCATCGAAAATTCATAAAACCAGCGGACGACATCCAAAAAAGATTGGCCAAAAGTGGTCAAAATGGTGGGAAGTACCACTGTGCAGAAGCTAATGGGTCATGTTCGAGGAAAAGTTAGGAGTCTTGGCTATGATTAAATATTTTGATTAAACGAGAGTAAAATATCATATAAAACACAAATACAAATATGATTTGCCAAATAAAATTATTAAAACTAAAAAAAAACATGACTTTTTTGTTATTTTGAAAGTGTGCTTATACTTTCTGGAACAGTCTATAGTTTGCACAGAAATATTCTGTGATCAGTGACGTAAATAGCGGCGTTCAAGTCCGTATATACGGTATCCACTTGATTTTTAGCTTCAATCTGCGTAATACAGGTACTAGTGAAGTCCAGAAGGTTCGCCAAGAATGACATTACTGATGAATGTTTCGAATTGTTCAATCCCGCAGATAGGTGGTGATCCCTCTGGACTTCTTGACATTTATTTTATCTCTTTTCTTGTTCACGGGGTGCTATTTCGCGACATAAAAAATGTTTTCACACAGCGGGGAACTTCTGCTGCTCACGATTTGTTAAATATGTGGCCACGAGGAGTCACTAAGGATGCAGCACAGGGACAAAAGATAGCAGCCGGTACACCATCAGGCCTGGGCGAATACGCGCTTTTCAGTTTCTTGTCATGTCCGAAGTGATAGAAAAGGTGTCCAGTTCAATTACATCAGCAGGTTAATTAGAAGCTGCCGCTTGTTCTTGAGATGCGAAACAGTTCGCATGATTATTCAGCTGAAGATGATTCTGATCCGTCTAGAAATACATTTGACGGGATGGAAAAGCATTTCCTCTTAGAATTCACAAAACTCCAGAAACTTTTTGGCTCTCTACGCAAGCCAAATTGTACACGCATAACATGTTATTTATACAGACTAGCATTCACTAGACGGTATGCGTCACTTGCAAGTTTGAAAGCTTATTGATTAGTGACGGATCGTTGCTTCCGAAGTAACCTCGGTTTGAGATTTTGCTCACGTTTGAACCAACGCAGTTTTGGGCTGCTCCATGGTGGCTTAACAGGTGACCGAATCCTAGGGAGGTTTTCATTGAGCCATCTGCACAAGATGTCACAGAAACGCTTTGTCATATCGTCAACCTCCTGTATATTGAACAGTTTTGTCCAGTCCATATTGGACAGGTATTTTGTTAGTGAATCAAAATCAAGTCGGCGGTAGTTCAAAGGTCTTGCTTTACCTCGTGTAGGAATAGTAGCTTGCATGTGAGGAATAGTCACGGAAATATCCAATGGAGGATGGTTAGGAACAACGGTCAGCAGAGGGACAACAGCTGTTGACACGTTGATAACATTCTCAGAAGGAAGGTACACCAGGTCAAGCACTCTATCAAGATGATTGCATTTTTGTTTGGCTTGAGACATGTTTAGAAAGTCAAAACCATCGAACAGGCTAGCAGCTGCAGCAGGCAGTGGAGAAGAGTTGTCATAGCGGATCCCGTCCTCTCGAGAAAAGATTGTCGTGGCTGGTTGTAATCTCCACAAACCAGAACCAAATCATTTGAGGATCCTTTGTTACAAAGCTCTTGAGCGAAAGCAATATGCGCATCAATGGTTGATACACCCTGGCTACGGTCTGGTGCAATATAGACAACCAGTAACAGCAGTTTTTGTCCCTTGATAGTACACGAAACGCTTAATTGCTCCAAATTTTGTCCATTCATCAATTCAATCATCGAGCTAGGGTGCTTTCGGGCAACAGCAACGAGAACACCCATAACATAGTCTTATTGCTATTCTTTTTACTACGGTTTTTGTACATTCTGTACATGTACAACGGTACATATCTGTGTATAGATGTTAACCAAATAAATAAATAATATAACATGCTGAAATTTGCCGAAACGAGTGCTTGCAGAAAAGATTACTTCAACTACATCGGAAGCATGAGATTTCGCCTCTCATCTGGCCGGATCTTGCCTCTGCCCATTAAGCCAGATCAACTCTATAGTGGTTTTCTGATAACAAGGTTGATTTCGATGAAACAGATATCAACCCACCAAGCTGTTCCCAACTGTGACCAATCGAGCGCAACTGGGCAATCGTCAAGCGGAACCTCAAAAAGGCAGGAGCAGTGGTCCACAACATGTCAGACTTCAAGAAAAACTGGTCAGCAGCGTTCAGGAAGTGCACAAAACCCACTGTGCAGAACTTGATGGATAATATAAAGTATGAAGTATGAGCATATTATCGAGATCAGCAATCTGTTCAATTTGTTAGTTTAATTGATATTTTAACTTGTTTATCAGTAATAAAATACATTGCTTGGACAATTTGCGTATTGTATTTAGTGTTATTTCATTGTTTGAATGGTTTAACTACTTTTTGATACACCCCTTAGCAACGGAAGTTCAAATAACTATCCTTCCCTTGCCTAATAAATCTTTTGAACCCTGTTCATAGAGAATGGTTTGCTGACCCCAGGTTCCATTTGTTTGGATCAGTGTGCAATTTTGTTGAGCACGAAGAAGTTATTACAAAATTCGTCGATCTATCTTATCGAGGTGTCGATATGAACAAATTTTTTAGAACCAAGTTGGCTTCGTTAAGTGATAGCAATGATATCTCTTAATATACATTAGTCACACTTGGTGAGGTTTTTTTTTGCTGAATTTAGAGCAATGCCAGTGAAACCAAAAAGCCCGAATCTCATTGAAATACCAATTATTCCATCTTTCCACGAATATGAACATCGAAACGTTGAAGAATGACTGATGGTTCGGGAAAAAGCACAACCTGAAATGGACCTGGACGATGAAACATTTGCAAACCTGCGATACAACATAGCTCAACTGTAAATTTTGTATAATTGGAACTTGAAAACGAGACTCAAAAGATTTTTTTCTTGCTTTATTATTATGTTGTTAGAAAATATTCAATTCTATTACTAAGAAAGAATGACCATGCCGAGCAAAATTCCCAAAAAAAAAAAAGATTAATTCTCCGAATGAATATAGTTCTTCCGATATAGTTCTGCCGAGTCTAAAAATCCTGTACCTATCATTTCCAACTTTAGGGTAATCCTGGTTCTAGAAGCAAGAAATAAAGCAAAACTCAACTCCACATGGCAAGAGCATAGCCATCTTAGTTCAAGATATTCCTATTATTCAAGCAAAAATCTACACAAATTAACGTCAATCATAAAACACACACAAATTGACGGTGGTATCAAACAGCATCATAAATCCCCATTCAAACTACACACAATGGACTTGTTAGCCTACTCACCTTTTACAGGCTTCTATCGTTATGCTGAAGCAAAGCGCTACCAGGAATACTGCGTTAACCAGCGCGCCGAGCACTTCCGCTCTGGCCCAGCCGAACGTGTTCTTGGACCATTTCTTTGGTGACATCTGTTGGAGGATGATGAATGAAAGAAGAGACCCATTAAATTGAGCTTATTCTTGTCACCACTAGATCTGCCCATTCTAACGCGCAAACACACTCACCTTAATTGATAGGAAAGAGATCACGAGGGCGGCTATGTCACCCAGCATGTGAAAACTGTCGGCCACCAGGGCCATTGAGTTGGTTAGATATCCGACGACGATCTCGACGAAGAAAAAGAACACCGTCAGTGTCATCACCGTCAGCAAGCGGCATTTTTTACCACTGAATTTGGCCATGTTGCAGCTTTTTTTTCTACTCCTGTAGACTACTAAGTTAAATAGTTCGCACTGCGAAGCTATGCACTAAACACTAAGAACTAAAAGGTAATAGATTTATTAAGTAAACTAACTACTCTGAACCGGTGATTGTTGCTCGACGTGGCGATGAGGATTGTGTAGGCCTACAAAGATAAAAGAGAAGAGAAGAAAATTTACGTTAGCGAATGAATCATTTCTGAAAAGATTTACTATACCAAAGCAGATAAGGATGAAATAAGTAACGAGAAGAGATGAGGTAAATAATATATTCAAACATTCTTCGGATTCGAACCTCAGAGGGGAGTCAACTTGAGTAGTTGGCTGCCATAGAAACAGGACGGAAGGTTATTTTGTTGAATCATACGTTTTTCCAAGGAGGAAAGATGCGGGAATTCTTCGATTATCGAAATTCACTTTTTCATGTTTGGAACGAATGCAGGTAGCATCTCATCGATGTGCTGTAGAGGTAACGTGTGCCAGCATGAATTTGTTCTCGTTTTTAGTTTTCATATAGGTTTGCGAAATGTGTGCATGAAATGAGAGCTTCATTGCTGATTTGACTGATTATCGGTGGTGTAGATGTTCGATAGAATTAACTATGCAGGGATAATTAACTTTGAACACGCGGATCTTTTGGAAGTTTAAAATTTTAAGACCCTTAAAGGGTGATACGGTCAAAATTTGGTCAAGGGAAAACGCGTGTAAATCGGTGAAATCGTTTATTTAAAAAATCAAATTAAATTTCTTTTTCAAGTTCAATTAGTATAAAATTCAGGAAAAATATTCAGTTAGGCTTCCGCTTTTCCAAATCCGAATTGCCAGGCCTTACGCTTGACCCCTGCCATCAGATTTTGTACAGCCACCTTGTCCACCTTCTTCGCCGCAGAAAGCCAGTTTGCCTTGAACTGCTGCTCGTACTAACAGTTTTTTTGGTCTTCTTTAGGTTCCGCTTGACAATAGCCCAGTATTTCTCAATTGGGCGGAGCTCTGGCGTGTTGGGAGGGTTCTTGTCCTTGGGAACCACCTGCACGTTGTTGGCGGCGTACCACTCCATGGCCTTTTTACCGTAATGGCAAGATGCCAAATCCGGCCAAAACAGTACGGAACAACCGTGTTTCTTCAGGAAAGGCAGCAGACGTTTATTCAAACACTCTTTCACGTAAATTTCTTGGTTGACAGCCCCGGAAGCTATGAAAATGCTGCTTTTCAAGCCACAGGTACAGATGGCTTGCCAAACCAGATATTTCTTTGCGAACTTTGACAGTTTCATGTGCTTGAAAATATCTGCTACCTTTCCCCTTCCTTTTGCCGTATAAAACTCCTGTCCCGGAAGCTGCTTGTAGTCGGCTTTGACGTAGGTTTCGTCGTCCATTACCACGCAGTCAAGCTTCGTCGGCATCGTCGTGTACAGCCTCCGGGATCGCGCTTTGGCCGTCGTATTTTGTTTATCATCGCGATTTGGAGTCACTACCTTCTTGTAAGTCGATAGTCCGGCTCGTTTTTTGGCTCGATGCACGGTTGTAGACGATACACCCAGCTTATTTGCGGCATCTCGGAGAGATAGGTTAGGGTTTCGCTTGAAACTACCGGCAACTCTCTTTGTCGTCTCAGCGGCTTCCGGTTTTCGATTTCCCCCCCGATCCAGACTTCCTGGCTGTCGACAAACGTTCCCCAAACACTTTAATTACATTTGTAACGGTTGATTTGGCAACTTTTAGCGATTTTGCCAACTTTGCGTGCGAGTAGCTCGGATTTTCCCGATGCGCGAGCAAAATTTTGATACGCTGCTCTTCTTGCTTGGACGGCATTTTGACAACTGAAGAGTGAATTCCAAAATCAAAATAGGAGCAACATTCTACACACACACACACACCATCAAAATGAGGGGTGTTCAGGTTTTTTAAATGCAAAATTGAAAGAAATACGTCAAGTTGATATTGACCAAATTTTGACCGTATCGCCCTTTAGTATAGTTTGAGCCACCTCTCAGAAATTCTCTATGCTATGCACACTATCATTAACATTAATCAATAACAGTTTAGTATGATTTACAATGCAATTTGTTATCTCACAAGTTCCGAATCAACATTCAACATGATTATCTTCGACTGAAGTGATTCCAAAATACCAATTAACATAATATAAATAAAACTATAAAAC
The DNA here is from genome assembly GCA_024533555.2 of Aedes koreicus. Taxonomy (NCBI): domain Eukaryota; kingdom Metazoa; phylum Arthropoda; class Insecta; order Diptera; family Culicidae; genus Aedes; species Aedes koreicus. The sequence continues at coordinate 155,166 of JAHHFK020002930.1, forward strand.
TCTACGTTTTCAGAAGTGTGTTGTTCGCTACAGTAGCGATAAACTGACGCGGCAGCATCGTTACAATTTATTTTGTTTCGAAACGATGTTTTGCGAAATTTGACGGAATACGATTGAGTTGCAAATATGCTGCTTGTTTCGTTTCATTTCATCCAGCATAATGGAATTTAACGGAATTTTGCAGAGTAAATTTGTATAAGATAATATATGAGGCGCAAATTGTTGATAGCATGTTAGCCAAATTAGCAAGTAATTTTCCATGTTATTGGAAATAAAAGGTTCAACGATCAAAATTGGCTTTACTTAAACTTGACGCGTTTCTTTGAATCATGCATTTAAAAAACCTGAACGCCCATCATTTTTCAGGTGTATACTCTAAGAAAAAAGTACCCAACGGAGCAGTTAAAGGTGGGAAGCCAACATAATCATGATAACCTACCGTTGGGCACAAATAACTTACTTGTGGGTAAAATTCTACCCAAAAGTAATTAATTTGTACCCAAAGGTAGACGGAAAAAAAATAATTTTAACAAGCGCGAAAAATTTCCCCTAGTTTAATTTCAAGCCAAAAGAGGCGTAAACAACGAAATTGTTTACAATCTTTCATGCGCCATACAACAAAGTTTGCAATCTGTTATACAACAGGCTGGATTCAGGCGTTATTTGGCTAAAATTTACATGAAACATCCCATTATTTTCTGCCAAATCTAGCATTCCATTTATGTGCATTAGATAACGCAGACAATTCAACACAGAGAGGAATTTGATAGTCAATTTTACCATTATTGGGGGTTAGGATGACTATTGCAGTATAGTGATTTTGAACCGACTATGATCATGGTAAAAACTACAATTAAAAATAGTTGATGCAACATTTTCCATAATGTTGGAATAGTCCTTGTTACCATGATCATAGTCAAAAATGCCATGAACGTGGTGAATTCGACCATTTTCATGGTTATTGAAACCATTATATGCGATAGTCATCCTGACCATGATTTAACTGTCGGTACAACGATGAAATTTTTCTTAGATAATGTTTCTTTTTATCTGTGTAGGTAACAATAATTATACCCAACGTTGGCTTACCACACTGACAAACTGACTCGTTGGGTACTTTTTTCTAAGCGTGCAAGCGCGTTTGATGCTTCCATTTTGATTTTGACTTTTGATCTTCAGTTACCAAAATGGGGTCCAAGCAAAAATAGAGAAGTTACTCTCCTTCACGATTAGACTAACTTTAATACAATGCACAACACACTTGAATCGGTCTTTACTACACTGATTTATGTTTGAGTTTGACGATTTATCAACAGATTTTTGACAATTTAAATCAAATTAACTATTATGTTTATGTCGTATTTTTATCGGTCTGCCGTCAGATGTCGCCCCTAAAGTGGTGGTAATTATTTACTGAAAAAAATCCCTGCCCAGATTCGTGAACTGTAGTAATGAATTCGAGAACAAGCAAAAATACACCGTGAACTGAATCACGTAATCTTGAACTAAATAACGTTTAAAGGGAAAATTCCTGAAAACGTGAACTAGTTCACGGTCCGTTTTAATTTTCGGGAACGCTTTTCTTCTGTGTGAGAGTGCACGTCATCTTAACCTACACACTACCAAGAAGGCATGTAAATTTAGATGCCCTGAGCAGTCTTGATAAAAGTCATGCCTTAGGCTCAATAGCTTGAATTTTAAGACAACAAGAAATAGACAGGATTAGCGTGTTTTCTGAAACAGCTGACTTAAAGATCCCACCTTCCCAATTTTAGAATACAATGTCTTATTTTTATTAAATTCAGGCGCGCATTCCTCTGCCAGTCAAGGGGATATCCACCCTTGCCTACCCAGCACGTGGGTAGTATGGCAAAAGAATGCGTGCTTGGTTCGAGTACTATTTCACATGCCCGTCGCTCAATTTCCAGCCGTATACTAACGGAACTATCAACACTATCTCTTCATATCTTTCGTTCTAGCAAATTTACTGTCCACTCTTGGGGCCTCATGGTGATGAGAGAATATTTCCTTCTACATCATCCAAACAACTGGCCTCAACAACAACTTTCTTCTGCGGATTCCAAGTCCGAACTCCTTGCGATGCACTTATTCCATGAAGCAGTGCTTCCAGAAAAGCTGATCGATGTGAGCCGGTTCTTCAAGTGGAATATTCTTGTAAGAACGGTAGCGTGCTTCGTTTTATCACAGAGAACAGACATTGATGTCAATATAGGGAAAATGTACCTATATTAATCTCATCACTTTGCAATTCATCCTACTTGAAATAAAACGATATACACGTGACAGGATTAGTTAGTAATGTTTGCTGTAGTTATTTAACGTAAGCAAACATTATTACACCCAAAATAAAAAAGCAAGATTGTACTGCAATTTCGAATGATTTTGTTTCATTTCTCGTAATGGATCGTAACTTGGAGAAAAAATGCAACATTGGTCGTGGGCAAAAAAGCATCACGTCAATTTGCTTTGAAAAATTCGATGTGTGCGTGGGTTGTGCAGTGTATTAGTTGTTGAGTATAAAATTGGAGTCCGGGCTGACAAAAAACAAAAAGTCACTATCAAGATTTGAACCGTGGCCGCCAGCGTCGCGGCTCTAGATTATAACCTTTCAGCCACTTGAACCAGTTGAAATGAATGGAATAAAAGCCCTAGAGTTGCTTCGATTGTCGAGGCACTCCGCTGTACAGCAGCAAAGCAAATGTCGCTCGCATACACTTGCATGGCTTCGCGTGGTGATAGGAGTGCGATGACGAGTGAAAATAAAAATAGAACACTTGACTGCGGAATTACAACAGTGGCCAGTAGTGTTGCGGCATTTTGTGGTATTGTCTCACCCATATTGAACCAACGGTTGCTTCGACTGTCGAGGCACTAAACACACAGCGCGAAATTTGTTTCGAGGAATCTGTGTGCTGCCAACCGCTTGCACACACTTGCATGGTTTATACCATAAAACGCTTTGTGGATCATGATGGGCAAAAGTGCCTTTTCTGAATCATGCAGATTTCTCAAGATTTGATTGCAAAAACTGCAATTGCATTTTTTGCCACCTTTTCAACTTTTGGGTGAGAAAACGAAACCGAGCCTTCAACTGCCCAATTGTTTGATTCATCGTAGGATGAATAAAGGAACAATGAGATTAATATGGGGGCAGTTACCCTACCTTTTCTTGAAAAACGTGTGTAAAAGTTAATATGGGTAGCCGGTATAAGATGCAAGTGCAGAGAACAACAAACAAAACTTTTCAGGTTATTTGCTAGGCTTGTTATTGATAAACATTTACATGCCAGTTATCGCCCAACTGAAGCGCCGCCTACCAGAAGCATAGCGACACACATTTGAAATGTCGGTTTCAAGTTTTACACAAGTAGCAAACCGAAGATGAACGTCTGTTTTCTGTGGTTTTATCTCGAATTGTCAACGGAAGGTAGAGCCTGTCCACGTTAAATTTCGGACACTTTTCTTTCAGTGTGGATTTTGAATTATTTCACGGATCGCTGAAACGTTTCACTTATATGACAGCTGAAACTCTCCACTTTATTTCGTGGTACAACATGTTTACATTCTTGTTACATTCAGTAAAATGGCGACGAATCAAGTGGAAGTGCGCAAAAACATTTTGTACGAACGGCAGCAAAATCCGAATTTATCGGTACGCGATCTTGCCAAGAAACTAAAACTACCGAAAAGTACCGTGTTTTGTGTTTGCAAATCATTTGACCAGCGCTTGACTGTGGATCGGAAGGTTGGAAGTGGAACAAATCGAAAAGTATGCTCCCGACAAATGGACAAGAAGGTGGTAGCCATTATTGAGAAAAATCCCAATCTTTCTGTGCGAAATGTGGCTCGCAAAGTTGGGAAGTCAAAATCATACGTACAAAAAGTGAAGCAGAGGCAAGGACTGAAGGCGTACAAAGTGAAAAAGGTGCCCAACCGTGATGACAAGCAAAATTTCACTGCAAAAAGTCGTGCTAAGGAGCTTTACACCAATTTTTTGCAAACATTTTCTTGTATCATAATGGACGACGAAACATACGTACTCGAAGACTTTAAACAGCTTCCGGGTCTGGCTTTTTATACCGCAATGCAAAAGAACGCCGTTGCCGAGCATTTCCGGACAAAGAAGGTGTCCAAATTCCCGAAGAAGTATTTGATTTGGCAGGCCATATGTAGTTGTGGTCGAAAATCTAAAAGTTTCGTCTCTACCGGCACTATCAATAAGGATGTGTACGAGAAAGAATGTCTGCAAAAGCGGTTGCTACCGTTTATCAGAAGCCACGACTCTCCAGCTCTGTTTTGGCCTGATTTGGCCTCTTGTCACTATGCGAAATCCGTCCTGGAATGGTATAAGGTACAAGAGGTCAAATACGTGCCAAAAACAGCCAATCCACCAAACTGTCCAGAACTTCGCCCAATAGAGAAGTACTGGGCTCTAGTTAAGCGGAAACTCTTCGAAACTAAGAAGAAAGCAAATGGTACCGATGATTTCAAGAGAAGATGGAGAATCGTCACGGCGGACGTATCTGAGGATACCGTACGGAACCTGATGGCGGGTGTACCACAGAAAGTTCGAGAATTTTACAGAAAGAAGGATTAACATCTTAATCAACTGTTTCTAATGTAGATATAACTCTATTATTGTGAAATAAACAATCGGTTTTGTTGAATTATGTGTAAATTTTTTTTGCTGCTATTATTTTGGTGTCCGAAACTTAACGTGGAAAACCTATCGAAACCCTCAAGCCAACGGTGAATCAACGGGACATATTAATTGAAGTGTTCATTGGTAAGGGGTGAAAAAAGAAGGAGGAAAACATTTGGGAAAGATGCCTATGGAGATGAGATCAAGGTTCTTAAGAAGAAACAAGAGTTAAAACCATCGCGGCGGATTCCTCTGGAAAAGAGCAGTACGCTCTATAAGTTAACGCCACTTTTGGATGACACATAGGTGCTATGGATAGAAGGTCGTTGCAATAAGGCACCTGTCGTTTGATATGCGGTTCCCAATCATCTTACCACGAGTCGCTCGGACACAGTGAAGAACGAGATCAAACAACGGTTCATCGTCTTCAGTCTTTGCTCAATGGTAGCGATGGTCGAATGAAGCTGCATTTGGTGCAAGGTGATCAAAAATCAACCGAGATTCCCCAAAATGGCATCCCTTCCAGTACAACGACTGACTCCCTATCAGCGACCTTTCACCTTTGTTGGCATTGACTACCTTGAACCACTACAAGAGCACCGTACGGAGAAAATATGGATTGTTCTATCACCTGTTAAGTCGTACGAGCTGTCCAGCTTGAAGCGGCCCACAACCTCGCCGCTCAATCTTGTGCTATGGCGATCCGACGGTTCATATCTCACGGGGGTGCGGCCGCAGAATACTTCTCAGCCAACGGCCCAACCTAAAGCAGCAAGCAAGGAGTTTGCTCAGCAAGTATAGGATATAGGACACGAGTGCGCCGACCAATTCTCTAGTGGGCGATCGAAATGGCACTTCTATCCACCGGCTGTCCCGCATATGGGGGCATTTGGCAGCGCATGGTTAGGACAGTTAAAAGCGTCATGGAGGTCCTGAACGATCCTCTTGACTACCGTAGTTGAAACTGGAGACATGATTAACAGTCGCCCAATAGTCTACGCTTTACTAGGCTCGCACGAGGAATCGCTTACTCCCAATCACTTCCTTCGGGGAATAGCAGCCAACGAGCCGACCGCTAACCTGGGGGTTCTTGATATCAAGGGAGGTACGGTTCCGGAAAACTATCACCGCCCTGTACCGCCGAGCATAGCGACAGCCCTGCGGGAGAGACGGAGAGTAACAGCAACGGCAACGGTAGCTGTCATAATGACTGATGTCAGCCTCGGTTCAGTCGAATTACGAGTACTGAGCAAAGGTGGTAAGATCAGAGGGATAAAAGACATGACACCAAGGACGATATGGTCCAGTGTGATGACAGGTGTAAAGGACGTTCCGTGAACGTGCTCGAGGTGCACGAATATGCTGCAGGTACCGAAAAGAACGAAGAAGACGGTTCCAAAGAAGCCACCTAGTAGGAAAAATCGTACGAAGAGTGATGCCGGATCCGACACGGGAAAGGGTGGTGCTAATTAATCTATCCTGGAGGAATCACTGGAACAGTTGCAGCAGGAGAAGAGCGCCAAGGAGAAAGCGCTTGAGGAAGAGAAAATCCTCTATGAGCAGCGATTGGAGGCAGGGCGGCAGATAATGGAAAAGACACGATTACAGCAAAAGGAAATGCTTGAGAGGAAGCTGGTGCAGGAACAAAAAATGCTAGAGAAGTAGTTGAGAGATGAGCGGAAACATCTGTAATGGCGACAGTAGCTTCATGATCGTTTCCAGAAGCTTATAACAGATCTATCCCGACAATATCAAAAGCCAGAGGACTCTGGCTGAGAATGAGACGATACTGGTAAGAAGGTTTGCGGCTGCGAGGATTTTGCGAAGAAGGATCCACGTGGAGCATTTCCAAAGATTTCGAGACAGCAATCAGTTCCAAAACAGCATCCAAAAGTTGAAACGGGGAAAGCATTCCGAGATTGGCATCTTTCGGTGAGGATGAAGAAAAAATCGAGGACCTATTGCACCAGTCGGACTTGATTGCGGAAGAAAAAGTCATCATCCGAAATGTACTAGCTCGAAGAGCCAGACATCATCAGGGTCCATGGAATGATATGGGCCGAGGACCGACGCAGGAACAGTTAGCAGCTAGACAGGCTGTATCCAAGCAGCTTCCCATATTCCGAGGAGAGCTAGAGGTTTGGCCACTCTTCATAAGCTATTATGAATACACGACGGCATCATGCGGGTTCACGAATTTCACGAATGCGGGCAATTTAATTGATTTATTATTTGATTTACCTTACAACCTGATTTATTCTCAAAAATACAACAACGTTAACAGAGTATTGAAATAAAAAACACGTGAAATATTCATTCCTTTGATTTGCTGCCTTGCTAAAAAAACATACATCGCTAATTCACTAATTTCGATTTCAGCAATGGGATTATTTACCTCACCGCCGTGAACAACGTATATCACACACCTCCTTCAGTTAGCACTATGTTTTCACTTACATACGCATTCACTGACAATATAAACTGTCCGGATAACCACAACAACGCATCAAAGCAATTCGAACACTAGCGTCAATTCAATCGACAACTTTATTTTTTCACCAATCAATTTACTATTCAATTCCGGTACATCACCACTTCCCGCCGAGTTGAACAATGAATGCCAGAAGATGTCCTCAGCACCGAAAACGGAGATCCACCGGCCTATACGGTGGTATTTCTGAAATAATAAACTGAATGAAACCTATTCTGCATGCAAAACTACCATCAACAGGAAGCCCAGCAGAAGAGCAGGTAACGAGTTTATAATAAATCTGTTGTAGACATTGCCAAAAAAAAAACAAATTCTTCGCCTTTGAAGTGCCTATCTATGTACAAGGGTGCCGGCCGGTTCCGTATAATTATCATTTCATCACGACGATAATCTGTGGCTGGTATGTAGGTAGTAATTGTGCTTTTGGACTCCCTAATTGGTTTACAATGATCGTTTGGTAGCCCTTGCCGTAGTTGTCGCCAGATTAAATGGAGGTAAAATTTTTGAGTAAATTAGTTCTGATTAGTTGTCGCTTGATATCCTGTTGATCACATAGCTAAGTGTTTGTGCCAGTACTTCGAAAATCCAAATGAATACAGGCAAAACTTAGAGTTACTGCCAATATCGGTGAACCAATCTACAATTCGTTTAAAGTAAACATCACAATTCTGCGCAGTTTATTGCGTACAGGGTGTATCCGTTTCGACGAAATGCGAGACAGTTCAACATTCCGGAATGAATCAAGCAAGTTGTTACTGAAAGAATTGTGGGTTGTTTTTTTTTTGTTCTTCTTTACCGACGATGACGATAATGACGGGTTCGCCACGAGTGAGGTAGCTTATGTTTTACCATCAGTATATAGAATTGATAAATAAAATATTCAAATCGTGTCCATCGAACTGTACAGAACAGCAACCAGCCTTCAACCATTCGGCCTAAATCCGATCCACAGCCACAAGTTTGCCTGCTAAGTGTGATGAGAATGATAATAATGCTGCCTTGCAAAATTGAATGAAGAGTGGCGGGAAAGAGGAGTGTATATCTGCAACACTACCCTACCCACTGAAGGTCACAGTCGGTCCAAAAAAAAAATAATGGTACTGGTACTGGTATGTGACTGCTCCTATAGATCAAAAGAGATGGCTTACTGATAGAAACTCAGTCAGTGGATATTTGTGTAGGCCATTGAACCAGTTCCAAAATAAGGTACCGAAATAAAGGACAATGACCCTACATAAAAGAGAGGAGGCACGAAGCAAAACTGCTGCCCAATGCAATATCATTGCTATTATCATTACTTACAGTCAGTGCAATGTTCGGCTTAACCGGCGCCGCAAATTCCAGCACGGGTAGCACGTGTAAGATAGTTCCTCCTGGTATATACCTACCATCTGGTTTAGGGTTGACAAGTATTTTTCGAAGTATTTTGGGATTGAGACAAACAGGGTAGCAATCAAAAACAACAACTGCACGGAGAGCAATCGGACACGTTCCGACAAATTGCTTCACGGATGACTGAGTGGCTATTCTCTGGGAATAGGCAGCAATGCTATATCTCTTTGTGTGTTTTGTTTGCTGATGGCTTCTGATACGTTTTTGCTGAGATTGGCTGAACTGGATGCCTACATAAAGTGCGTCATCGACCGGAATGTTGGGATAAATCATTCGTAGATGGCTGGGAGAGGTTCATTTATGACTGTTTAAACGATTTCTCGAATTCCCGCTGTTGATAAGTAGAACGCATACGTAATGAGCTAACATTTGGAAAATATTTGGCGATATTTGACTATTTTTGCTTTGGATGCTAAAGGTAGCAAGGTCTTTTGTTGTGAGTCAACTTGTATTTAAATGTTTGAATGTGTGCGTAAACATTATTGATTGGATCATATAGATATGATCAGCATCGGAAAATAAAAAATTTCGTTCTTGCCATTTCCAACGCTCCACAAGAGCAGTTCAAAAAACGTTTGTTCCTAATTGTTAACCCCTACATTTTCCCTGTAATTTTGTGGTATGACCCAGATTTAATTCAGTGCTAGTCAAATGTCTAACCACAACTAAGAGGTGGTAGACATTGGTAGATTTAGCAAACAATTCCATTTAAGCTCGACTTGTGTCATAAAGCCTAGTACCCTACTGGGATTGCTTTGCGAAACTTCGATAGATACCGAATATTGTCCTCCTTTGATTGAATAGTGCTACACAGCTGCAAAGTATATGTTCAGCTGTTACATTTTCAAATTGACAAAAACGACATTCGGATGTTTCGATTTTCCCAATTTTGTTTGAGTGATATTTACTAGGGCAGAGATCAGTCATCAGACCAGTTATTAAGATTAGATGTTTTTTTTGACGTAGACTACGTCTTACGGCAAGGGTAGGGTGTCAATTGAAAATCTAAAAATAAGCGACCGTCACGAAATATCGGTACAAATTAAACGCTAAAGGGTATCCACAGTTAAATTGCATCACTTTCAATAAGCTGTAACATTTCGCCCTTTGGGTTGATTTCAACGAAATTTTGGGTGAGATAACCTCAGCGTGTATTGTTTACACTGCGTGAGTTTCATTGTGAAATGTGTCCTAGTTTCGAAAATGGAGTCGATGGAACAGCAAGTGCGCGAGAACATTTTGCACACGCACCTCGACAACCCACTTCTTACGCACCGAGTCATCGGAAAGATGTTGAAAATTCTCCAGTCTACAGTGTCTCGTGTCATAAAACGTTTCGAGGAACGTTTAACTGTCGATCGGAAGAAGGTGAGTGGTAGAAAAAGTGTTCCGTACTGTGTGAAGGATCACAAGCGAGTGGTTGCTGCCTTTAAACACAAACCCAACTGTTCCGTTCGGGATGTCGCAAAAAAGCGGCACTTGATTAAAAGTTTCGTGCAGAAAGCCAAGGAACGAGCCGGGCTCCGTTCGTTCAAAGTTCAGAAAGCTCCAAACCGCAATGAAAAACAGAATAGGACAGCTAAAAGATGTGCGCGTAAGCTGTACTCACAAATGTTGACGACATCACACTGCTGCATCATTGACGATGAAACACGCGTAAAAGCAGACTTTAAACAAATTCCCGGCCACCAGTATGTGACTGCGAAAGACAAGTTCGATGTTCCAGAGTCTCTCAGAAAACAGTACGTGTCAAAGTTCCCCAAGAAATTCATGATTTGGCAGAGGATTTGTTCGTGTGGTAAACGGAGCAAGCCTTTCGTGACAACTTCAACTGTAAATGGTCAAGTATACACGAATGAATGCCTGAAAAAACGACTGCTTTCGTTTCTCAAAACACACAACGTTCCTACAATTTTTTGGCCGGACTTAGCCTCTTGACACTACTCCAAGGATGTTCTGGAGTGGTACAAGACGAATGATGTCAATTTCGTGCCGAAGGATCTTAATCCCCCAAACCCTCCAGAGTTGCGGCCAATTGAAAAATATTGGGCTATAATGAAGCACGAACTTCGTAAGCATCCTAAAGTTGTCACAACAGAACAGGAATGTTGAAGTCATGGTTGAAAGCGGAAAAATTTCGGTTCAAGCGTTGTACAAAATCTTTTGCGTGGTATTAAGAAGAAAGTTCGGGCTTTTGGATTTGGTAAAGAAATACAGTGAAATAAAAATACCTAAACCAAGATTCCCTGAATATTTCATGACAATCGGTTGAGAGACTTGTTTTTGAGGACGAGTTTAAAGTGATGCAATTTAACTGTAGACACCCTTTACACCATTTAAGAGTAATATTGAGTGAAGTTTGTATCCTGATCGAAATCGTGTCATACAACTTTGGAATCTCAAAAGCATTTAGTTGTGTTTTGTTTTACTTTATTTGATTCTCAATTTCCTGTTCATAAATGAAGAAAACGCTTTTCCCCGTGAAGCCATCGTGTTTGTTGTTGTTGGTGCAGTTGTATTTATTCGAACCAATCAAATACATGAAATTGATTCCAGATTCACTGAACGGTAATTCTGAGGTAGTCATTTTTTGACTACATTCTAGGCATTTCAATGAACATCCTCCATACGTCATAAAATGTCTACTTTTTAGTCCTAAAAAATGAATACTTTTAAGCCCTTTTATTATTCCAGTGTGATAGAAAAAATGCATAAAAACAAGGCTATCATCGAAGTGGAAATATCGATTTGTTCTAGTTGATTGGCTTTGACGGAAAAAAAGTGAAAATAAAAAAAAAAATGGGTTCTTGAAAGCCAAATCTATTGATACTAAGCCGTCGCTTTCTCAGAAATGAAAACTTTATCCTGCAAATTATCAATCCCAGCAAGAAGAAACATGTTCCTACCTTATGGTGTATTTTATTTGCATGTGCGGGTTTTAGAGATAAATCGATATGGAATGCGTTGATTACAAAAAAGAAAGCTCCGAACTTTTGAGATATTGGCGCTGAGTTTCTTATCTCATCTTCATGTTTAAGGGGACCCTTCCCTGGATTTAAGGCAACAATAAGGCAAAGTTTGTATTTTTTTTTGTGGGTGGGAACGGAAAGGCGTACAAACTTTCGGTTTTGACGATTAAATTTGATTATTATTCAAGATTTCAAAGAGATAAAAAAATTGTTAAAATTCAAAATGGCGGCTACAAACAGGCGATTTCCGTAAGCCTCTGCGCGCAAAACATGGGGCGACAACTTCAAGCCTGCAGCCTCTTGTAGTGAACAGAAATCAAATCTAGTTATCATTTCTGAAAGATAATGAAATTTTGAACAAAATTTCAGACAATTTAAACTTAAACTCATTGCATAGTGATCATTTGAACTGAAAAGTTTAATTTTTCGCTACTTTTTTTCATTTCAACCGTGTTCAAAAATTATAAATAATTAATAATTAATGCCAATTTTTAGTACAAGCCGTGATGGTAATGGTGCGACCCCGCCGTAATGGTTAGCATCCATACCTCTCACGCCAAAGTCACGAGTTCAAATCTCACCCCGGACAAGTTACGAAAAACACCCAAAGAGATGTTTGAGTGACTACGACGGGAGATGGACCAGCCCGAGGCTGAAAATCTTGACAATACAGAAACAAACAAACAAGTCGGATGCGAGTTGAGTTGGATGCGGAGAACCACGAAAAATTTGAGAAAATGAACAGCAAGAGATTGAATGTAATTATTTCCTCCATTCCCAACGATCTACTGGTCCTCATCCGCGAGAAGACTATTTGATGGGAAATCTCACGTAGCATTCCAAAAGGGCGTAACATTTGAAAAGGGCTCCATCTTTGTTCATCGATTCGCTTCGTCGTCTTCCTCTTCTATGAATAACGCGGCTCCATTTGCATTTTCTATAGAATTTATTGAACAACAAGCTAACAACGTCTTCTTTCGACCTCAGCTGGTAGTAGAGCCACAAATTCAATTGTTTAACTGTGATAAACCGAAGAGCAAGTCGATGAAGACAATCTATTAACGAGGATAGGTAAGACTCCAGATGACGGAATGAACAGCCATTAAGAGGCAACTAAAGTCATGCGTGCGAAGTGGGAAGAAGACGACGTGATCTTACAACTTTTCAGGACCCTGGGTGTTGTGCGCGAACGGTCGATGGCTGAAGATATATGTGAGTAGAAACCAGCAGCATTCGAATGATTCAAGCAGATCCACGCAAGTTGGCTTCATGTCTGATTTGGCCTTCAAGCCTCAAAGAACCTTTGCGGCACCCTGTGGTAGCAGAATGCCATATTTTGAGCCTTTTTAAATGAAATTCCGTACCGTTTCCTTGCTTCGACCAATTTTTCTTGCGATTGAGACATTAGCGTGACTTACTCCTTAAGCAAGCTTATAATACGCCGTCCTTCCTGCGTCAGACGAGCACCTTTCGCCATTCCTGATATTATTTATAATCAATCATCAAAAATTAAATGCCATACGATTGACGTACCTTACTGATTGTAGAGAGTTTAACCGATACGCGGTTAAAATCTGCAGGAAATCCGCGATATTTAAACGAAAAACAAAAAAAAAAGGTTTCTTTTGCAACTCGGTTCTACGAATATCTAGGGTTAAAACGTTGTAAACCATACTCTAATTGTTATGTTTGTATTCTCCGAGCGTGGAGTAACGATTATGATGTAGAAGGAGATGTTTTGCTTATCACCATGAGGCAACAAGAGTAGACAGTCATGTTTGCTAGAATGAAAGATATGAAGAGAAAGTGTTGAAAGTTCCGTCAGTGTACGGTAGGTTGGAAATAGAATAGAAGTACTGAACATTGAGCGAAAGGGCATGGGTAAAGTAGTACTCGAACCAAAACCCATAAATGGTGGTAACCATTAATCCATACTGGTGGGGACCAGTATCACAACGCTTTACGGTCTTTCTCTTCGAGGTCTCTACGTTAGAGATGACGAGAAAAAAAATTAAGTAATTATCAGTCGTTGTGTACCAAAACAAACCCAAAAGGAGAGGGTTTCCTCTCCCATGTACGCATCAAAACAGAGTGTGTACAAACTACCGCTAGAAACTATCACAAGCTATCAGTAGTACACGGTGTTCAATAAGTTCGGATACACTTTCAAAATTTGTTAAAAAAATGAAAACATGTTTTTTTATTTTTTGGATTTATGTTATTGAAAGCTATGTTTACAAGGAACGTTTACAACATTTCTCTTGGAATGACCCCCCCTTTGTACTCCTTAACGAGCTTCAAACGTTTCTCGAACGCGTCGCAGGCGGCACGCACGGACTGCATGGGCATTTCGTCCCAGATTTTGAGAATTACCGTCTTGAAATGATCCAAAGTGCTGACCTTGTATTCGTTCAGCTTCGCCATCATATAGGACCAAACAAAAAAGTCGAGAGGATTCAAGTCCGGGGAGCTGGGAGGCCACAAAGTTTTGTCCAGAAAGTCGGTTAAATTGTCCCGACACCAGGCTTGAACCACATTTGCCGTATGGGCTGGTGCACCGTCCTGCTGGAACACGTAGTGCTCATCGCCGTAGAGGCTTCGGAGACTGGGGGCAACAACCTTTTCCAAAACCTCAGTTTTGTAGTACGCCGCGTTGATTTTGACGTTTTTTTCAATAAACACCAAGGGTAGCTTACCACGTTTGCATACTGCCCCCCAAACCATCACCGACGCGGCACTTTGGAACCGAGGGATGTTTATATTGGATTCAGGAATGCTGTCCTTCGATGGCGCCCACACCCGGTCATTTTGCACATTGTGCGGCTGCTGCAGCACGAACAGTTTCTCGTCCGAAAAAACAAACTCCTGACCAGCGTGCCGAGAGAGGATCCTCTTAGCTCGATCCAACCGCTTTTTGCTGGTAGCCTCCGAAACGCCATGGACCTTACGTTTTTTGTAAGGCCTGAAACCAAGGTCCTTGGTGAGTATGGTGTGAGCGGTTCCAATGGAAACGTTGAGATCTGCAGCCGTTTTCCGGATTGAGCGGTTCTTTTTGCGCCGAATTCGCTCCCTCACGATCTTGATGACCCGTGGCGTCCTCGCTGAACGCGGCCGACCGGATCTCGCACGGTCATTGGTCGAGGACGTCTCCCGGTATCGCCTGATGGTCGTGTAGACAAAGTTCCGCTTGACCCCATGCGATTTCAGCAGCCGGAATATATCGCCGGGTCGCTCACCGTTCAAAAAACGCTTAATTACGAAGTCCCGATACTCTTTCATCGCGCGTAACAAACAAACAACAACTAACAGAATGTCAACACCGCGCACATTCGGTAGCGTATGAATGAAGCTAAAGCTGACACCAATACCAATGCAGAATATGTACATGGCGCATACCTACGCAATGATGAAAACTTGTATTCGAACTTATTGAACACCGTGTACATGAGCGAGATCCAACACGTTATTCTTGCCAGTTGAGGTGGCAGATGTATCTGTGCCTCAACCTACCCCGCAGTGGGATGATAACGTCCTTGGTTCGAGTACTACTTTACCCATGCCCTTTCGCTCAATTTTCAATACTTCTATTCTATTTCCAACCTAATGTACACTGGCGGAACTTTCAACACTTTCTCTTCATATCTTTCATTCTAGCAAACATGACTGTCTACTCTTGGTGCCTCATGGTGATGAGCGAAACATCTCCTTCTACATCATAAACGTTGTAAACGTTTAAATCCGCCATTATCGTTTTGGTGTATGGTGTGTGTGTGTGTGTGTGTGTGTGTGTGTGTGTGTGTGTGTGTGTGTGTGTGTGTGTGTGTGTGTGTGTGTGTGTGTGTGTGTGTGTGTGTGTGTGACCTGTTTACTTCTCATGAAAGCTGTTTAAGTACATTACCACAACGATCAAAGATATCTCAAACATGTTTGCGAAGAAGAGGAAAGAGAAATTAAGAAATTTAAAAACAAATCATAGCGCTCGGCTAAGCGAATGTCAATCACTGTTGTTTCATCCACGCTCTAAAAAGGTACAAGCAACTGCATGTGTTTCAATTATTTCGAATACAGTCGGTATTAACAACCAAATTTGTTTTCAAAATATCGCAATACGTAGGAAGTTGCTGTGCATTGCATTTCTATTAAAAACAACCTAAAATTTATATGCTATTGCTAAAATGCGTTTTTTTTTTATACAAAAACCTTCAGTTCAAAAAATCCATCAGAGGTTTTTTTTCAAAAACCTTATAGTTGAAATTTCCTCATCTTTTGTAAAACTTTTGTTGATTCTTTTCTAGCCAAAAAAAATCGTACGCTGTAGGGATTGGCAATTCAGAGAATAAGTTGTATTGATTTTTCGAAAAACTTACTTAATTTTTTTCTCAGTGTATGTTTTTTTCTATAACGTTTAATTGAACCTCTACAACTCCTTTTCAGAAACAATTTCTATACAACCGGTGGATATTCAGCTATGATTTTTTGGAAGAATTTGTATTCGAAAACACATGGGCCCTTTTCAATAGTTAGTTTGTGTCGCAAGGAACTCTTGACCGGTGGAAAATATATTTTTCCCATACGAAAGAAATGAGCAATGTTTCATCCGAATCGAAGATAGCCGTGTCTATTTTTGGTTATTCCGGTCAAACTTTTCCTAGAAATACTTGCAATAAATGTGCGAAACACAATCGTCATTTACAGTAAAGCAAGCTCTCAATCTTTTTTATCGCGCAAGTCTATATCCAGTTCCTGATGTTGTATTTGTATAACTAAGTTGTATTTGCAAAATGATAATGCTTAATAAAGTACAGCTGTTGCTCTATAAAGGAAACCTACCTTGCCCTGAATAACACCTTGGAAACTGTGTCACAACTTATCAACTTTGCTCTTGAAACTTTGCAACGAAGCCCAAATGACTGCTGATTTGAGGTAAAAACCACCGAAACGAATGTTGCACACGTTTCGTATGTCTACGCATTATCTTCTGACACATGCTGACATAATTTAAGCGTGTTTATTCTGCGAATATGATAGAAGACACGCGCGGATCGTCACTTGATGATACAGAATATTAATTTTGCACTATGTCAAGGTTTTGCTTGAATAGCTGTTTACCTATCCACTAAACTGAGAAATAAGTTGCGTGATAAAAAATATAACTGTAAAAACCCGACTTTCTGTCGCCGCGTGAGACAGTTACCAAGTCCGGAGTGATCTTATTTCTAAATCTCTATTTCAATCAGGTTCCATTGACACCTTGTCATTTCCAATGGGGTTGAGGTAATACATATTAAAAGAAGAATTCCAAATTTGAAATAATCAAACCGTCATAAATCAATTCATTGAAGTTGAAACAAACGACAACAATGTTAGCGGTATCTGAATTACGTGCTGCCAAAAGCTCAGAGATTAAATTGCGATAATTCACTGGAAATTTTCAGTTGTGACCTTCAAAAGCACGTTTGCGCGGCACGGTGAGATAACAAAATTCTATGGATGGAGTAGGTGCACGATTGACGATTAAGTTACACTGAAACACCATAAAAAGCAAAGATACAAAGCCAAAAGGCGGAACTTTATATGATGAAGCCTATTTGATGAAAACGTACAAGATCACGTTACGTTGATTGTCATGAGAAATTCGTAAGAAGTAGTACCGAGTAAGTATTATCAAAAAATACGACATCCTGTTTGCGTACTTAAATGCTTTTCTGATTATTTTCTTGGAAGCAGTTCAGATTGGATGCAGCATATTACGTTTTTCATTTATGAAACTTGGAAAAATCTTCCGAAGAAGTCTGGCAAACTCAGCAGAAAACTTGATTACAGTGCATTTGCGTCCATCCAGAAGCCCCCACCAAACACTTACAATACAAACATGAAATTCAACAGCTTGGTTGCACTTGTTCACTTGTATTTATGTTACCCTCCCTCATTGAAACCTACGCGGTTTCTGGACGAAACGGGAGCAGTCCGCGGGAAGCTAAAAAAACAGCAATTTACGGTGTTGTACATATATATCAATCATCTCTGCCCCAAAAGCTGTCCCACTTTGTCCAGGCTGGTCATGAGTCGGATTCGAAGGTTTTTCTCGCTGTTTACAGTTGTACTTTCCCGTTTGCTCAGAGTTCACTCATCACTCTCTATTTGGGTTTCGGATTCCACCACCACCATCATCAGAGCCACAGCAGAGGCAGCAAATAGAAATAGGAGCAAACATACTGCACTTGACTACTTACAACAAGTTTCTCCTGGGCCAAGGAATAGCAAGCAAGATTCGAGAATGAATAAGTTTTCTGTACCCGAACACTGGACAAAGAAACTCCTTGCGATGGGGGGAAGAGAAGGTTGCTTCCACATAAGCAGGGCTAGGCTAGAGTTTAAAAAACTGAACTGGAGAAAACTGCACCTTTTGGATAAAAGGGTACAAAATGGGTGGGTGCATTTATATCAAGGGTGCTTTTTTGACTGCCTCCCTCTATCATAAGGATAATCTAGGTCAACAAGTCTGCTGAAATGGTATAACAAGGTGTAGCAAAAAATGCAAGTCACGAATGAGCCAAGCAGATTTGATGAGACGAGAATTTTAATTCTGCTTCACTTCTGAGCAGGGAGAAAATTTAAATGATCACCAGCTCTTCATAACTTCATTCCACTCACGATGGTTGACAAGTCTTGTTTTTCTAGTGTGGACTGAGTGTCCGATGATATCTCCTTCCAACGCCAAACCTCTCAAGAGAAAATAGCTCATATGTTGGGTGAAAATCTCCCCTTTTTCAATTTGTGTGTACTAAAGATTACAAATATTGCATGAAGGATGAAATAACTAGAATTATATGGAATAATCAACGGTCAAGTGAAGTTAAAATAGGTAAAGGTATTAAACAGGGATGCCCTTTATCGCCGATGTTATTTAATTTGATTATGCAAGATGTAATTCGAAAAGTTGCAGGTAAAATTACAAAACTGGAGCTAATGGATCTAGGTTGCCTTAAATTACCATTGTTACTGGCTTTTGCAGATGATCTTTTAGTTATTGCGACATCTAAGGAGGAGATAGAATGTATTTTAAGGGAATTGATAGAGCAATTAGCAGATGTTGGATTAGAACTAAATTATGACAAATGTCAGTTATTATTAAGATATCGAGTAATAAGGCACAGCATCCCGCAGAACTAGTCTTAAATGGAAAATGTTTCAAGGGTCATGATAATATAAAATATCTCGAGGTTTGTATTACATCAACATTAGATAGAAAATCTACAAACAGGTTAAGATGTAGAAATACACTTAAGACAAGTAAAACAGTGATTAATTTTTGTAAACAATTTAAACCTTCTTGGCCATTAGGAAAACTTATTTACAAAACAGTTCTAGCATGTGCCATTTTGTACGGAACAAAAGTAGGTGTACTACAAAAAAAAGCAGAGTATCAATGGCAAATTATGAGAAACTTATTTTAAAAACCATTTTTATTCACTGTAGGAAACCTTCAAATTAAAAATTTAATGCTAGGAAACTTCTAGAAGGAAAAACGATAAATAAGGAGTGTATCAAATATAAGCTATCCACATACATTTGCGTTGTACGCATGTATTTGTGATGGTTTTTTATGCTCTGAACACTGCATGCTGTGCGTTTGACTGTCAGTTTTCTTTTGTTTACTTGTTTGTGCGGTTCAAATTCTGCGTTTTCAAAATGTCGCGTATTGAAAAGGAAGTGAAAATTAAGGTTCTGGACACATGGCTAAGTGAGAAGGGTATTACTATGCGAAAATTGGCGAAGCGGTTTGGAATTCATCATGCGAGTGTTAAAACCATCATTAATAAGTTTGGGGATATTCTTTGGATGAGCTACCAAGAAGAGGCAGAAAACCCGGTTCTTCCAACCCGAAACTGGAGCAGAAAGTGGTATCTCTAATCATGAAGAACAAATCAATGTCAATACGTGATTTGGCCAAAAAAGCAGGAACGAGTGTCGGAATGATCCAGCGTATCAAGAGGCGAAACCACCTGAAGACCTACAAGAAGCAGAAAATCTCGAAACAAAGTGCAGAACAGAAGAAGCGAGCAGCAACAAGGGCCCGGAAATTGTATTCGCGTCTTTTGCAGCGTCCGGATGCATGCGTTTTGATGGACGATGAGACCTATGTAAAGGAGGACTCAAAAACCCTTCCAGGTCCACAATACTTTACTGCCGTCGTTGGAGAGGATGTGAGCGATGCGGACAGGTCGATTCAAGTGGAGAAATTCGGTCGAAAGGTACTGGTATGGCAAGCAATATGTTCCTGTGGTTTGAAGTCAACCATTTTTTACACTACCGGAACTATAAATGCGGAAATCTATCGATCTGAGTGTCTCCAGAAGAGATTGTTGCCTTTATATAAGAAGCATAGTACACCTCCACTGTTTTGGCCGGATTTAGCGTCGGCTCACTATGCCAAAACCACTCTCAATTGGCTTGCGGAAAAGGGTATAGATTTCGTTGAGAAAAATATCAATCCACCAAATTGCCCTCAGCTTCGACCCATCGAACGTTACTGGGCAATCGTGAAGAGGGTCTTCAAGAAGACTGGTAAGGCAGCTGGGAACATGCAGGAGTTCAAAAAAATTTGGGCTCAAGCGTCCAAAAAATGCGATGCAACACTTGTCCGGAACTTGATGAAGAGCATTCGATCCAAAGTTCGATAATTCGTGAAGGAATAACTTATGTTCAAGTTTAACCTCGTACAATAAAGGATCAATTTTTTGTATGAATAAAATATCGGTTTTCAACATAATTTGAAAGAAAGTTTGTGGATAGCTTATTTTCGATACACTCCTTAGAAGAGCTAGGGTAGGCAGAGTTCGCTATTACGGTCATATTTTAAGAAGAGAAAATAGGCATCCTATAATGTTGGCTAACTACAAACTAAATTTTAAGAAAAAGAAAGAGGGTAGACCTAGTATGACATGGAAGGACTCATTGCTTCAGGATCTCAATAGATATAATCAAATGAATGAGGAAAATTGGACGCAGTTAGCTAGAGATAAAAATAAACTTAAAATAAAAGCTGAAGAATTATATAAAGAAGAATGGAGTGAAATCTTTGAGGGGGAGTCTTCCGAAGATGATAATAAAGGTACGAGCAAATTCAAATTTTGGAAATACAAACAAAACAAAGCTTTCAAGTAATGATAAAGGAGAAACCACCAGAAGATATCTTGTGGTAGTAAAATTATAATAATTATTAGTATTATTATAAGTTATAAGTGAAGGATTATCAAGTGAATACCTTGCAGAATAGAAAGCTTAATGAAAGAAATTCGACTACCCACATTAGCAGTCTTTAAAATCGAATCAATTATAGGAAAACAATTTAGTTGCAAAACGTCTTCTGGTCATAAATTGAGTAAAACATTATTGAATAATTTTTGAAGAAAAAAGCTTATACCTGTTGACAAACACTAAAATTTTCATCGAAATGAAAAACCAAAAAAAATGTGAGAATGAATTAATGAAGCACGAACATTAAGGCAGGTTAAAATGGTGCGTTGACAATTTGGGAGGAAGCATCCTTGCTGTTGATTTAAATCGGTTTATGTATCGGCTCCCAAGCGTTTTATTTTGATTTCTCAATGAAGTAAACCACCATCACACTTCTTGAGTGGCTCCCACCGCATCCTTGCTGTTGGTTCAAATTAGTAATAATTTTCCGGTTTAAGCCGGTAATATTTTTTTCTATTTACATCTGCTTGAAACCGTATAATTAGGAACAATCTTAAGTCATTGATAAACGATTTCACACACTGAGCTTTTGGCTTAGTTGACGTTACTTACATTCTAGCGAATCGGTTACAAAACAAACTCAGCTGCCAACCCAACGCTTTCTTTCAAAACCCCAGTAATTTTTCAAGGCAGTGCAGGTGATTTCTGGGGTTCTAATAAAGGGATTATCACGTTAATATATTCCTACCCATTCCTTACTTAACACTTACTTCGTGATCAGCTTTGGTATTAATTTGAATGAAAGTTGGGATCACTAGTTGTAACACATTGAGTCCCAACGATTATCAGTTGTTTTTATATTGCAAAAATTACAGCTGAGCTGACAGTTACGGAGTAGCAACCTCGGGCGGTCAATAATGCTCATGCTCAATAATGTCCCATTTAGAAAAATAAACAAATATGTATATTTTTGAGTTCAGGAAATATAAAAGATAAAATTTTCACCAGTAACATACAACATACAAATATATTGTCCAGATGAGATTTAAATGTAAGGTACAAACAGCCATCATCATTATCAGAATAAATGAGAAGTTTTTTCGTTAGTTATCAAAATACTTTGACTGAAAAGTGTGCAAACGTGTTATCTACTCGCAAACCGGATCACAGTGAACACATTTTCATTAACAATAATTTGGATTTGAGCATGAGCATGAGTATGATTGACCGCCCGAGGTTGCTACTCCGTTATTGCCAGATCAGCTGTTATTACACAGATAGCCAATAGATGATGATTGGGACTAGCAAACACCCTCAATGTGTAAAAACTGGTGATCCCAAACTGGTGCAAAACCGGCACCGGTCTCGCCCGAATGCAGGTCAAGTAGGGAATGGGTAGGAATATGTTGACGTGGCACTCGCTTTGAAAGAAACTGATGGTTTTCTAGATGTTTTTTTTAAAATCTTCAAAATGACAGTAATAAATTGGTAATCAATCATGATTCATACATCGAATCATTAGCCCGATAGATAAAGCTCATGACCGTATCATTTAAAGTGAAATAATTAGGAAAATGTAGTATAACTCCTATTTCCTAACAACTGATTAAAATAGTGACCCCGATTAAGCCGTTCCCTACCCTATATTGATTTTTCGAAAAACTTACATAATTTTTTCTCAGTGAATGTTTTTTTCTATAACGTTTTATTGAATCTCTACAACTCCTTCTCAGTCACAACTTCAATAGAATCGGTGGAATTCAGCGATGATATTTTGGAAGAATTTGTGCTTGAAAACACATGGGCCCTTTTCAATAGTTAGTTTGTGTCGCAAGGAACTCTTGACCGGTGGAAAAATATTTTTCCCATACGAAAGAAATGAGCAATGTTTCATCCGAATCAAAGATTACGTTTTTCATTTCGCTTTGAAAGAAGCTGCGGAGCCCACTTCACTTCCACGAGAAATCACTGGGATGATGGATAAATGGTTGGGCTAGCAGCGGGATCCGTTTTAATAAACGGTGTGCTGAATTCAACTGACGTCGGCAGCGAATGAGATATTTAACTATGTTCCCAGTTTATTCTCTGTACAGAGATGCACATTAATTTTGGCACCGATATAAACCAACAGTAGGGATGCTGTTGGGGTCACTCACAAGAGTGGGGGGTTTATTTCAGCAGAATGCAAAAATATGCTAAAACGTCAAGTTTGGGGACCGATTTAAACCAACAGTAAGGATGCTGTTGCGGCCACTCGCAAGTGTGGTTTATTTCAATGGACACTAACAATAATTTGGATTTTTTGAAAAATGATGACGGCTGTTTGCACCTTAAAAAAATCCGGGAAAAGGACATTTTTAACGATTATTTTGATTTATAGGCCCACATTAGAGCGATTTTTCCTATCTAAAAATCAACTTAAACATGAGATGTACACACGTTAGATATATACTAGAGAATATAAGTTCAACTTCACCGATGGTCGAATTCTTCCATTTGGTTCAAATTTTTGGACCAACTAAATAATCAACTGATTTAACGTTAGTGTAGCATACACACCTAGAAATTTTTTCAGTTTTTGTGCGATGAATTTTTTTAAATTCATCGCACAATTTGGGATTCATTTATGACCGATTGTGTTTTATATTTTTATTGTTCTAATAATAGAACTGTTTCGGGATTTTTTTCAGTATTGATTCAATCTGGTAAATGTTCTTTAGTAGTTTATGTTTAGAACAACAGCGCCACTTTTTTTATAAATCGTAGAATTTGCTGAAAAAAAAATCAAAAGTTCTTGGTACAAACACAAACTCAATAAGAACTTCAAGCGAACTTAAAACTACCAGGTTGTTGTTTTTATTTATTGTATAGTTGCTTAAAGCATACACACTATTTGGAATTATAACATTTTTGTTTTGATTTAACCCTTTGACAGATGTGTAAAAGTGCTGGCTCTTTTAACTATGAAGTATCGTTGATTCTATTCAAAAATTGCTTTGATCTGAAGATATTTTGTTGTTGAAACAAAATTGTGTTTGTTATAGGTATCAACTATCGAGATTGTTATTTCGATCCCCCGTCATTTCTTTCCGTGTAGGCTGGCTCCCAGAATTAATTTTAAATGCCGCTAAGATTATTTTGTGACGTTGGGCGGCGTCCATAAATTACGTAACGCTTGTAGGGGGGGATGGAGTACTCTCTAGCGTTACGAAATGTTACATAGGAGTGAGGGGGGTCTAGCATAGTGTTACGTAACAAAAGAAAATCATAGGTCTGTATGCCTTTGTTTTCGAGAAATTCATTTTTCGCATGGAAAAAAAATTCCATAAGCTCCTCGCATACTTTCTAATTATGCTCGTTCAATCTTGGCGCAATCTATCCTTTATAAATATTTTCAGTGTGTTATTTGAAAAACACACCATGTATTAATTAAACTACCAGAAAATCAACCAGTAAACATGTGCAGATTTACCTCAGTGCATGTGAAATACGGTGGTTGCGACTGTTTGTGTACATCCGGTTCATAATTTGAAAATCCGATAAGCATCGCGGACTGCGAGTAAAGTTTGAGTGCGAAAATTGATAAGAACCAGTTGTTCCAGCAGCTGTTCAGCAGCCTGACGAAAGCTTACCTATCCAAATAAAAAAAGCAAGCGCAGGAGGAAGCTATTTCACTTTGGAATGAGCTGAAAAGGCAGGATCCCACAGGATTCACTTCTTCCGTTTCTGCAAAGATTTCCGAGCATGATAAAAAGAGCATGGGTCAAAAAGGAAAACTGCTTCAATTTTGGGCAAAACCCGGGCCAAGTAAGCCAAGCCCAAAGGATCTACCGGTGGCATCGAACTTTTCAACCCTGATAAAAAATTACCTCAAACGAACGATATCACAAACCCTCCAACCATTTCTTTAATGGTTTGGATGATACCCCAAATAGGTCGTTAAGAAAAATAACCATACGAAATTTATTAGGGAAAGAACGCCGAAGGGAACCAACAAGTTCTCAATCAGTGCTTTAATCCCCGTCGAAACGCCCGGCCAAATGGGCAGCACCGGTACAACAGAAATTGAAAGATGAACTATTGCGAATTTCTGAGGAGATTGTACGATTTGTAAAAATTACATTGGACAATTTATATTTACATAAACGGCACTATTTTCAGGTATAACTACGAGAGCGTGAGGACAACGGTTTGCTAACGGAAGAAGGAGCGGCCGAGTGGAAGAAGCTTCTTAAGGAGCGGAATAAAAAAAAAGACGAGATAAAGAAAAAAACGTGAAAAGACAAGAGAGGCAGAAGAAGTTCCGTGCTGAGCAAAAGAAGTCCATTCAAAATTTGATGCAGGCCGTACCGCAAGTGAAGGACTATTTGAAAGTGCATTCAACTATTGGTAGATCGCGCATCGAAGGCACGCAACCTGAATTGTTGAAAACAATCGTTGACATTTCGTTGCTGAAGGAAAGCGCCAGGATGAAAGTATCCGTAGCATCAAAACCCTCTCTGAACTTCACGAGGCGTTAGAACTGAAGGGGTTTCAGATCAGCCGATCCGCCACCTACTTAAGGTTGCTGCCACGCCGTTTAAATACGCATGAAGGAAAACGACACGTTTCAACAGTTCCTGTAAAACTTCTTCGAGCAACCAACGATCAGCATTCCAAGCATCCAGACGGCGAATTTTGCACTGCCACAATACGTATGCTGGAAGAATTGTCTTCTTTGCTGGGTTCTAATGAGATCATCATTCATCAGCCAGGATGATAAAGCACGAGTTCCCATTGGAATAACAGCAGCAAACAAACAAGCTCCCCTTCTGATGCATTTGGAATATCGCGTGAAGTTGCCGGACCATGACTGGGTGGTGGCAAATCGGCACAAACTCATTCCCTCGGTTTATGCAGGCATTAAAATAAAACCGAATGGAATGGGTCAACGTGAAGCGGTAGGCTATAGCGGTCCCACCTTGTGTGCGTATTCGCTCAGGTGAGTGGTATTCTCTTCTTTATATAGGAATATTTTTGATACTGACTGTATCAACTGAACATCTCCATTAAAACACGATTCATCTACCGCTTATTCGCACGGTCTAGATTACGAGAGACTGTTGGAGCTTCCTGAGTTTACCGAGATTATGTTTGACCAAGGCAACATAAACCAATCCATATCGTGATCGTAGACGGAGGGCCAGATGAAAATCTCAGGTATCGAAAGGTTTTTGATGAGGTCATTCACCATTTTCGTAAGCTTCAGCTAGATGCCCTAATGCACTCAACCGGAAAGGCGAATGGCACCTCTGTCTCGGGAATTGTCTAGTTTGGTTTTACCACATGATCACTATGGATCACATCTCGATAATAGAATGCGTACTACAGATTCCGAACTTGAGAAACAGAATTTCCGGCATGCAGGTGAGACGCTAGCTGAAGTTTGGAATCAGCTAACCTTCGATGGATTTCCCGTCATCGCCGAATATGTTGACCCGGAATCGTCGAAACTAGATTCTGACTCGCTGTCCAATAGGGATGCAGAATGGTTTTCTGCACATGTTCGCTCTTCACCATACGTTCTGCAGATCGTGAAATGCTCAAATCACGAATGCTGTAGTGAACCCAGAAGTAGCTATTTTGATGTTTTGCCAACCCAGTTCTTGCCAGCACCAGTTCGAATCATGCAAACTGAGGATGGAAGCTCCAAGCCCCTCCAAGGGGGGGTGTCCAAAAATCACAATTTTAGCGTTACGTAACTTATGGACGCCGCCTTGTGACCTTCCAGAATTGTTCTGGAATGCGCCCAGAGCTGTCCTGGGATGTTTGCTACAATTGTTTTCGGAAGCTTGAAAAGTAGTTCTCCAATGCTTCTAGAGTAGCTGGGAAATATCTCCTAATAAGCACGATTCTAGAAATGACTCGAGATGGTCCCAGAAATGTGCAGTGATAGTCTTCCATAGAAGTTCTGAAATGCTTCCAGAGTTGACAACCTGGAAACAGGGTGCAACCGTCATCCGGTCCTCACTAGTTCCTAGTTCATCTCATATGATCACAAAAGATTGCCAGCTCTGAAACCTGGTGACGCTGGTTGTCGTAGCCTGGGAAATGTTTTCAATTTGACAAAAGCAAAGTGAGAGTACGTGACTGAAGATCATGATCTTAGAACTCACATTGTATATTTTCCATTCTCTTCTAATTAATAGTTTCTTCACGCTTTTGGATCATCCTTGCATTCCAAAACCATTTATCTTAAGAGCATGGAGCAATATGACAATGATTAAATCCTTAATTTGTTTGTCTGCTTTTCGGTACAATATTAACATTAAAATTTCACTTCTGAACTTGAACTACTATTTTCATACAAGACTGACATACGCTTATAAGCAGTATGGGATTATATTTAAGTATTGACCTTTGCGCCGAAAATTTTACTGTAATTTCAGCGATAATATTCTCATTCTGTCCAAATAAATAGCAATCACATTATTCGAATCAGATTCGTGGTGAGATTTGTTTGATTTAATTGTAAATTTGGCACCCTTGAACCATTTTCATATTTTTCAATATATCTGTGACAATAGACAAATTTTAGTTAGTAGAGTTCATCAAAGTGCGTGGGAATGAATAGTGAAAATAAATTAAGCGAGAAACATTCCTAGCAGAATCGAGCCTCACCTGCCATAGAGCTTCAAGCTTCATACATGATATGAATGCTGCATGAATCAACGGAAATGGAAAGTGTCCTTTAAAACATGATTGTGCATACCTGGAAAAAGAAAGAAAAAAACAAGTCTATAAGTATAATATGCATAAACATCTATACACTCAGTAGCAAAAAAAAAAACTGAGCAAAATTTTGCTTCCAAAAAACGCCATGTTCAACCTTCTGTAACTTTGTCAGTTATCAATATTTTTGGCTGAAAATTTGATAAAACTATAAACAATGTATAAACCTTATGTTACCAAAATTTCATGTTGATAAAGTGTATAAATTTGAAATTATGATAACAAATGTGAAAAAATTCGGCCAAACCAATTTCAAAAATCCGTATTTCTGTGAAAAATTAAGGTAGCAAATTAAAAAATTTACCATAGATTTAAAAAATATAGAAAATGTAGGGCTTTTTTTTGCACCGATATTTCAGCATGGTCAATACCGGGTGAAAAAGGGAAATACTCATGTTGGTGCGTCAACTCTGACGCCAGCTGTAGTCCAAACCACTTGATGGAAACAGTTCAAATTTTGTCCACATTATTTTCTTTATCTTTTTAGACTATGATGAAATTTTTAATATGCTACCTAAATTTTTCACAGAAATACGGATTTTTGAAATGGGTATGTCCAACGACTTTTTTTCACATATGTTATGGAAACTTCATGGGTGTGTGTGCGCACGCGCGTGTGTGTGTGTAATCTAACACCCATTATTGCCAACAATCCTTTAAGTAAATCCTTTGATAGCATCTTTAGTCCGGGAACTAAAATTGATAGCTCCAGCTCTGAAAGATCCAGCAACCTATTTCAGAATGTCTGGAGAGTCACGCACATTCCGAGGTTACTTTCACATACAATAATCCCCGTATGTTAATATTACTAATATCATTTGGATAAGGGTACTGGTACACACTTCCAGATTTGGAAACGTTAATTTTCAAAACCAGGCACGTATTTAGTATTATTTGAAAATATGATTTTTGTTTTATATTTATAATCAGATTGTTCTCACCAATAGCCGCTTCCAAAGTAACACTAGCGTATTCAAACTTCGTGAGTACATCTGAAATTATGTGCTAGCTTTTCACGCGCCCATGCACGTTGGCTTCGTTCGGTGCTTTTGACCAGCAAAGGGTCGTTTTTTTCATTGCACTGGTTTTAATATTTTTCTTTACTTCATACCCTGCCAATAATTAGAATACCCCGTATGGGGTGACTCTATATCGAACTTCAAAACTGTTACGAATCATCAATGTACCACAAAAGTTCAATTCAGTGGACGCAGTGGTTCCACGCCAAAAAAAAAAACATCAATTCCTCTCGCGACAAAGCAGAAAAACACTCCGGGTGGCACAATACTAGCATTAACCAGGAAGTGAATTAGATGAAAATGATTTGAAATTCCGTTGCGGGAAACGCCGGAACGGGATTTCATTCTCATTTTAATTACTTGGACAGGGCTAATTCCAAGCTAATTTGACAACTCACTTTTGATCTCATCCAGGGATGTGAATCTGGGCAGAACTTTTAAGACAAACTTGAACAGACGTTCAGCTTTGGTGTCATTTGTGAAAAAATGATGGTTCATCTGAGTAAGATACTCAAGAAGACGTTTGATTCCTTCCAAGCTTTCTGCGTGGTTCTGGGAAATTTGAAGGGAATATTTCACACCTTCAATAGATATTATGATTTCCTTGCGAAAAGCATGGAACTTCGAAATCGTCACCACGAAACTTTTTCCTTTCTCAATCGAGAAAGTTTATTCTATTTTGGTTATATGATGAATAACTCTCATCATCTGTGAGCATATCAAATTGATGACTCACATTAATTTCATTCGAAGGCGAAACAATAGATTGCCCTTTACAATTTCTTTTATTTACCATAGTGGTAGAATAAATTACTCCAAATCGACGTCCAAGCAGATAAGTATTAGATCCGATGGACCGAAGAGTAATTTTCCAATCCGATATACAAGCCGGGCTAACCGAGGGGCCCAAACAAGGATACTATCCTTCCCAACTGCCTTAATGTTCTTAATCTGTTTGATAGCATCCTTTATTTCACTTATTGTGGGAGTTGATATGCACCCCCCATCCACTGTACCAATGAAGCCATGACTTATGATGCGCTGGTGATTCATCTCTGCGCCATTCAGGAGTACATCGTTGTTTATTTGTCGTCAATCAAAGTAGACCAATTATATTGCATGATATACTTAATGTCTATTTATCCATACCAGGTTACCTGGTTAAACTTGTAAAGAAAACTTTGTTGAACGTATTTTTGTTCATTGTGACATCAATTGTTTCACAATATTTGTTATAACAGGACATCATTCTATTTAGTGGCAAACGTCCTTTGATTGTCAATATAAAACAAATTTCTATTTTTAAGAATACGAGTGCGAGTATAAAAATTTAGATTTTCTAATACACTAAGGTCTTTTTATACACGGTTTTTTTTTTACACTGTTTATCTTTGGCGATAACTTCAGAACGGAACAACTTATCGACTAATTCGAATCACATTTTTCGTTTTGGACAAAAAGTTATTATATGGCAGTTTTTCAAAAAATTCACAATTTTTGGTGTAAATACTCAAAATTTTAAAAACTGTATTTCGACCATTGCATGAAATGGTAACACATGCAACCAAAATCGAAGTAATTTAAAATGTTCATGCATGGGAATTTATCAACTCTATTAAGTCTTTTTTTACGCGGTTCCACAGTAAAAGTGGAATGTATCTCCCGTGTAAAAAAAACCTTAGTGTATTTCTGTAGTATTCACTCTTTGTGCAATAACGTCGTTTATAAAAGCTATCATTGCAAACTCTCTCATCCAACCTTACTTACCTAGAGCAAACAATAAAAACTGTTTTTGGACTGATTCAATACCGTTTGCATGAGTATTTTGATATCGAGCCCAAACTATACTATAATATTCAAGAAGGGGTATCACATATGTACAACGTTTTGATTGTGTATGGATCTTTAAAGTTCAAGCTAAACCTTTTAATAAATCCTAGCATGTTGTTTGCCTTATGTATAATGTTATTATAGTGATCAATAAACGTTACTTTTGTGTCGAGTATAATACCTAAGTCTCTAACTTTACTGCATCTCTGAACTGTGTTCTGGCCTATAGTAATTGCTTCTGGCCTGATAACGTGTTTTCTTGTAAATGATATAGAATTGCATTTTTTCACATTAAGTTCCAGCTAATTTTTTGAACATCAGTTGTGAAAATTATTAATTTCATTCTGAGACATACTACAAGATCAGATGCTTTACATATTTCTAGATTAAGTTTCATATCGTCTGCATATATTGAAACGTTCAGGAGAAACGTGGTCTACATCATTAACAAACAAAATAAACAGTAATGGACCAAGATGGGAACCCTGTGGTACACCAGATGTCATATTCACTACTGATGACAAATTTCCCTCAAATCTTACTCTTAGTGTTCTACCGGTCAAGTATGACCGAACCCACGTTAATAGTCCGCAATAGAATCCTAGCTTAGATCATTTAAAAAGCAATAAAGGGATGTCTGCAAAGAAATTACTGATCTCATTAGTAGTTTTTCCAATTTTATCGTTAAGTTGCGTTTTGGCTGGAAAATTCTTTGAAGCTTTCCAATTTTATCGTTAAGTTGCATTTTGGCTGGAAAATTCAGCGAAGCTGAGAAAAGATTTTGGATCTTACTTAATGTTATTTTCTACTTGAATGTTATACTCTTCCTGCGCATATTTTATTTCAAAATGTGTGTTGCTTCCACCTTTCAATTACCTCCCGTTCGTCTGTCAAGATGCCACCATCCCAACGCATTTCGGTTTGTGACACCAAATTTCTGTCTACTCCGTTGAGTTTCTTGTAGAATTATCGGGTTTCTTGAGAACAATACACTCCCATTTCTTCGCACTCCACATTCTCCAGGCGGCGCTTCTTATGCCGGAAACGATGAGTTCGATGATTGTTTATAGCAAAATTTCACGCTGACGAATAAATCTTCGAATCATTTTCTGCATCTACATTTTTTTACTTGAAACCCCCTTCATATTTTCGGAGGAAATTCAAAAAGCATACGCGCATCTCACAACTTCCACCTAGGGCTAAAGGAAATTTACTGTATCTAGTATGTAGTTCGAGATGAAGTGAAAATCTCATACAAAATACGCGATTTATCAGTTGCACGTGATCTTCGAGTCAGTTTTGTAAAAAGTATCTTGAAAACGTACTGGTTCATATAGGCATTGTTTTGAATTGAACTATCAAACTAACGTGTGATTAGATCGTTTTTGTCGAAAACATAGATGTACTTGATTTTTCAATTGGAATCCACTTCTACTTCCATTAAGGAGACGGGCCTTTAGCAAAGATGAATACTTGAGGATTTCTGCTTACTCAACTTTTTTCTCAAAACTAAACCATTTGTCCGGTTAGTCTTCTCGGTCGTGAATGACTGACCATTGAAGTAGTAGTGCAAAATCAAAAACAGAACAACGCAATTCAAATTGCGATAATCTTCACTCCATTGTGAGTGACGTTCGATATCTTCATAAATTCACATCACACACTTTCCCACTACTGAGCGATTGACCGCTCGACCGACCGAGCATGCTGCCCAATGATCGTGGCGAGAGATAGCAATCGATGACTGTTGATTGTTCGTTCGTTCGTTGTTCTATCGCTATCAACACTATCGCCACTTGTTTGCGGCCATTCTTATCACTGCTCCCATATGACAACGAGAGTAGACGTTGTTCCTTCACACCATTTATCACACTCTAAAGCACAGTCCTTCCAGCTATTCTATTCTTGCAACTAAGCAGTGTTGTACTACTGTTTACACACATACTAGAGATGTAGAATGTAGCCTCAAACGAATCCAGTCGATTGAAATTTTTGCAAACGATCAATAGCTCGGTTGTTAAGGTCACCCACTAAATGGACGAAGCCGCTTTTTTTCTATTCTACTAACATTCATAACGGAAGGACATCGAGCGAACGTGAGGCTAGACACGCGCGCCCCTTAAGGTGCATCAACTATTGAATTAGTTATTAAATCAAATCGATTTACTGCCCATTGGCTCTGTATGCCTGTACATGAAGGGCTGATTGTTATTATATTGCGAAGGCAACAAACCAGTCCCCGTCGTTCTATTCAAACAGGACTTTTATTTGCAGGATATTTATTTCATTGCACATTGATTGCTGTTGTCAAACAAATTTTTCATTCAATGCGTTGACAGCTGTTATATTATTTTTAACCTGGTAGTAAAAGGCAGTAAACTACTAGCAGAGCTATCTGAAAAGGGGTTGGAGTGCGTTGTAAATAAGACAGTTCCTATGGAAACCCTTATCCTAATGTCAACAATTATGAGATACTAAAATATCGTTATATTACCAACCAACTGGCGCAGGGAACCAGCCTTGACGACTTAGACCAATATAAGTATTTGTACGGAGTGAGCCGTTTGTTGTACTTTTGCAGCTATTTTGTTGGCAAGAGGAGGAAACTGAGCAATGTCTGGAGAGTAGACAGAGCAAATGGGGAGGTAATTTTTAATTGTTATGGTATTGATACAATTGTTTTATTTAATTTTTAAATGTCACATGCATTTTTACAACAAGCCGAAATTGTGCATGTAGGTAAACTACACAATTAAATCTAATTTTCTGAGCCGCCGAGTAAACACCCTTTCTTTATGAACATTATTTTCCTACCAACTTGATTTAATCTGACATTTACAGACAAAGAAAGTTTGGAGCACACCGCACGAAAAGTAAACTGCGTTTAATCAGTGCCACACGCTACTTGCTCGGGAAACAGCTGTGTCAAGATTCCGGTGCCTCTATAATCTACAGTGAATCGAATCGACAAGGCATTTTTTTCAGTTCTTTGTTGTGGACGAATGGCCACCACGTAGATGAGCAAGAGAAAGGAAACGAGGTCGACGGTTGCTGTAGTGCGTTCCGGGAATAACAAACATTCCAGTGGAAATTCCGCACGACTGGATCTTGAACCCCAAGGTAGGGTTAAGCTAAACTTAGGCGTCATTGCCAATGTGCACAGCTAATGTGTCAGATATTTTTTTGATGTTGGTGTCAATAAAAACTGCTCATAGACTGACAAAAGCTGTTCTTGAAACAGTTCAGTTGAACTGAAATCGAACAGGAGAGGTAAATTGTGGGTTGTACTAAGAAGGCCTAAAATAAGATAGAAACCCTTCTTGTAGAATGAAAATAAACAACGAAAGTCGTCGAACCCTGAAACAAAGCGACAGTGACGAATGAGTCAATTAATATGGATAATTAACCTCGGGGTGTAAGTTAGATTCGCACAACATGAGAAATGTTTTTAAACAACGCAGCTGCTCTAATAGACTTATTTCTGACAAATGAGGAATCAGTTTAAGATGTGGCCCAGTTAGAATTGGAACATAGACTATTGCGCATATTTCGGATATACATTAACAAAATAGTATTATGTTTTAACTATATTGTTCGACTTTATGTGAACTTTAGAGGGAAAACACAAAAAAATATAATCATCTCGATGTCGAAGAAATTTGCGGACTTCTCCCGGAATACGTTTCATTAACCGGCGCACATTATTCTCATCCATCGTTTTGGCAATCTCATTCCACTTGGTTCTCAATTCATTGATGCTTTTGACGACACTGACATTCACCTTCAGCTTCCTCTTCATAGTAGCCCAAAATCTCTCTATCGGTCTGAGCTGGGGACAGTTTGGTGGGTTGAGTTCTATCGGTATAAACTAAATCCCATTGGTTTTATACTGTTTTACTGTAATGCCAGCTTGCAAGATCTGGCCAAAACATGACAGGTTCATTGTGGGATCTGATGAATGGCAATATTCGCTTTTGGAGACATTCCGTTCAGTACAGCTCTGAATTAAATGTCTTATCAGTGATGAAAAACTTGGTCTTCCTACCGCAGCTACAGATGCCTTGACAAATCATGTATTTACGTGAAAATTTATCTGCAAACACAAACTTGAATTTGGCAGGAACATCTCTCCGAGCCGTAGCCAAGTAAAATTGTTGTCCCGGTAGCTGTTTGAAATCGGCTTTTACATAGGTTTCATCATCCATGAGGAGACAGCCATTGAATTTTGTCAACACCTGATCATACAGTTTTCTGGCACGGATTCTGACCACATTATTCTGCTTTTGATCCCTATTTGGTTGTCTACAGGCACGGTATTACTTGAAGCCTTCCCGGAGACGAATCCGTTGTACGGTACTACGTGCGGCGCGAAAATTTTTGGCCAAATCGCCTTAATGTTCTTGATGACTTTGTTCCGCAGTTGACGGTTGACAGTACCCGCCCGACGCTTGCTTTCAGGCTTGCGATCCGTCGAAAAAGTTTTTCTGTACTTTTTCAAAACACTCAACACGGTATTTCGGGGAAAACCCAACACTTTAGCAAGTTTTGGCCCAGACCACGAAGGGTTTTCCAAATGATTGCGCACAATTATGTTTCTTCTTTCTTCTTCCATTTTGTATTTCTCTGAAACACGTTCGAACTGCACCGCGAAAAAAAAAACTTCTGATGTTGTTATTGTTATAGGGAACACTTAAGATGTCATAGTTTACAAATCCGACCACTAGGGTCGCTGTAAGAATCAAAAATGTTTGTTCCAATACTAAATGGGCCACACCTTAGCTAAACACACGAGATTCGACCAATCAACATCAGAGAGATGTTCGGATATTTTAATTTATTTTCGACTTGTCAAGTTTATGTGAAAATTGAGCAAATGAAAAACGGCTGAATGCTTCTTCTATTAAAGGGTGTTACGATCAAAAAATTGGCCAAACAAGGAGTGTAAATTTATAATTTTATTAATCAATACATCTTTCTATTTTCCAAGATTTCGCTTCACAATTGCCCAATATATTGGTCGAAGTTCTGGGGTGTTTGGAGCAGTTTTGGTAAAAGTATATTTTTGAGAAATGTTGTGGCCAAATGTTGAGGCCCTCACACCACCAACAATTTTAGGAACAGTTCGAGCGAGCGGCAAGGATAGAACCGGAAAGAGAAAAATATCACCCAATTTTTGCCAACAGTTTCAAACAGTTTAGAAATTGCGTGTGACTGTATTTGATAGCTTGATTAAAAACGCACTTATTTGGTGATCTTTGTTTAAGAATTGTTAGTATTCATCTAATAAATATCACATATATGCAGTAATATGCATATCAACGAAATTAGGAGCGACATAAATCTATGTTGCAACTTTTTTCTAAGCCATCGACTGGTGCCAGCAGGAACCTTTTGTCGCCTGTAGAAAACAGTACAAAAATGTCATTACTTTTTCTCTCATGAGGGTTTATTTTTGCGTGTGTTCAATTTGGTCGTAAGGAAAAATGTAAAACGTTAGGGGCTATTCATAAACCACGGTTGACCAGAGACTACGCTTCATACAAAATTTCAAAAAAAAAATGGAGAAAATTCTACGTGGGGGACGGGAGGTCTGAGATTTTCAAAAATGAGTCTACGTGGTTTATGAACAGGCCCTTATGGACATAATATCAAAATATAGTAAATTTACCACAGTCCTTTAACACCATGTTGACGTTGTTCACCGCATACCATTCCTGAGCCACATTTCCATAATGTCAAGACGCCAAATTAGGCAAAACAACCCAGAACTTATGTGACCTTGCTTTTCAATGTACAACTACACACAGCCTGTCACACCATATACTTTTTTAGCGACATTCGACAACTTTTTGGCATTAAAGTAAGCGTTGACGTTGCCACATTGTAATGCGGTATAAAACCCAAGACCAGGAAGCTGCTTGAAGACTACTTTGACGTTCGTTTCATCGTCCATTACCACACAGTCAAATTTTGCCAGCATTCTGTCGTACAGTTTACGTGCTTGTCGTTTTGCACTGGTTTCCTGTTTTTCGTTCCAGTTCAAGGTAATAATTATTTTGAAAGAATTATATCCTGTTATTTTATTCACTTTTAGTATGAAAGAATGTGACATTTTGGCTTTTGTTTGACACATTGCGGATAGACAGGTTCGGATTCCGCTTAATCATTCTAAGCACTGCATTGCGCTGAAATTTGAATTTGTCGTTTCGCTTACCGCCGGATGCTGGTTTCCGATCAACCGTCAGCCGATCCCAGAAGCGTTTCAAAATGCTACTTACTATCGACCGAAGAATTTCGAGTGATTTTGCTATGCCATGATGTTACATAGACGGATTCTCAACACTTTCGTGCAGATTTTTTCCACGCACGGCGCTGTTCGCTCGACTCCATTTTCAAAACAAAGGTCAAATGTCAACAAAGCGTGGTTTTTACAAATGTTAAAAATACAATGAACTTTAGTTAGTTTTATTGGTTTTAACTATATATTGAGAAAAAGGAAAGATGTAGCATGACACTGGCTAGATTTGGCTGTGGCATACCTTTTTTTAAGATAAATTATATAGTATAAAAACAGAAGTATATTCAGCTAAGTTTCCTGTTGAATCTGACATGCCAGGCTATTCATTTAACTCCAGCCATTAGATTCTGGACAGCCATCTCCGTCCACTTTGTTCGTAACAGACCCCAAGTTTGCCTTAATCGGTCTCTTGTTTCCAGCAGCTTTTTTAGTCATCTGCAGGTTCCGCTTGACGATAGCCCAATATTTCACGATTAGACAGAGCTTTGGTATGTTGGAATGATTCCTATTCTTGGGCACCACCTGCACGTTGTTGGTATCTGTGCTATAAATAGTCATGTTATATCGACCTAATGCGATTCATTTGCCGATAACGCTTTCCAGAAGCTGATTTTCAAAATATCAGGTATGCTGAAATTGTTGCACTTGATCATTTTCAAAAATGTGTCTGACAATGTATTGCTCTAACTTTCAAACCTAAGACGTGAGTGTGTAATATCGGAATATTCAAATGATATTCATCATTGAAGTTGACAGTGTACCCAAGTAACCACAAGCATTATATTATTGCACTTATTCAACCCAAAATCAACATCGGTAACGCGGGACCAATGCAATAATGCTACTTTAGCAATGTCTTATGGCATTACAAAAGATATAGCATTAGTTCGATCTTAGTGGGGCCCTTTTCAGCTTTAATCCAACTTCAATGATGCACTAGACGTAATACATATGCCCTATATATGCATGCTATTACAGCCTCGTGGTTACTTGGGTATACAATACTTTCTATATACCAATAAGGGTAATGCCTTATTAGACGAAGTTGTAGCATTAGTGAAGAGCCAATTTGAACACACTCATAAATTCATCTTCTGAAACAAGTTATCGGTGCTTGATATCTACCTCGCCTTTTCTTTATCATGTTAGGTATAAAGAAAAGGCGAGGTAGATATCAAGCATAATATTTGTTTTGGACTCAGGATAGGTTAGGTACCAGAAATGTTAGCTGTAGGTACAAGTGTTTGTATTTAGAAAATAGGATAAATACGGCAGGTGGCGAAGGTTTTCTTTCAGTCGAGTATTAGTACACGACACTGAAGAAGTCTGCACATTGTAGACGAAATACGCGTATCTGTCAAGATAAGCAATAAAGGTAGTTGGAATTAAATGGAAATTACTAATCATTCTTCTTATTTTCTAGTTACTTTTCTGAGTTTGGCACATCGGTTTCTTGCGTCAGAGTGTAAAATTGTGCACCTGGAAGCGTATCCAGCACAACATACGGTTCATCACTCAAAATAATGCACGTTTCCTTTAAACTCGAAACCGCACTTACAACTTACAAGTTCGGGTTTTCACGGAAGTCGTTTGTAATTTGCTACGTTTGGGACATTTTTGCTTCTTGTACGTCATGAGCGAGCTACGTGCCTTAGCGTGCTGAACCATTCCGAACGTTCCCCTTTTTTTACACAATATCTAATCGACAACTCCTTTTTTCTTTCAAACTGCTCACAAATCTCCAAATCTGGTTTAGATGCACCAGGTTTACGACCATGACCAGGTAATCCAGCAACGTATTATGTGTTTCGAAACGCTAACTCCTTCCTGCTTCGCCAATTTCCTCATTGATAAACCAGTTTCCGTGCAGTATTTGGTCACAATCGTCTTATGACGTGGCTGGGTAGCTCAGTGGTTACCCGTTCTTACCCGTTCTTACGTTCGTACTGAGCAGATGATCGGGAGTTCAATCCCAGGCCCGTCCCCTTCCTTGCAATTTGTCACTTGCCTCTTTCTATCACCACTAGATTAAAAATAAATAGCAGTCTACTGCGCTTTCATCGATCGCATCACTTACCACAGTGAATCCATGATCTATAAATAACCTGCCTCACTAACACAAATCTATCATTCCCTTGACAATTGTGAAGACGCAGAGGTAAACACGGTCTCTGACCAACGATTGTCAAGCTAATCATCCTTCTTCCCTCCCCAAAGACCGTGAGGACGTGGCCGGCGCCGGTACTGATCTATAAATAGAATGAACTAGTGAACTTGTACATTGAAGATGTAATGCTACTCCCAAGCTCCATCTATGTGGTTCTTTGTGCAATTACACTAGTTTCGATCGGTAAAGGA
This sequence comes from Aedes koreicus, assembly GCA_024533555.2. Taxonomy (NCBI): domain Eukaryota; kingdom Metazoa; phylum Arthropoda; class Insecta; order Diptera; family Culicidae; genus Aedes; species Aedes koreicus. The sequence goes on from JAHHFK020002930.1 coordinate 194,158, forward strand.
GTAGCAACTACGAAACGCACGGTTTTTTTTTTTTAAATGAAAAAAGTATTTGGTCACAATCGTCTTACGTTTTTCTTCTGTCAATCCATTCATTGTTGCACTTGTGTGAAAAAATATGATTTCAGCTGCGAAATTCACTTGTTTACTATGCCGAGAACACCCTGAAAAGAACAGCTTTCAAATTAAGTCATAGTCTTTTTCGCAAAGCAACTTAAAGGTGTACCCATAAAAACGATACGGTCTTTATGCCCGACTACCTGTCATTTTATCAATTATAAACAATGTAAAATGCTGTTCCAATACCATGCAAGTTAATTAATCCCATGAATACTTTACAGTGCATGTTCAAAATACCGAAAACTAGTATATAATTCCTGGGGTGGTTTTATTTTTTTGACGTACATGGTGCGTGACGAATATTTGCAGTATATTTCAAATAGTAATTTCTCATAGTTTATACTGTTAGGTGTCAGATGTGAACAAACAGTGATGAGTATACGTAAAGATGTCAAAGGAAGAGAACAATAAAACAAGCAAGAGAGATAAAGCCCGCTGCCAGTACAGCAAGGACGTGCTACAATGATACAACGACAATCAAGTCCAGTTCATCCCTAAAGGCTAAATCTACCAAGTTGTCCCCAATAGAGGGGATATCTCCAATAGAGAGGCGAGAGGTATTTGTCTTGGACAATAATGAATTATTTCCAGTGAAAACTAGAAGTAGAATGTTGATATCAAAACAGCCTACGTCATGTAGTATAGATTGTAGTTTGAACAAGTTATTAGTCCTAAACATCATCTGTTGAGCTAAACTGCTTGCGGACAATGGTCCTTATATAGTTTATATAAAAATCACTATGGAAAAGCCAAACTTTTTGTTTTCATCCTCTTAGCTCTTCGGTGTAATGGAATACGGAACTGTTTGCTATCTGTTCTGGGAAATTTATAGCAACAGTTTTGTGAAGACCAATTTAGTAGGGTGGAGCTAAATACATATCCCGTATTATCATAATTCACATGCTTATACTCAGCAAGTACCTAATCTTTTTGATAAGTAACTGTTAGATAAAAACCCTTCAATTAGCTGGGGTCAAAACATGTCAATAGAACGAGAAATACTATCGACATTCTTTCCGCAACTCTCTCCACATATCACGATGAAATGAAAGCTTAGAGGCAATGAAGGTGGGGCATAGGACAAACGGAAAATATCACAGTGAATAAACGTGTCACACTACACCAGACGACAACGGTATGCAACGTAGCTCGTATTGTTCGTGTCTACTCGATGGAAGAATGAGAATGAGGTCGTATTCCCTTCTCTGCCAATCACCCATGTCCCAAAATCAACATCTTTCTCTCTTTCTCTCGGTCGGGAAAAATTACATATTCAACTTGGCATATTTATCTTGATCACCTACCACCACCCTCCGAGCCTTCTAATTTACCTAAGGATCGACAGGATACACCTCTCCCGATTGATGAGAGCTGAGAAGTAGGAAAAAATATTCCTTTCATCATTTTCCGTCGTCGTCCTCGTTCGTCGTGGTTGATGAGATAGCAATGGCATTGTGGATGAATGGATGAATATGCAGAGGGCATTAAGCCGAGTGTTTCGTGAATCCTTCAACACCCACGCGTTCGCCTTATGTCAAAGCCAACCACAGAAGCAATTTTTCTTTCGTTTAGCATGGCGTCACGAAAATAAGGAAAATTATTTATCTTGGTACATATACCCATCAGTCATTGATGAATTCAATCCATTCCTAATGACGTTGTGATGGAATTTCCTACGAATGTGCGCCAATTTATGAAATACATGTCTTTGAGGCAAGCGGATTTGTTTTTTGTAAGTGAGTTATTGAGTGTTCTGGTGGTGGCATACTTTCAAGTTTCTGGAAAATAGTACGATTTTCAAGATTTTGGTCTTAAGACGAAAGATTCACAGCCTGATCCTTACCATATAGCCAATCACGGTACGGTATAACCAAGCCGGAGACAGTGGGTTTGATTCCCGATTCGGTCGAGCATATCTATCGGATTGGAAATTTTTTGACGGAATTATCCTTGTCAGAATTGCCCTCATTTCGGCACTAAAAATTGAATACGAAATACATATTCCGGACACTGAAATCTTATTTGGATTTAAAAATAGGGTTTCATTTTTCATAGTTCTATGTAGCACATCAGTAGCTGTTATGTCGATTGTAAATCCATGGATTGAATATTCTTTCTTACTATAGACCATGGCTTGAACTTTTGTTTGTACATGGTCCATTAGCTTTTACACGTTCAAACTTGTATGACTGCCAAATTCAATTTTCGTTTGCAATCCTTCAGGTCAGTTGCTGTTCCACCCCTTTTCATCAGTTTTCCACAATTGACCAATATTCTCCAATTGACCTTAGTTTCAAAGTATGGGCCGGTTTCATCTCTATTCATCTCGGGAATTACTGTGACGCCTTTGCAAAGTACCTCTGTTTGGTGGAATTTGTGTAGGGAAAACTTGTCAAATCCGGCCAAAATAGGCAACCCATCTCATGTTGATCCAGAAAAGGTCTCTTCCGTAGGCACAGTGTGATCAATGTCGTGTCTGAATCCAGCAGCTTAGCCTGCGGGATTGCTGTTCAGGGAATTTGAGGACTACGGTTCTCAAAAACTTCGGATTCTATTGAAAACCAGGAGACCAATGACACCACTGCTTCAACCACAAAAGACGTCGTCATAAGTCAGCCCGGTCATGAATTTTAGTTAAGATTTTTTTTTCCCGGGATGCATCAGTATTTGACGTTGGAAGCGGTGTTCAGCAGTCATCAATCGTCCCAGTCCTGTGTTTGGCTCAGGAGAAGGGGTCTTCCAGGCTGCCGGTACAGGCAAGTACGATTTTAACAGCCATTAGTCGTCACCTGATGAAGCTATTCCCCTCAGACAATCAGCGACCAATCAACCATTTCATGTGAATCAGCAACCACAGGGATGCTAGTGTGTTAGCCGTAAGGGAGCTCCAAGTCCCCTCATCATAGTCGAGCACTTCCTGTCAGCGGTCAGGAGGGGCCTTCCAAACCCATAATGCAGGCAAGTATACATTCGCTTTGAATAATTAGCTCTCTGAATCGTCGTCTGTTCGTAGGTTCTTTACGCCTGCTCATTCCGCAATATCTGGCCGAAATTACAGGACTCTCTATATACAATAAAAATTTACGGGAGCTGCGCACACAACTGGACAACTTCTACATTGCGGCGAACGAGTCTTCGTTTGACATATTGATTCTCACAGAAACCTGGCTGGATGATGCTATCGACTTCAGGATGCTGTTTGACGGTTCGCAATAAAAATCGCAAAAACGTTGGAAATCGCCAAATCAACCGTGTATGACGTGCTCAAACGTTTTAGGGAGCGAAAGAGCGTGTATCGAGTGCCTCAAGGTAAGCGTCGTAGTGGAACATATGACCGCAAGCTGAACCAGAAGGTGTTGAGAACCGTCAGAGCAAACCCTGGACTATCAGATAATGAAATCGCACAAAAATACGCTGCTGCTCGCAGTACCGTTCGAAGAATTCGTTTGCGAGCAGGATATCGTTCTTATCGATCCAGCAAGCAACCCAACAGAACGTTGAAGCAAAGTTTCGTCACCAAAACTCGAGCTCGGAAATTGTACCAGCAGGTTTTGATGAAGTACCAAGGATGCCTGCTCATCGACGATGAAACCTACGTCAAAATGGATTTCGGACAGCTTCCTGGCCAAAATTTCTACATGGCGACGGCACGAGGAGATGTTCCTGCGAAGTTTAAGTTTGCTTTTATGGACCAATTTGCCAAAAAACTGATGATTTGGCAACGGATATGCAGCTGCGGAGCAAAGACCAAAGTGTTCGTGAAGAATAAGACGATGGACTCGAAGCTGTACAAGGAAGAATGCCTCAAAAACCGCGTACTACCTTTCATTAAAGCCCATAATGGTCCCGTGAAGTTTTGGCGAGTTGCCACTACAACCGGGAAGTCATCCAGTGGTACCGCGATAATAACGTAGATTTCATCGATAAAAACATAAATCCACCCAACTGCCCGCAGTTCCAGCCATCGAGAGATTTTGGGCAATACTGAAGCGGAAGCTAAAGAAAAGTGGAAAAACGGCTCGGCACGCGACTCAGATGACCAAAATGTGGAACAAATGTGCCAAGGAAGTTGACTCCGGAGGTGTGCAGCGTTTGATGGGAGGAATAAAGAAGAAAGTGCGAATTTTCATTAGAAACGAAGAGAAATGATTTTTATTGATATTTTTTCCATAAAGTACAGTGAATTACCTTTGTTTTGATGTATTAAACTTATTTGTACGTCAATCCGTTACCGAGATACAGATGATTTTATTATTCCGGATTCTAAATGGACATAGATTTAGAACAAGTCAATGATATCAAGAATCATACTGGAAACACGCTTAACCTCCTTCTTGTTAATAATTTGTTTTGGAGACTTTTTGAGCTCGAAGAAGCCACTCGACTCACTAATTTTCGTTGATCCACCCCGTCCTCCTTATTTTTGATCGTTCAAAACTGTATGCAACAGGTAATGCCAACAACAAATATGAACTTACTGCCTTTGACTTCAAGAATGCTAACTACGATGTCATGAGTCAACGATTGATGGAATTCGAGTCGTCTGCTGTCTGTCTCTGCGCTGAGGTCGATGATTATGTAGGCAGATTTTTCATCAAGTTTAAAACGGTTGTGTGCCTCTACAACATCCTTCGTTGAAACCACCATGGTCGAACCGTGGACTTCGAGTTTGTAAAACGGAACAAGATACTGCTCGTCGTACGTACCGTTCTCATCGATAATCTCTAAACAAGTTCTCCTGGCCCGTAACGCTGGTAGATCACCTTTTCGTGGTGCGTAACGGGGTATCAGATCTACCACCGAGCCCTAGTCTGAATCAATTCAAACTAGGAAACATATTTGTTTTTTTTTTAGTCAAAGGAACGTGTCTTAGTCCTTATTACATTTTTTGTCTTGTGAAAAGTTACAATACTCGGATTGTGCCACCGAGGATGAGCTTGGAATAAGTAAAACATGGTTAGTTTTCATTTATGTGAATTCTCATTTTCTATTTACTGTTCTACACAGAAGGTTGTGAGGTTTTTTCCCGATATAGTTTGAATTGGTTATGACTAGAGTTCTGATGCATAGTCAGTACCGGAGTAATAGTTTGTTTTCTTTGCAATGAATCCGATTTTGACTGATAAAGGGGGGTGCCTTTGAAGAGTGCTCTCTCTCCTCAAAGGCTTTAACTAGCGGAAACTTTCAATAAAAGTCGATTAATTGCCAACAAAACAAACAATGACAACTGTAACAACACCGAATACTTTATGATTTCTCAATAGTGATGAAGTAACTCGACATGCACTAAACAGAAGATACGGGATATATAGTACCACATTAGATCAAATTACTGGTCGCAGTGGTTTATGTCTCGAACAGAGGGAAAAAAAGTTCTCCTATAAATGTTGTAGCCAACGGTATAAACGATTAAACTGGCTCTATTGACGTTACGCAAGGAAAACTGAACGTGATCTGAAGCGATTTCGGAACTTCGTTAACTCCAAGCGTAAGGAAATCCAGTATCCTTCTGTAATGCACTTGGACCATCGCTCGGCGAGTACACAGGAAGAAAATCCCTTCTTGTTGGTTAATTTTTTCCAATCAGTCTTTGATGCACCGCGAGATGACGCAATACTTCAGATGCGCTGAGGTATGTACCACGGGATGTCATTGATGCTGATTCCTTCACTGTTTCTGCAGACAATTTGACATAGGCACTGTCTGAACTGAAAACGTCGTACCAACCTGGACCGGATGGAGTTCCTGCCTGTGTTCTGAAGAAATACTCTGCGAGTCTAATTGTTCCTGTACTGCACTTCTGCAACTTGGCAATGCAGCAATGCAACTTTCTTTGGAATCTTCTTTCATGTTCCCGGTACATAAAAATGATGCGAAGAATAATGTGAAGCACTACCGAGGGATTTAGTTTTTATGCCCATGTTCTAAATTACTGAAAATGTATAGTAGTCTCTAACTACCTGTTTTCTCGTGTGAAACTATACAATGCCCTAAGCAGAATGGATTCTTTCCTGGAAGAAGCGCAACAACTAATCTCGTGGATTTTTTTTCGTTATGTGTTCGAAACGTTTTACGTGAGATGCAGATTGATGCCGTTTACACCGAGTTGAAAGCATTTGATAGAGTTAATCACGCAATTCTAGAAGCGAAACTTGGAGTTTCGGCTCAGCTCGTTGCGTTAGGTGTTATCTGTGTGATAGAAAACTGGCAGCCAACACAGGCTCTTCTGTCTCTGACTGGACTGGTTCCTTAACGGCTCTGGCGTCCCACAGGGAAGCAACTTGGGTCCGTTGATATTCTTGCTTTTCTTCAATGATGTCGCCTTGTACCTTGGCGAAAATTTCTGCGAACTATATGCCGATTTATCTGCCGATGCTATGAAAACATACGATATTTAGTTTTCGCCGATAAACACGACCTCTCATTTACAATTATGTTATCGGCGATGAAACACATGCACGGGTGGATTCTGTACGGGATCTCGGAGGCATTTTGGACAAGGAGCTTACATTCTAGGAACACTACGAAGAAATCATCAAGAAAGCGCGCCGTCATCTAGGTTTCGCATCCAAGATTACAAAAGGGTCCTGTGATCCGTATATGCTAAAATCCTTGCATTTTTCTTTGGTTCGACCCATCTTGGAAACGTCATCTATCGTATGGGACCCGTATCATCAACTAAAACTGTACAACGGTAGTTCATTAGATTCGTCTTACGCTTCATTCCCTGGAATGACCCATTGAATCTGCCACCATAGGAAAGCCAGCTGCCAGTTGCTGTACATGAAAACATTAGAGCACCGTAGAAATACTTCTAAAGCTGCGTTCACTTTCTAAATTTTGGCTGCTGAATTTGATGCTCCAAATGTCCTATCTATGCTAGATGTAAACGTGCTTGGGTGTACACTTCATTCCAGTGATTTTTTGCCTCGACGCTACCACGAGAATGATCTGAACAAGCCAGTTCGGTCAATGATGAGCGAATTTAACCATTTGTATTTGTATTTTTGACTATCTGTCACGCGAAAGTAACGCTCGTGCTGCCAATAACCTTTACGCTTATCGATCGTGCATACAATCTGCTGGCTATATGATCGCGCTACAAACAGAAGCTTTCAAAACACAGCTTCGGCCAGAGAGAAAAATAAGAAGAAGAAGGGTGGGCTGGAAAACAACTTCTTGTTTCAAGCATTCGAAGGTACGGCACGTGAAACCCAGAAGTTTTCCCATAGATCTCGCTTCACTATTGGAATGGTCGCCACAGTCTCCGCACTTGAAAATGTATCGTCTATGTTGGATTCATAAATGGACAAATCCACATAACCAACCAGATTCTACTCTCCGAATCTCATCAAGCGGCATGGGAATCAATCGACCAGCATTACTTGCAAAACCTCGTGGAGACCATGGAGAGCAATGTGAGCATTGATGAGGGAAACTGAAAAGTTTATTTTTGCCAGTACTGTAAGTAAAAACCAAAAAAAAAAGCTAGTCATCGATTGGAATATCATTTGCCGTAATAACGCTCTCGACACGCTTCTGGATCGCAAGACAGGTTCTAAGTCAGGGTCTATTTGTTTCCGGGTTCGTGTCAGTGTTTGTACACTGCGTCAAGGAGATTTAAAACACCCTAGGTTTTGGTAGTTTCTGATAGACACTCAAGCGCATTCCATTCAAATTCAACTATAATCATTTTAGTACATAACTTGAAACGACATTTCAAGGGCTTTTGTTTTTAGTTTTAAGATTATTATTGTTATACTGACACGCAGGAATAAAAACCTGTTTAAAATACTGAACTGCTAAGGCATGAACAATGTAAACAAAATTAGATACATATTTTAACAATTAAGGTTGATACGTTACGGTAGTAGCTGGAGCACCTAGATTAACATGAAATGTAAGTAGTAGGATATTGATACATATCTAATTTTTATTTATTTTTCAGTGAGATTAGAGTGTTTTTCCGCTATGTCGCGAGTGAATCGATGATTATTAGCAGTTTTTAATCTCGATATAGAGTCGCCTCATAGCGAGGATTTGCATTATTGGCAGAGTGTGGAGTGAAAAAAAAAAGACTAGTGCACTGTAGAGAACGGCCATTTGCTGGTCAGAAGTAGCAAACGAAAACAACGCGCATGGGCGGGTGAAAAGCTTGCACACAATTTTAGGTGCATTCACCACGGGGTGTACAGAGTTTTGTTATGTAGGTTGCATATCTAACGGGCGGTTTAGCAACGTTAATTTTTGTGCATATTTAATCGCGAGTGCATGAAATTAATTACGAATGAACGTCGAAAATTTTTATTTTTACGAATGAACAATATAGTGTGATTAAGGAGGCAGACATGGGTGAGATCTATCTGATTATAACTATATAACAATATTCTTATTTTCCAATAATACTAAATCCGTGCCTGGTTTGGAAATTTAAAATTTCCAAATCAGGAAGTGTGTTGCAGTGCCCTTATCCAAATGCTATCAGTAATGTTTACATGCGGGGCTTATTGTATGTGAAAGTAACCTCGGAATGGGCGTGACTCTCCAGACACTCTGAAATGGGTTGCTGGATCTGCAGTAGAGCTATCACTTTCTAGCTCCCGGATTAAAGCTGCTTCCAATGGTCACTTGTAGGATTGTTGTAAACAGATTTCTTCCATAATACCATTGCCGGCCGATGGGTGTTAGATTGGACACACACACACACACACACACACACACACACACACACACACACACACACACACACACACACACACACACACACACACACACACACACAAAAACATGATGATTAAAAAAAAAAAAAATGAAAAAAAAAAAAGATTTTTTTTTTGTAAAAGAGAGGGGTAAAAGAAAGGTTTTTTGGTTTGTGGTTGTGTGGGTAATTGCAGCCGGGAGATCGGGCAGGCCATGGGAGAACATCGATTTTCTTGTCCTTGAGCCACTTCATAGTCGCAGCACTTTTGTGGATGGATGCATTGTCTTGTTGGAAAATCAACTTAACCCGGGAGTAACGCCGTTTGAATGGGAGAAGTCACGTCTGGAGAACGTTTATGTAATTTTTACTATTCATTTTGCTAGAATTGAACGCCAATTCCAATATTCCGCGGCTGCAAAATGCGCCCCACATCAGTCTTCCTCCTCCGAAGTGCCGTGTAGAAAAGTTGATCTCTTACGCAGATCACGCCAATTAGAGTTAAATCCATCACGACCATCGAGATTAAACTTTTTCTCATCACTGAAGATAACCTGAAGTGTAGAAAGGATTATTTTTCACAGTGACAACCGTGAATCACATGAGTCCTTTACCTACATCATTATTTCTACGAACATACCAAGTTCCAGTAGCGATTCATGTTTTGCCCGGTATATGTTTGGATTTTTCACCAAAACCTGGCGAATCGTCTCTCAAGACACGTTTAAATCAAGCTCGGGCTTGATTTTACTGAGAGATTTGGTGGAATTTAAGGCCTATTGACTATTTTTCTCTTTTCACCAGCTGTTGGCTTCCCTTTGATCGTTTTCGGATACTTTTTGTCGTAACTTCGACAAAAAGTTAGTTTTCTTAAAAGTACTGGACACCAAAAATCAATGTTTACGTTAGATGAGTTGTCAAAAAGTGCCTTTTGTGTTGCCAGGAAGCCATAATAATTTATCGACCTCTTGCCTCTTTGGAATGGAAAATAATAAAAGTAATACATCCAAGACTGATTTTATACTGAATTACTGGGGTGTCTTAAATCTCCTTGACGCAGTGTATGAGGCTCGTAGTATTCGAGCGACAAATCTTGGCCATACTAACGCGCATGCTGAATAATCTAATGCATTAAGATTGAAGCGGACGGCGGCCACATATCTTTCGCCTAGAACGGCAGATGTTCCTTCGGCAACTTTTGAGTGCGTTTCGCAGTGTGGTTGTCTTGTTGAAAGAACACATTTGACACCCGTGCATACCATAGCAATTAGGACTGCTATGGTATGCACGGGAGGATATGCATTCTGAGAATGACGATGTACATCTCCGTTTTAACTTTAAAACCAGGTTCATTTTTTTACCATCTGATGACACCAACCCGAAATGCTTCGGCAAGTACACATTCTTTTACTTGTCTTTCCCTGATAACGAGTCTATGTAGCGATCGTTTTGGGAATGTGACTTTGGATCAACGGAATACATGCTCTCGCCAGTGAACAGGATCACCGGATTTTTTTTTCGCTTAAGGAAGTCTAAAATCTTCTGGCATCGTTCAACTCGGATGCGGTTAGTCATCATGTGTTTGTGTTTTTTTTTCATGTCTGTGACTTCGTGCTAGTCTTCTTTAACGATTTTTCGTACCGTAATAATGTGATCCTTCGCCATTTTATTATGAAACTCACTGGATTCACCCAAATTTTCCTTTTATTCGAAGCGAAAACTCTCGGATGCCGAGCTGTCTTCGGCCGACCTGCAGACAACTTCGCAGATAGTTGTCCTTTCTTTCTCTCTCTCTCTCTCTCTCTCTCTCTCTCTCTCTAAAACTCTTCCTACCGACCACCGGGACACACTTACGATCGAAGAAATGCCTTTTTGTGATATTTGCGCGCTAGACGAAACACTTATATTGCAACTTCAATGTTATGTTTCTCTGACTAAGAAAATTTGTAAGAAGCAGATAATCTCCCAGATAGATTATTGCTAGAACGAAGAGAATTGAAGAGAAAGTATTGATAAAGGGTGTCCACAGTTAAATTGCATCACTTTAAACTCGTCCTCAAAAACAAGTCTCTTAACCGATTGTCATGAAATATTCATGGAATAAAATACAATGTATAATCTATGTTTAGGTATTTTTATTTCACTGTATTTCTTTACCAAATCCAAAAGCCCGAACTTTCTTCTTAATACCACGCATAAGATTTTCGACAACGCTTGAACCGACATTTTTTCCGCTTTCAACCATGACTTCAACATTTTCTGTTCTGTAGTGACAACTTTAGGATGCTTACGAAGTTCGTGCTTCATTATAGCCCAATATTTTTCAATTGGCCGCAACTTTGGAGAGTTTGGGGGATTAAGATCCTTCGGCACGAAATTGACACCATTCGTCTTGTACCACTCCAGAACATCCTTGGAGTAGTGACAAGAGGCTAGGTCCAGCCAAAAAATTGTAGGAACGTTGTGTGTTTTGAGAAACGGAAGCAGTCGTTTTTTTTTTCAGGCATTCATTCATGTATACTTGACCATTTACAGCCAAATCATGAATGTCTTGGGGAACTTTGACAGTTACTGTTTCCTGAGAGACTCTGGAACCTCGAACTTGTCTTTCGCAGTCACATACTGGTTGCCGGGAATTTGTTTAAAGTTTGTGTTTAAAAGCAGCAACCACTCGCTTGTGATCCTTCACACAGTACGGAACACTTTGTCTACCACTCACCGTCTTCCGATCGACAGTTAAACATTCCCTGAAACGTTTTATGACACGAGACACTGTAGACTGGTGAATTTTCAACATCTTTCCGATGGCTCGGTGCGAAAGAAGTGGGCTGTCGAGGTTCGTGTGCAAAATGTTCTCGCGCAGTGCTGTTCCTTCGACTCCATTTTCGAAACTACGACACATTTCACAATGACAATCACGCAGTAAACAATACACGCTGAGGTCATTTCACCAAAAATTTCGTTGAAATCAACCCAAAGGGCGAAATGTTACAGCTTATTGAAAGTGATGCAATTTAACTGTGGACACCCTTTAGTTCCGTTTAGCGTAACGGCAGGCTGTGGAATTGAACGATACAAAGTTGAAAAAGAGTGGAGCGCATTTTAACGGTAGTATACGATAGGGCGCATAGTCTTTTACCAAGCTACCCTGCAGGGTAGGCAAGGGGGAGGATACCCCTTTGACTGGTAAAAGAGTATGCGACCGATCGTGTTCTTATACTATCTATTGCTTTGTTCTGGTTCTAGCGATTTGTTTGTTTCATTCTCCCAATGCCTAACATGGGTGAAAGATTATCTCCTGCTGTTGGGTTTATTTTTGGCATGCACCGACTCTTTCACACATATTATTCCTCTCGTCATACTATTACGTATAACCCTCGGAGAGGAACGACGGTGAGTGGTGCAAATACTAATCCCCACCAGTATGATTTAATGGATTCCCCCATTATGGGCTTTCATAGATCGTTACTCCGCGCCAGGGAGAATACAAAAAACAATAATCAAAGTGTAAGCAAATTTGTTTCTCTTTAATGAACAATTTATTCATTTTCGGATAGAAATTCTATTTTTCTTTGGGTCGTATAATTTGTACGCATACATTTTTTTGGGTCGTATAATTTGTACGCATTCCATGCATTCTATCTACCTTGTAAGGAAACCAGTTTTATTTTTCTTTGCCACTGCCACTTGTCACTGATAGACTATCTCGCCAGGAACCCAGTTCTTGAAAATTATTGCAATATTCATTTACATAACTAGAAGCTAGGCTTGACCCTGACTATGCATTTAGCTGTCAAGAAGATCAAAAACAGGCATTTTTTATGCCGTGCGTGCTGTAAGGCTTTAATCCGAGTATCACTTCACAGGTGATAACGAATCACGGTGTAAAAACTCACGTGCAAATGTAATAGGAGTCACTGCCTTTAGAGCTGGTTCGCTGATTTTTACAGCGAAGAAGCGGTACGCAGACCGAAATTTTTCTATTGATCTGCCTGCTAAGACCCTGTGGAGTAATATGCGCAGAGATGAAATCCACAACAACAGCAAGAAGACTCTTGTGGATGAAGACCATGATGTCAACCATGGTCTTCATCCACAAGACTCTTCTCGAAAGGGCACCTGAATCTGCGGAATGGAAGGGCAGTCGATAATCATAGCACGCAACAACAAGCAACCAGACAAGCAGAGAAGACGGTTTCGTCTTCCATCGTACTGATGAGTTGAGTGATGGCAATAACGCTACCGGTGCAGACGGGATTCCTATTTCGTTTCTAAAACATCTCTGTCCCTTCGTTCTTCCCCTGCTGGTTCACTTGTTCAACGCCGTCATTAGCACACAGACCTTTCCTGCGGTATGGAAGAAGGCGATGGTCACACCCATACCGAAGAACTCAAACCCTGCAGAGCCGAAAGACTTTCGCCCCATCAGCGTTCTCCCTGCGATGTCAAAAGTGCTCGAGAAAATCCTGCTCGCACAAATCAACGAACATCTTGCAACCGAACCGTTTCTCGCCGAGTACCAATCAGGGTACAGGAAGTGTCACAGCACCACAACCGCCTTAAAGCTAAAGTGCACAAATGATGTGCACAATAGTTTTAATAACAACCGCTGTACGATCATGGTACTCGTGGTAGCGTTCAACTGTGTGCAGCACGAACTACTACAGACCAAGTTGACAGAAGAGTTCAGATTCTCGTACACAGCTTGCTGCCTCATCCGATCTTTTCTAAGAAATAGATGCCAGATAGTTAAGCTAGGAAACAGGCTATCGTAGGAAACTCAGCTTACTGCTGGTACACCGCAAGGATCCTGCCTCCGCGTTTTAGCTTGTATATAAACCGCCTTCCAGCTAACCTGCAGCGTCAATATCATTTGAATGCCGATGACCTGCAAATCTACATCTCTGGCCCGATCGAAGAGATCAATAGGCTGATCGGAACCATCAACCAGGACCTATCCAGAATCGAGCAATGGGCTAGCGTGAACCATCTCTACCCGAACCCGAAAAAGACCTAAGCAATCATATTCAGCAAACACCGAATCGAAACTGCTGCGCTCAACGGAATTACGTTCTGCAACGAAGCTCTCAAGTTCAGCCCTAAAGTTGTCAACCTTGGACTAACGATGGATTCTGGCCTGACGTGATCTGAACAAGTCAACAACACCACGATGTAAGTTTTCAACGTTCTCCGGACACTACGTCGTTTCGGTCCAGTTCTGTCGACCGAAGTTCGCCTGAAGCTAGTACGAACTGTGGTTATGCCGATATTCACGTATTGTGATGTCGTCTATTTCCCAGGGATCTCAGCAGCACACAAAGCGGGGCTACACCGCTGCTTCAAGGCCTCTCTTAGGTTCGTCTACAACTTGCCGCGTCGAACATCCACCGTACCAGCGAGGAATGCAGCAACTGGACTTGACCTTCCAGATAACTACCATCACCGTATCTGCTGTTTTTTTTTATGCAGCAGGCCTGGAATACTATGTTACCGGGCTACATCCAACAACACCTTCCCATAGTTCGAATGGACCGCACAAGAAACCTCATCATACCAACTAACCCAACCACCACTAGGAAGAGCCTTCTTATCTACGGAGTATCCATCTGGAATGGCATTCCAGCTGAAATTAAAGCAAAACCTTCCGTCTCTACATTCAAATCAGCTTTACGAACACATTATCAAAGTTAGTTGTAAACAAGAAGTATATATTAACGCTTAATAGCTTCAAATAACTAATTCAAACAACTAATTGTATTGACTAATTCTCTATATGTAAGCTTTTTTTCCACTTTGTGAATTCCTTGACCCGATAATATTTGTAAACTGGTTCACATAAGATTAATAAATACAATTACAAATCACGGTCATTCGGATTCACCCAAAATTGAGTAACTTGTACCCATTTTCATAAAACAGACTAAGACGTCAAACCATGGGTAAGGCGATTTATGAAAGTGGGTAAGTCTTACTCGGTTCTTCATAAATCTGGTGAGATCCAAGCTTTTAGACTATAGCGAATACTCCGCAGCGTCAGTCGCCATTTTTTCATAGTGAGGTGTAACATTTAATGAATTTAAATTTAAAACCGATAAGCTAATGGAGCAGATTGCAGCGGCAGTGGATACGGAAACGTATCGCAAATTGAAAGGTATTTTTGTTCTATTTTCTAATAAATATCCAAAAAAAACATTCTCGAAAACTATTGAGTTGAGAAACTTCTACGTCTTGAACGTAAACTTTACTTCACGGGATAATATTTAACAAATCGATCTTATTGCATTATACGCGTAATTATTAGCTTGAATTATATTTTTTTTATTCAGGCTTTCGTTGTCAAATATCTTCTTGCGGAAGGATTGTGCCCGGATATGTGGATGAATTGAAAATGCACTTCCGGGAAAAACACAACCTCAATACGAGTCAAGCTGCGGAGGTTCCCTTCGTATGTTCTGAATGTGGGAGTCTATATAATCGTTTCAACACTCAAACGACATATTCTCAAATTTCATCCCCGTGGAAATAGTAAACCCCACAATACCGTACCAGATGCCAGTAATCATGACTCCAGACCCATGACAGTGGATTTAGATCAACCTTCTGCGCCAGAGAACGAACCGAATTATGATGGAATAACAAATAAGAATTTTTTTGAACCTTCCGTCTCGACAACGGATATGATAGAACTTGCAGAAAAGTTTGTTATTCAAATGCGTTGTGATGTGGGGCTTCCTGAAACGAAAATTACAGATTTTATAAAAGCAGCAACAGAGCTGCTGGATTATTCCGGAAAGCATTATCTAGGTATTTTCAAATCGTTTTTACGCCATAAATCGATTCCGTACGATGATGTTGATGCCGTGAATAGCATCAACAAGTTTCAATTTCCGAGTATTTTTGGTAATGTGCGTACGCCTAAGGACAGCTTGGCGTATTTGTCAGGAACTGCAGGATTTGCTATTCCAATTCCCAAAGAGGAGCTTCTAGGACGAACAAAGCTCACAAAAGTAACCACTATTCCAGCTAATGCTAGTCGGCATCGTAGGAAATCTATTATGAAGCATACGAAAGTCATCAAGCACGCGGCTCAATATATTTCGATCATCGACACAATGGCATTGATAATGCAGCATGAGCGGGCACTAGACTCGATAACAAATGAAGTACCTACAAACGGCCTTATGCAAGGGTTCAAAGATAGCCAGCATTTCAGAACACACTCATATCTGAAAAACTATCCAAATGCTTGCAGGATATCCTTACATATTGACGACGTGGAGTATCTAAATGCATTAGGGTCGCGAAAAGGCAACAAAAAGTTGACTAACATTAGTTTCAAAATCGACAATTTCAACCCCATCGTCAATTCAAATCCAGATAGAATTTATTTGGTAATGACTGTTCACACTAAAGACGTCAAGAAATACGGCTACGGAAGAATCCTACGTCCGCTCATAAAAGATCTGCTACGCTTGGAATCTGACAAGGGTGTTAATATCACAGTGCGGGGGCAGAAGCATGAGATGCGAGCTGTTTTGGTTCATGTCGAAGGAGATACGTTAGCGATCCACGATATTTTCGAATTGATGGGACCACAAGCTAAAAATATTTTTGCCGAATGTGTTACGCTACTCGAGATCTGCTTCATCGGGGTTTGTTTGGAGAGGTCCATCGTTTGAGAACGCCAAAATCTATTCGAGCTGATTTGGAAGCAGTCACATCCGGTCAAAAAATGTCCTCTGAATGTGGAATAATGCGAGAATGTGCATTGCATGAACTAAAGTATTTTAACATAGCTTTAAACAATACGTTTGACCCAATGCATGACATTCTCGAAGGCGTAGGAATGATGGTAATCAAGTTAATATTAAACAAAATAGTTAACGATCAGAAAATCTTAACAATACAAGAAATTAACAGGCGTATAATGGATTTTGATTACGGTATAGCTGAATCGCTAGACAAACCATCACCCAATTTTTCAGTACTGAGTTTGAAAAAGCGTGGTCATGCGATTAGTCAGTCCGCTGCTCAATGTTGGACTTTACTTAGAGCTTTTTTGTTTATATTCAACCCAGTATTGACTGATAGTTTTATTTGTTTACTTGGCTCACTATTAAAAATAACCTTTTATTCATTTTCGTATAAACTCACCTTTGAACAGATAAACGATTTAGAAGAAGAAATTCAAAATTTTTACAAATACTTCAAATTAAATTTCCCCCTTGTTAAACCAATTAACAAAGTCCATCATTTGTCTCATTACCCTACAATAATACGGCAGAAGCGGCCCAATGGCAAATCATTCCTGTATGCTTTACGAAGGAAAGTTTAAAGAATCTAAAAAGCAAGCAAAGACCTGCAATAATTTTATTAACCTTACATTTAGCCTCGCAAAGCGTTTAAATTTGAAACAAATTAATGCAATTCTCAGTCACTGTTATGATATAGATAGTGTAGACGTGATTTCATCTACATGTATATTTAAGCACTTATCGGGGTACTCAGCATTGCTTTTCGATTATCCAGACATAATTACTAGTATTAATTACATGTGTATTAACAAAACCAGGTTTCGCCCGTGGGATCGTCAAGTACGAAGTATGTGGAGAGGCATTCTATGGTGTACTGAATTTGGTGATTGGTATGTATGAATGGTGAATTTTTTGTATTTATAAATTAAAAATTTATATATTTTGGAGAATTTTATAAATTTTTTAATTTCCTGCACATTAATACTATTGTAGGTGTTTGGGGAGAGAGGTTATTTAAAAGGAAAACTAACAGCTTCGGGAAGAGGAGTGGGAAAATTGATATCCGGAGCAATTTGCGATTAGGGCGAACATGCAGAATGTAAACAAATGGGAAATGATGATTGTAATATTGCAAGTAGAATTTCAAACCGTAATTTACAAATTAACGAATAAATTCAAATACAATTTAGCATACAGACAGAGAACAAAGCTTGCTTCTGATTCATATATAATACTGATGGAAATTCTTTCGTTATTCATTGAAATTTGCAATTTTTTAATATACGCCTGTGAATACTAGGATGTTTGATTACGCCATTTTCAATGTTGGCCCCACAAGTACTGGAAATAAAAGTATCGCCCTATACTATTCGCCTTTTGTTGACATTTTGATAGGTTTCGCCCTTCACTTTTCGCCGTTGTTTTGGTTATTTTATCAGTATCGCCTTTTACTTTTCGCCGTTGTTTTGATTTTTTGTCAATATCGCCTTTTACTTTACGCCATGTTTATGTTTTGATTTAAATTACGCCTTTCACTTTGTCAACAATCAATATGGCGTAAATCGCAGAGCGAATTGTTTTGAATACGAAATAACTCTACGCCCTTTGCAAATACAATATTTAATGAATAAAATTAAATCACAAACTGGACAAAAAGGTCAAAACTCATGATTTAGTTGTAGTAATTATGCATTGCATTGAAAAAACATTTTGTTTATATTTTGCATGTACGCCCTAATCGCGAATTGCTCCGGATATATATTACATAAGCTTAAAATATACTGATGGATGATTTGATTATAATACACTTATACTATGTTCAGACTACAAGATTCTATATATTTTTTTTTTGTCTTGTAAATCATTCAACCTTTTTTTGTCCATACAAAATACAATCTTTAGTACATGGTTTCTTTTCTTAGGGTAACATTTTTTTTCTAATATATCTTTCGCTCTATTTAACTTGAATTAATGAATTTCTTAATATAATTATTGAGCAACGTATTTTTTCTTTTGGGAAATTGTAATTATATTAGTTCCCTCTATTTTTTTTTTTTTTAATTTTATATTTTTTTATTTTCAATATTGTTTTTTTGTGGCATATTAAAAAAATTACCTTTTCACATCTATAGAAACAAATTATTATAACACAATCATAATAAACAAAATATTGTGTGGTGGAATTATTTTGTTTTGTTTCGATATCTCTTGCTTGCTTTCTTATACGTGATGTTTTGATGAATATTCCCACATCTGTATATCGGTATAGGTCCTTCCAAGAAAGCATTTAAAGCTTAAAAGTGTTCCAGGATACCCGCAGCAACAACAACACCAACCGGTTATAATTGTAGCTACCAATACATAGTTGATGTTCTGGAATCTAAAGCACACAATGATTACGGATTTGATTAGGTATTCGATTTAAGAATTGATTATTTTCTCATTTTTACCTTGGTGAGCAGGAGCGATGGAAAAGAATGTTTTGTTTTGTTTTGTTTTTCTCGAAAAGGAAAATACTTCAACACGAAAAATAAAACTACATAAGTTTTAAATAAATTACTACTCATTTTTATCGACAGATTTATATTCGTATCATATTATACGTAAACCTTTCCCTAGTATATTGTATTGAAATACTCCTAATATCGCAGAGAGTTCTGTAATAGGAAATTAAATTTATGGAGAACAATTTGCAACAGCTTAGAAATTTTAAGACTATAATAAATACTTTCAGCGCAAAAAATCAACGATGCTTCGCTGCTTCTTCTAAGCGCGTCCGATCTCGTCGATATGGGAATCACGAAAAAAGGGGCCGATATTACTTATTCTCAATATTGCTAACAAATTAAGAACACTTGAGGAAGACGTTAGTGAGGCAGGTTCATCTACAGCAAATCAGGTCAGTTGAAATATAGATGTTATGTAACTAAATTATTCACTTGATTCTGAATATTAAAATTTTTCGTTCTGTTCCAGCTTTCTCGTCAAACTTTTGAGGCAGACGATCAGTTTCGTTGCAATGTTTTGTTGCCTATATTGGATCGGGGAGAAATTCCGATGAAAAACGATTTGAACGCGATAACGAGAATCGCATGTAAAGCCATGGAAAAACGAATTTTTGAAGGTAGCAGGTAAAAAGAACCTTTAAACATTCTTAAAAACGTTGTGTCGTACTTGGCAATGTATACAATCATATTTTTATAATCGATTTCTGTTGTTTTTAAGCTATCCTTCTACAGATGAACAAGAGAAGACAGCAAAAGAAATTGTTGCATTATTCCCACAACTGAAGTGCGATAGAGAACGGCCTACTGATGCACCTGATGAGGTAATTGGCGTTTTGTTATTACTAATTGTATCAAAATAAACATATTTAATCAAAATATTCCAAATTTCAGTGGCTTTTTTCTGGCGTCATAGTGGCTTCGAAACAGGAACTCATAATGGTCTCATTTTTCATCGCATCAGAAATACAATTAAGAAGCTGCCGACTACCCTGCGAAAATTTAAACGCAATAGAGTAGACATCTTATCTGCTGTACATTCAGATATTAGAGCTCGGGCAGAAGCACTGCAGATAATGGACAGAAGTGATAAATTCAAGGTCTGTAAGGAAATGGAAGCGTGTTTCCCGCTGCATCAAATGTTTCTGCAAGAGAAAAAAGGAGTTTTCGAAATTGTTGCAGTGTTCCCTCACTTACTTAATTTTAATGGATTACTGGTAATTTTCATGATTTGCTACAAAGTTAAATAATTTTAATGACATTCAAATCTTTCCAGATAAACCAAACGTATGCCAGACTTTTCCCAAATGGTGAAGCTCAACCAGATTACAGAGGCGTACTGGCTAAGTGTCTTTTGTTTTGCCCGGAGAAATTCCGTCATGTTGAAGATGGTTAGTAGGTTACTCACTGGTTGATTGTGTATCTCTAACCTATGTTTTTAACGATTATATTTATAGAATACCTACGTGCTTTGCTCCGGATCAATGAAAAGCTGCCAACCCGAGGATTCCGCAGAAAAGTTGAGGGAACGCTAACAATAGATTATAGGCAATCACTGGTCCGTTGGATCATGGTATACAACTGGTACTGTTTAATTGCTCAATTTGTTTAACTTCTTCTCATTTCAGCCATCAGTCGATGCGATTAGCCTTTATATGTCATCTATTGCTGAATTACCATTTGAACCGCACATTGTTTGTGTGGCTAATTCCATAACATCTGGGCCGTTGTACGTTTTCGTTGAACAAAATGTGTATGTTGAAGTGAAGACATCAATTCATGCCATTGATACATTTTTCAAATGTTTTTTTCCGTTTTCGGCATAAATGTCCCCCACCAAATTCGTAATGCTGATGGATTTCTTGGCCATTGTTCTCTTCAAAACATTGTTTATTAGCACACGATTAACGGTAAACAAGCTTGCCGCATCGTTCAAAGAAGCTGAAAATGCTGAAATGTAAATTTTCCCACCCTTTGAATTTTGAAATATAAGCTATTGATTTTATAGCAAAACGAATGTTCCATTCGTACCGGTTTTTTTCAGTTAGATCGTTGGCTCTAAATTAATAAGTTACGTAAATTATGGATGTTCAGTAGTACATTTTTTTCAGGAGAATAAAAAAAAGCTTAACTATAGCAGCCCAGGGTTTTTTTTTTTGTTTTCAATATTTTACCCATTTTCCATAAAAAGCACATTTTATAATAATGAATTGACCTAACCCAAGATCGAATAAATTTAGCGTATACCCAAATTTGGGTATAGTTTCGGTTACCCAATTTTGGGTAGTTCCAATTTTATGATTTTGGGTTACCTTTACTCAATTTTGGAGTAAATTTGAATGCAATCAAGGATTCAATCAGCTTAGGTTGGTAAGTGTAGCCGTATTGGCTAGGATTACTTTAACTCATCCAAGTTGGTCAAAAACATTAAAAATGGAAGGAAAACTGTATTCGAAGGATGTACTCGTTTCACGCTGGCAGCAAGAACATTTTTTCAGGACCATTCCCTGGATGCCATCCAGGCCAAATAAACGAAAATATTTCCACGAGTGGTGATATCTCATCGTCGAATCGAAAAATCAATAGCAACACAAAAAGCTGAAATAAACATGTATTAGCCAGTGAATAACAACAGTAATGGCTGACCCATAATTGATACGTTGCGGATGCGTTGACGTAAATTTGACAGAAAACCTATGGGAAAACTGTCAAATCCACGCAAACGCATCCGCAACGTATGAATTGTGGGCCAGCCATAAGAAACAAGATTTAGTTTTTATTTAACGTCATGTTGATACAGAAGTTGATCAATGATTTTATTTTCCGGATATTTCGAATCTCTCTTCGGACAACATGTTCTTCTCTTCGAACATCTAAAATTCAATAATAAAAATCACTCGCAAGCAATTATAGATGAGTATTACGTACCTTGAAGCTGTTGAAAATAAAAAAAATAAGATGGATTGATCTCTTTTCAAAGAATTCTGGATACAATTTATTCTCTAAAGTAAAGAAAACAGCAATTTTATAGCACACATTAATGAAAATACGAAAAAGTTTTTTTTCTTGCCTCAACTCAAATTCGTCAATCAGTTTCGCCCTTCCGCTTACCCACAGAATGAAGGGCGTAACAAAGCTCATAACAGTTATTAACATAAAATCAATTACGCCTTTTTGTTATTGTTAATAGTATGATGATAAAAAATAGCTCATATAAGATTTGGAGAAAATTTGTTATAAAATATGGCGCTGGCTGTCCACTCTAATGAATAACTCAATTTGTTTATATTTGTCAGTTTCGCCCCTTCGAAATGTTGGCGCCGAATATACTCCTTTTTGGCGTAGTCCCATAGTTTCCCTCGAAAGAGCATACTTTATAGTCATAAGAGCGTAAATTAAGATTACCGTGTGATACATTTCCGAAAAATTCAAAAGCAGTTTTCTCCGACGCATCACTTTAGAAGGCCAAAAGATCTCATCCATTTATTCCTGTTGCTATTTTCCACAAACCCACCCGAACATTTTGCGATCTGAAATGATGTGTCGGAGAAAATTGATTTGATTTTTTCGGAAATTCTTGAATACGATTTGAGTCTCAACAAGAAGATAGAATTCGTATGGAAACGGTAATGTAAAATTGCGATTGGTACGAACACGGGAATAGAGCTGATTTTCTAAATATCAATAATACTGAAAAAAAAAACCAAAATCAGTTAAATAATTATAATTAGAATGCTGCGTTCTCCGCAGCATTTTGCAAATCAACAAGAAGCAGCCCGGAAAGATGTCGATAGTGCTTTTGGTGTTTTAATAACACGTTTCGACATTCTAAGAAATCCAGCTAGACTCTGGCAAAAAGATGATCTGGCCACTATCATGCGTTCGTGCATTATACTGCCCAACATGGTTGTGGAGGTGGGGGAGATGGGGCCGGCCAAGGTTGAAAAAAATTGGGGGTGAAAATGGTTCAAATATATCTCCGGGCCCTGTTTTTGTGGGGGGACAAATATTCACCTACGGCACGAGTATGATGGTAGTGTGTTGTGGGGGGGGTGGGGGGGCGGGGGGGGGGGGGGTGAGTGATGAGGCGGCTGAAAGGCGTTTTTCCCCTCCGTGGTTAATGTGGGGTTTTAGTTTTGGTTTTAAGGTGCTTCATTGAAAAAAATAAGAAGTTTTAAAATCGCTATTTATCGATGCTAACAAACGAGTAAAGGTGAGATTATGTTTTGGTAACATCGCATGGACAAAAATCTAACGCAAAAGAGATTGCAATTTCAAGTTTTATATTTAAATGTCAACTTTTCATTCACTTCCATGCTCATGCATATGATTATATCACTGTCGTTTTACAATCACTAAATATGAACAAAGCAAAATATTTTGATCTTTTAGATTTGATGTTTTGAAAAAATATAGGCAAATTATTTATCATTATTATTCATAAATTTAAAGAAGCAACTCACCTTCACTTCACTACTACAAAATTCATTAATTCCAAAGGCTTCTTTATTCTTCGAGGAACTTTAATTTAGTTGTACATGTCAGGCGTGAACAGACATTTCACATTAGATGAAATTTCAACCACTTTTTTGTTTTTTGTGCGATCTAACGTTCTCTTTGGCCGACAAAATGCCTTTCATGGTTTATGTGGCAGTGCAATTGGGAGCATTGGTTTTATTGACATTGTTAATTGAAAAAAAATCGCTCGACAGCGGCCGACGAATGTGGTATAGCCAATATTGCTGGAATGAACTGTCGTAGACACGGAAAGGCTCAGTCGCCACTACAACGACGTAAGCATAAGCACTTGTTCCAAAATTCTTCGCAATGCAGATTTTCTGGAAAATCTGCCACTGAAAATCTCAATTCCCGGAACTCGTCGTCGTTGGTTGAATTTATCCATCATCAATAATGTTCTCAAATCGTTTAATAAGTTTAAAATTTTTTGGAATTTTTTGCTTTTGCTCGAATATTGTCAGGATCAATTAACGCTAAATCGTTGAGGGTATCGTCGGTAAGGTCAATTTTTTTTTTTTATTTGATAACAGCAGCATATGTAGAAAATCAGCATGTCTAGTCGAAATTGATGCATGGGCTCCATGCTGAGCTTATCAATTCTAGTATTCGTTGATCAAGGCCTGCACTTCGACCCCTTCGTACAGTTTTTCCAACTCGCAGAAGTTATTGGAGATCAGGTCCACAAGGCCAGGGTTCGTCAATTCTTTTAAATATCCTGGTTTCAAGAAACAATCCAATATAGAAAATATCAATTTGATAATTTCTGTTTTCAGCTTGTACACTATTGGCTTTTCAGATTGAAAAAGTTGATTCAACCGGTTGATTTTCGGTAAGATGTGGTTAAGTGCGGCCAAGTACAGGTGGTTTGATGGATCGCTGAGACGCTCGTAAACTTTCTTTATTTTTTCATCCTATTTGGCGTCCACTGATGTATCGCGAAAACTGAAATATACTTGTAAGACTTCCAGCTTCAAGAACACGCTTAACAAATGTTCTAAAGAAAGCCATCGGGTCGTGGACGGATGTTACATGTTTAAAGGTTTCAGCTCTATTATGTGCTGCGCTGAACTTTTCTGTTCTTAAAGGACTATTGCTGAGGAAGCTATATATTTCCCGACACATCCATTTCACACCAGATGGAATATTCTTACATGAATATGATGCACACAATGCAAATGAATGGCAAATGCATTTCAGTACTAATAAATTCGGACAGTCGTTTTTAAAAAGAATAGTAAAAGAATGCTATCCACCGTGCATATACTCGCTCTGTCTGCACCGAACCCTATTAACTTTTTTTGTACGAAATCAAATCTTCATTTAACAATAGTACTGTGCATCGTAGTAGCATCCGCTTCAGCAAGCTCGAGTACACGATAAAAATAA
Organism: Aedes koreicus; assembly: GCA_024533555.2. Taxonomy (NCBI): domain Eukaryota; kingdom Metazoa; phylum Arthropoda; class Insecta; order Diptera; family Culicidae; genus Aedes; species Aedes koreicus. Next base: position 219,135 of record JAHHFK020002930.1, read on the forward strand.
TCCCGAGTTGACAGTTCATTGCTATTCCAATAGAAAGTCCTCAATACTAAGACCAATATTTTTTTGGCAGTAGTATCAGTTGACTCATCGATTATAAGACTAAATGGTTTAGACCGCATCATTGCCACCAATTCTTGGTGTGCGATTCACAAAGGACATTCGTTATGATTCCATAACGATTTATGGATGGCCGTATTTTTATTATGGCCGTATTTTTAGTTCGTTTCAGTGCTACGTCTTTGACAAGGGTCGAATGAGTGAAAACAGTCTTCGACTTCCTGTGGAGACTTATGATGTTAAGCAGCCTAGGCACATACGTGTACTTCTACACTCCTCACTGGTTTTTTTTTCGCCAACAAACTGGTCCAACTTCAGACTGTCATTCATTTGCTTACTGTGACTTATGTGACTTTTCCTTGCGCAATGTTTTTTTGCTCTGGAAGTTCGCCGAAATGAATGTCTGTATATGTCTGTAACATTTTCCAAATGTCTGTATAATGTCTGTAATCTGTATGATGTCTGTATGCATGATCAAATGTCTGTATAAATACAGACATGTCTGTATATCTGGCATCCCTGGGCAAAATGTATGGATACATAGATAGTAAAAAACCACTGTCATCTGCTGCTTCATTTTGTGATTTCTCAAACCGTGCATTACAGCAAGCTGATTTCGATCACTTTCTACCTGTTTTCACTGCTTTTCCCTAGGGAGCAAATTTAAACCCGAAATGTTTTTGCAGTCTGTAGCATCACGATGATTTCTTTAGATAGGGCATGCATCTGACCATCTACGCTGGATGAAAAGCTAGCAGTCTCCATAGCTCTGCATCTGGCAGTGAATTAACGCGCTAAAAGAAATATTTTCGATGCCTGATTTGATCCGTGGTCTGACCTACGGTTCTATCTTATTGTAAATAAACCCGATTAGCGCTGGAGTACGGGTATCTAGAGCTTACCTCTCAGTACTCAAGTGTTCTTAGTTGGTAGTGAACTATCGACTTCCTCATTGAATATGAAGTAGCTTCATAAATCGTACTGATCAGTTTCGTTGCAGAAAACAACATTTGGTTGCGTAATATAAATTACACACTTAGAAAATTTTACAGTATTCGGTAATTTTTTACAAAACTTTCGACAGCTGAACGTTCGGTAATCCGATTTACCGGATTTCGGTGAAATTTTACAGTATTCCGATAAAAAAAATTACCGGAATTACCGGTAAGATTGACCATGAACCAAACTGCTGTGGCCTATTACAATGGAGCACCTAAATGACTTCGAATTGGCTGATGATGTTGCTCTACTATCCCAACGGCGCTCTGACATGCAGAGTAAACTCGACGACCGTGCCGAATGCTCCTCATCGGCAGGTTTAACTATCAACATCAACAAGACCAAATCGTTGGATGTGATCACGTCGACCCTCTCCAGCTTTACGGTAGCCGAGCAAACCGTGGAGAATGTTGAAAGCATACACTATCTTGACAGCCAAATGGCGTCAGACGGCGGTACCAATATCGACATAGTTGCAAGGATCAAGAAGGCAAGGGCTGCTTTTGCGAGTTCAAGGAACATATGGAATAACAGGCAGATCAGTGAACGCACCAAAATCCGAATATTTAACTCAAACGTGAAATCTTTGCTGCTATACGCTAGTGAAACGTGGTGTGTATCTATGGAGAACACTCAACGGCTGCAGGTGTTCATCAACAGATGCCTGCGGTATATAATTCGAGCTTGGTGGTCTCACAATTGGATCTCCAATGCTGACCTCCATCGTCTGTATCACCAGCCTATAGCACCTGAAATTCGGGAACGGAATGGAGGCTGCGTCGCCACGAAGAGGCGGAAATGAAATCTGCAAACAAGCATTAGACTGGAACCCAGCCGGACATCACAGCAGAGGCAGACCCAGAGGCTCATGGCGGCGTAGCCTCAATAAAGAAATAAAAGAAGTCGACGAAAATTTGACCTGGCAATAGGATGGTGATCATGTCGGCCTTTTGCACCACCCGGAGTGCGCGACACACTTAAGTAAGTAATAAGGATTTGATATATCCTTTACTTCAGTAAATAAATAAATATCTATAAATATCTTGTTAATCAAATCTAATCTAATACAAACGCAGCCAGTACGAGAAAGGATCCTGGAAATAATAAGGTTAGATGACGTCAATATTTTTCAAAATACAAGCGCCAAAGTGGCCAGGCCTACTGCGATGCATAAACCACAAAGATGATTCTGTAGCTAAAATGAGTTGGATTTAAATGAATAGATCTGAACCACAACGCATTTTGTGAATCTACAGGGGAGGAAGGATGTGTGGACATACCGCACCATACGCTCCGAATAAAATCTTTGAATATCTTTCAGTACAAAACAACTAAATGTATTTTACATAGATTAAATTTTCCACGCACACAATACGATCAGTACGTTTTTTTTTTCTCAATAATCGATCATGTATCTTATCACCTATCACATCGAAAGGAAAACCTTACAAAAGGCCAAGTAAGCATATTGAATCGAAGCCTGAATAGCAGTAAACACGGCAAAATACAAAACTTTCGTCCATTCGCGTGGCAGGAGAACCATTTACGTACGCATGCGTACAATTTCTGCATTGGCCATGCGTACGATCCGGTTGAAGTCGACACTGGTATAGGCTCGCCAAAAGTTACTTCTGGACCAAATAACGGCTGGATAGTTGGGACTTTGCACTCCGTGGAAGATCCTCGCTACAGCCCTGCCGCTAAAGTTATTTTCCGGATAGCGATGGATAAGTGTTCGAATATCGTTAAGCAGCTGGCTGTCTGGGGTATCGTCCAGCTGAAGGAAGATAAAAGATAAGTAGGAACTCTTTTGAATAGATAAATCACAATATCAAGAGACGTTTACCTCCGGGATGAGCTCGACTTGCTCGTTGCTGATATCGGTTTGGAAGTACTCCCTAACGATCGTCTTCAGCTTTGTTGACGGTCCCTGAGGACAGTCGTGTCCACTGATAGGGAAGTACGTTTGGAAGGCCACCGACGACAGCGCATGCGAGACGCACTGAAGCTGCAGTAGCTGAGCCCTTTCCTGGCTCGAGACCCTATCGTACAAAGAGTCTAAGGTTTCATCCAATTCCTCATCCGTAAGATCTCCGGGAGCTCGAATTCTGAAGCCAAGATCGGAAAAGCTTACACTGATGGGAGAGCGCTTGCGGGAGTTATTTTCTAAAAATAAAAACATGTTCAAAGACCACCTACAAACTAAATGGCTGTAAATATTACCGATCATCCACTCAAGATTCTTCAGCTGGAACTTCACCACCCCGCTGTCCCAACCGATGGCAGATGCTACATCAATCACGGGAAACTCAATAAAGGTGGAACCCGTCTGAGCGTTGCCTTTCTTCAGTTCCAGCGCAATTGCCATGGCTAGTGGTGGGCAATCCTTGGCCGCATTTCTTAAGGCTTTCGGGCCAGCATAGGACATTACCTTGCACATTACGTAGGCCTTACTCAGAACGTGTATATACCGCTCTTCATGTAGTTCCAAATAGCACAACAACGTTGCAATGTTCTCTTCAGGAATGTCCAAGTGCTGAACAGTTGACTCCACAGAGAAGCAAGCCTCGTGTCCCGGACATATTCGCTTGCGTCTACCCGGTTTTGTGCTGCTACCTGATTCCATCGTTTCGTCGAAATCCTCAGACCAGTTGATGTCTTTTAATGCTTCTATTTGCTTCCGATGCTCTTCGGAGAATTTCCTGCAATTAAAAAAGGGTTCAAGAAATTCCAAGTGAATATCAAATCGAACAGAAGAACTTACTCATCCTTGAAATTCTTCGTACAAGCGCACGGCACGAAAATTTTCTGCAGCAACTTCCTGATCACGTGTCTATCGATCGAATTCGCATAAATGTGTCGCCTAAGTTCGTTCCTATCCTTTCCATAATTGTCCAAAAACACATGACAGTGAGAGATATTCCCATCGCGTCCAGCGCGACCGACTTCCTGTACGTAACTTTCAAAGTTCTTCGGCATATTGTAATGGATAATCGCCCGGATGTCCGCCTTGTTGATGCCCATTCCGAAGGCAATCGTTGCTACCACGATTCTCAGTTCGCCACTCATGAATGCATTCTGAATGGTTCTCCTCCTGGCGGATGACAGTCCTGCATGGTACGGCTCGGCTGTGTAGTTCATTCGTTTCCTCTTTCTGCCGGTCCCTTCGGACTCCGTTCGCTGTGCGTCCTGGAAACAGGTGCGCAGGAACGTAGCAATTCGTTCGCACTCGTCCCGTCGGGTGCAGTATACTATGATCGAACGTAGATCGCTAAATCTGTCCGACTGCAGCAGGTGAAGCAACGCGGCATCGCGGTTGGCATCCTTGGACACCGTGAGGATCAGGTTGTCCGGTAGGGGCGTATCGCTGATGATACCACCGATGCCATCCGGAACGGCCAGGTGATCTACGATGCTCAGTCTATTGTTATAGTGGAGATATTGTGGGGTGAAATCAGTGCATTGGTGTAAGGAAGGAAATAGTTACCTGGTCTGAACCGTAGCAGTTGCAGTTAACCCGAGAATCGTGTGAACTCCAAGTTTTTCCTTGAGAACCTAGTGAGGTTGAATGATTGTTTTTAGTTATATTGAACATAATTGAATTATTTATAAAACATGAGTGTACATTAAGTTCATTTTTTGAGCAGTTCAAGAATTTATAAAATAAACTTCACTTTAGTTTCATCCACACACGAAGCAAGAAGCATTTCGCTTTCTTCCACCCCACAAGGTTATGGACTCAACAGTGGTAGAAAGAAGAAAACAGTTCAAACATTTTCAAATTCAAAACGAATGGAGCAGATAACGAACTTTAAGTAGGTACCTTCCAGAAAGCACGACAATCATGCGTACTACGGACTTATCTGTAAGACGAAGAGCTATGAGAAGCCGTTGTCTCAAAACAACACGGCTGTGGGTTAGGGCCGGTTCATAAATCACGTAGACTCATTATTGAAAATCTCAGACGCCCCCTCCCCCTCGTAGACTTTTCTCCATACATTTTTTTTTGTAATTTAGTATGGAGCGTAGACTTTTAAATCCGTGTAAACAAGCTCCCTGAACTGTCAAAACTGCATTGATGACGCCATCGTGCAAAGATCTATTGATTTAGTAGTCTTGCAGCAAATTAAACAATAAAAAGAAAATATTTTCGTTAATAATAAAAAAAAATTACATACATTTTGGGTATATTTGACATAAATGCTCATTCTAATATTCTTAGTATCCCATAAACAAGTTCCCCGATTTCCTGTAGCTCTCAGTTACACTGATAGGTAAAATAAAGTGCCACCTCATCATTTTTTGAATTTCTCTTATTCATTTGGTTCAAATTAAAGGAAACACAATGTAGTCTTTTTTGATATCTTATTTTTTATATTCTTTCACTAGTATCAATAAAAAAAGAGTCCGACTTAAAGAACTAAAACATCAATGTTATTGAAAAAAAAAACAGTGACAAAAAAAAGTGCCCACTTCAAAATCGATGTTTTCGAAAAGTTTCCGTCGAAAGACCCCTCGATTGTTTATTTTTTGATATTTTGACGTGTTTTGAAGCAAACGGCTTGACCTGCACGATAAATCTGATAAACTCATTTTATGACTATATTTTGCACATTTTCAAGATTATAGTTTATACGTCAAAAAGTGACTAGTTTTTATACAGGTATGAATAGTACTTTTGACGCCTTTTCAAGTATGTCAACAGCGACAGAAAAATGTGTAAAAAGTAGGCACCGCTAAGAAAAGAAAATTAACTCTGCCCGTGACTTGATGCTGACGCCATTTTCAAATATGCATTTAGTTGATAAGCGCAGTGTTTAAGTTCCGGAATTGTTTGCGGCTGTCGCAGTATAAAAAATGGAGGAATTATCCAATACGTTGGATACAGACGCATTCCCTAAATTGACAGGTAAGTTAAATATTTGCTATTGTCAGTAATAACAAATGTTCAACACTGTATGACACAAAACAGGTCTCCCATGCCCTGAGGCCGAATGCAGTCATTCGGGATACATTTTTATGGACTAATCAATAAGCTTGGGACCGAGCTTGTGACCGATGTGCTGGTACTTCCTGAGCTAAAAACTATATCCATTTTCTTCTTGACTAAAAAATGCGTGAGTCAATTTCTGCGTAAAACCTACAGACAAGTTTTTGTAATTCTTTTATTTTCAATTAATAAACATAAGCTGTGTAATCTATTGATGTCTTTTTCACTTTCGAATCTGAATTACGGAATTGAGCCATTTTCAGCAATACTCGAGCAATATTGATTTTTCGAAATGCGTAAAAAGTACACATCTTTTAAGTTATCAAAAGGAGTAAAAAGTATAAATGTTTTACTTTTCAAAAGGAGTAAAAAGTATGCATATTTTACTTTTGAGAAGGAATAAAAAGAATGCATTTTTCAATTTTCAAGAAGAGTAAAAAGTATGCACATTTTGAAGTATATTCAGTTTACGCTCAAGGGAGTAAAAGTAATATACTCCTTTTTGGCGTAGTCCCAGTTTCCCTCGAAAGAGCATACTTTATAGTCATAAGAGCGTAAATTGAGATTACCGTGTGGTGCATTTGTAAACGCGATCGCGTTTGATTCAGTTGAAAAAATGACGCGTAGTGATTTCGAAAGCAATTCCCTTGTGTATCCGAAAATTAATGGTTCGAGGTGTGCAAAACGGTTAATCGCACCGGGCTGTCGCTTGGAAATACAATATTAGCAAGGCAGCGGTTAGGAAAATTCTACTTTAACAAAAAACGTTCGGATCAGTGGTGGATCGCCCAGACAGAGACAAGAAGCGCAAAACGGATACACGAACGGACACCAAGATCATGCGCGAAGTCAAGAAAAACCCAAAAGTAACTGTCCGTGAGATCCAGGAAACCCTTTAGCTATCAGTTTATGGTCGAACTGTTCGTCATTTATCAGCAAGGCAAACAAAGCCAAACGGCTCAGGTTTCCTCGAAAACGGATCTCTGGACGGACGAATCAAAATTCGAGCTTTTTAATCGAAAGCGGCGGGTTCGTGCGCGGTGCAGATCGGGTGAGGAGCTTCAGAAGCGTCACATCCAAGGCACGGTGAAGTATGGAGCAGGAAATGGAATGGTCTGGGGTGTTTTTCGTGGAGTGGAGTGGGTAGCCTCGCGAAATCGACGGGATAATGACGGCAGATTCCTACATCAACATCCTGCAAGAAAATCTGGAGGTTTCGCTGATCCAGACGGGTCTTGAAGAGAAGTTCGTATTTCAGCGGGACACCGACCCGAAGCAGAAGAAGACCAAGTCTTTCTTCCGGTCCGGACCTCAACCCTTTCGAGAATTTGAAGGCGATTCCAGATGCCAGGGTTGACAAAACTGGTTACCAATAACTATTTTGAAGCCCTGACGCGCTCCTGGAAGAGCTTGATCCAAAGCACCTAAGGAACCTGATGGAGAGCATGCCGAAGCGCGTGCAGCTGAAAAAAGACTACATGTTTACTTCAATTTGAACCAAATAAATTAGAGAAATGATTAGGTGGGCACTTTATTTTGCCTATCAGTGTACATAGAAATCATGTCATATTTACCCAGGGACCTGGCGGGCTGTCATTTTCCTATACACTGTAACCGGCCAGTACCCATTAATGGGTAAAAATGTACTCATTTTTTATAGTATATGAAGCTGTCAAAAAATGGGTACTTTTAAAATCAAAATAATGCATACTAAAGACCCATTTTTTATATTGAATGAGTGACCAAAAGATGGGTATTTTTCTACCCATTATGGGAAAAAAATATCTTAGAATTTTCCTGACTCCCTTTGTATAGTTAAAAGTGCGCTGTTCGAAAAATAAAAAAAAACTTCGCGGAATCCAGTCCACGAAAACTCGAAGAACTGAAGGTTAAATTGGATAGCGAAAGCTTACAAAAACTAAGAGGTACGTTAATGATTTATTATAATTGTTAAAAATGCTTCAATTTCATCAGCAGAATCGTACTTCCGAGTATGTGTCACTTCCGGAGCGTAAAATCCAAGCTTTCATGAAGTTGGCGTCAACATTATTTAAATGTTATCCACGGAAGCCTCAGGATTTGTTTGGGCGATTAGGGATCTCTCTGGATGATAAGAATGTGATAAGCGCTTCAATGGACCACTTGAACGTTGCCGGAATATTTGCCGATGTGGAAACCCCCGAACGAAACTTGACATACCTGAGAGGTAACAGGCCTGTGGCTAAAGGGTTGTCGTTACGAATAAATACACAAATGCAAATACAAATACAGTTATTGCGATCTATTATGTTTATTCTAATGCTCATTATTCAATATCGCAAGTTTAAACAAATCACGAAAAATGGGTATTTCATACCCATTTCGCAAATAACAAACGTTTTGAAAAATGGGTATTTCATACCAATTTCCCAAATAACAAACATTTTAAAAAATGGGTAAAAAATACCCGATAGCCCGACGTACAGGCTCTTTACCCATTAATGGGTAAAATCGTTTCACCCATTAAAAGAGTTAACCCACTTAAGTTCGAAATGGGTGATATATTGGGTACTGGCCGGTTACAGTGTACCTACCATCTCTTACAACCAAACGTCAAATCGACAAAGATTTTTCATTGGGGCCTAACTGACAAACGTAAACAATGGTCTTTTCCGCGAATTTCTCGTTATTGAAAACTCGCCTAATCAATCCACCACGGTCATTTCAAAGAGGAAGAGTTCACCTATCCGATAGAATTGGAGGCCTACATGGGTAGCCTTTGTGCCACGAGAAATTTACGGAAGAAGCCATTGTTTAAGTTTGTCAGTTAAGCCCTAATGAAAACTCTTTGTCGAAATGATTCATTGTTTGTAAACAATACAGGCGTTCGTACCCGTAGTAACAAACGTGAAGGGGGCTTATACATAAGACACGCGAGATATGGGCCGTCGGTGTTATCATCATGTTGATATATTGTAGTTAGGGGGGTGGGGTTTGTGTGTTGTTGGTGGTTTTAATTTTTGGTGTTTGTTTGTGGTTATTGGGGGACGAAAAAGGACGGGGGGGGGAGGGGAAAAGGTTATTATGGGAAAAATAAAATAAACAAACATCAACATTTTATTTTGAAAGTTTATGTTTGTGTGTATTGGTGAATCCAGGTTGGACCCTGGGGGTGCGACACATCTTAATCTAGATTCAAGATGATCAAAAAATCCCACGCTAGCGAATCAATATTTGAAAAATCTTGTTTCAGCTTGTAAATCTTAATCCATCAACTTGCATCGTGCTGCATATTTTTGCAGTAAATCTTTAAAATCTTCATCAAAATCTTTGAAATCTTTTTTCTATCTACTAAAAGTGCGCACATCGTACAAAAGCAAAACAAAAAAAAATCCTGCATCGGAGATAGAGTCGCACCCCCTGGTTGGACCTCTAAAAAAGTTGAGATCGAACCTCATCGATGTTAGGTCGGATCCAGAGCGGATCCAGATCTAACACGATTGAATAAAAAAATGTTTTGACAGCTGTTAGGGCGGACCTAGGGCGCCAACCGAAAACGACAGTAGATTCTCAAAGCAACATTTCGGAATACACTGAACCCGAACATCATCTCGAAATCGTATCGAAAAGTATTTCGATTGCGCCCTTTAACGAAAAGCATTCGGAAATCGGATGATTGTCTTATGGTTAGATCCGTATGACGATCATCCATGTTTCGTATGACACTCAACCAAATTCAATATGATGTTTGTTTCAAAAGTGTGTAGATTTATTAGCGATCTATGAATAATTTAAAACAATTTCACGACATAAATTTATTTCACTTTTCACTTCCTCAACCGTTGAGCAAAGACGGGAGTACAAAAATTGAATTGAGTCAGGAAATATTTTTCCGCGACTCCGTAGGAAGAAGTCGGGTTTCGATCCTTTATTCGTGACGGTACCAGTTCTGATAGCGATTGATAGGTTTTTATCGAATGATGTAAAATGGAATGTTTGTCATCCTCATTTCAAATGATTTGCGTCATAGGGCTTTTCCAATGCAATACGCATTCCACTTTGGAATGACGATTTTTCATACAGCGTTCATCCAAATTTGAGCGGGAGGTCGATTCACTTCGCGTATTATTAGTTGTTCAACATTAGAAGGATAATCATCTGGTTTCTTGAAAATCGTTCTCCCCCGGGGTTTACCATTGGAAAAGGGGTTTTCAATTTTTCGGTATCAACCGACGGGGGTTTCATCCGAAAAAGGGGGGTGGGTTGGGTGTACTTTAACATGGGAGCTGTCAGATTTATCACCACTCGGTGTCTTCATCTTTTTTCAACCTGGATTCGTCCATAAGAGGATAAAGTCATTGTTTACACAAGCAGCTCCGTTGTATATTAGGCTTTTTGACGTTTAATCTCCTCACCCTTTCTGGCACATGCAGAGGAATGATGGTTTATTTTCCTCCAAAAGATTTTCCTTCTTACTTGCACTCCTTTGATCTAAATGGCGCTTTAGTGTGCGTGCGTTCAAGGTCACTTATCCTAATGGACGAATCCAGGTTGAAAAAAGAAGAAGACACCGAGTGGTGATAAATCTGACAGCTCCCATGTTTAAGTATAGGACGAAAATTTTAATTTTTTCTAGAAAATTCAAATGAAATTCTAATTAAAACTGGTTTGTTGTATGATGGGAGAAAAATCCAAAATTACTCAATAAAGATATTTTCAGCAAAATAATAAAATAAATATAATGCCCTTATTGTGCAGTTTTGGATCATACAACAAACCACTTTCAATTAAAATTTCATTTGAATTTTTAAGAAGCAATTTAATGTTTGCGTCCTATACTTTAACATGGGAGCTGTCAGATTTATCACCACTCGGTGTCTTCTTCTTTTTTCAAGTTGGATTCGTCTATTGTATACAATGACGTCTTACATAAACGTCATTGTATTGTATATTGTTGGCACTGAAATACAGATTTTGTTTTAAAATTAATGGCAGCCCTGCATCAGTCAGTCGCATTATAATGTTGCAGTTTTGCGAGGTGTGCTTCCGGCAGCCCAAATCTGTCGGTGCACTGCTGCTTACCACCTGTCAGCATATATTCTGCCGACGATGTGCCGTCAGCCTAACCGAATGCGGCGTTTGCCGTCAACCGTGCCGAACGGTAGAAATTCGTCCGGACACGCTTCCGAACGAATTGAGAGATTACTTCATTCCCGCGGAGAAACTGCTGGTGAAAACGCTTAAGGTGATCAAATTTCAGCACGAGAAACAGGATGGTTACATCGCCGGTCGGATCGGGATATTGGAGAAATATGAAGCCAAAAAGAAGAGTATAATCAAGTTAAAGGAACACTACGATGAGTTGAACACATCAATTAAAAAGGAAGAAGACTTAATTCGGAAGTTACGAGAACAACGCAAATCACCCGGAGTGTTAGCTGCTTCGCCAGCTAGTCCTGTAGTGTTAGGCAAACGAATAGATACCCAACATATAAAAGGTACACCGGGGACACCGATCGCTCAGCAATGGCAGACAGTTGCTTCCCAGTCTGGGAGTGGCAGTCAATCTCGTTGGAATACACTTATGACGCAGAGTCCCACCGTTACTCCACACTCGAGTCGCGGAGACGTGCCTTCCCGTCGGCCATCGGTTTCACCAATCGAATCATTCAGAAAGCCGACCGACTTAGTGTCGGCAGCCAAGGCTGGGATTTACGAGCAGACGGTTCGCAACATCGACCGGGCTATGCGGCGATCGACGGACACGGTGGTCAAGGCGAACCGACGCGGAAACGACATCGAACGGGCCAGGAATTTGCTGTTTTAGTTGTGGTTTTGTTGACTGAACTTATCGTTCGTGTTTTATAGTTTTGCAATTATGATTATGGTATGCCGGGGCAAGTTAGCCATTCTAAGGTGCAAATGATGTTTGTAAATACATTTCAATCGCAATAAATACCATTCGAATATTAGCTGTCCTAAAATTTTAGTGCCTTGTCCAGTGTTTATCCATATGCTAGGAAAATTATTAAGCAAATTACTGAGAAGTAAGAGACACGTGTGATAACGGTGATAACATCCGAACCAACCATATTCACATTAATCGTGTGTGCCTTATATCTCAACAGTTTTCTAATAAATTTTGCAAACATAAATAGCTTAATTCAACAATTCAAAGTATAAAGTATCTATAAAACTTGTCTACTTCTCGACAAGTTTCGACTATTTAAGATTCTAAAGCAAGCGCCCCTGCCAACTCTCAACTTGATGTTATAGATGCATTTCGATAGTCTATATGCACAATGCAAGACTTCATATAAAATTGACCAACCCAACCCTCAAACTAGAAGAGGACATATATTCCACTCACCCGACAAATCATCAAATAGCTGGGCCGGAAGTTGTGACTCCACTGAGACACGCAGTGTGCCTCGTCGATGCAGGCAAATGCAATCGGCGGCAGTTGACGAAGCAGCGAGCCGAATCCAGTAGACTTCTCACCGGAAACGACCGCTTCCGGAGAAATAAGCAACACGTCCAACTCCCCATCGGTGATGGCTGCCATTGTCTTAGCTCGAACCCTGTGAGATAAAAACAAAATCGTTGTTTATCACCCAATTGATTTCTCACCCGACCCTTTACCTACTTGGGGGATTGATTCGTGTGGAGACACTGTGCATTCAGAAAACCCGGAACTCCATGAACCTGGTCCTCCATCAGCGAAACGAGTGGAGAAATGACAAGGGTGACACATTTCCGGTGCTTTCTGTACAGATAGGCCGGCAGTTGATAGCACAAGGATTTACCGGATCCCGTACTTAGTGTTACCAGTGTGGACATTCCACAAAGAACCCGCATAACGGCACGCTCCTGGCCAGCACGGAACTGCTGATGTCCGAACATTTTCAGCGCTTCCACTACTTCCGTCGGTGTCGGCGGTAGGGAACCATCTGCGTTCAGCTGATAGAGAGGGCCGACTTTGTCCTTGTTGCCAACGGTGTACTCTAGGATGCCTGACTTTTTCAGGAAATCCTGCGGGATTGTATGCCCGATATACTTCGGCTCTGGTTGTTTTTCCGAGAGATCTTCGTAATCATTATCTGCTTCTAGATTTGAAGAAGATTCTGCCTCATCTAGTTTCCATACCGGGTTATTCACAGCAGGAAGTTTTTCAATCTTGTTGGCATGGACGGCAAGTGACTGCGCCTTTGCCATAGATTCGGCTTCATCCAATGTTGGAAACGGTGACTCTTCCGCTCCACCGTCTGCGTCCAAAGGCAGCAATTGTTCTCCTTTTACTTTACAACTTCGTGCCATGTGACCGACACCACCGCACTGAAAGCAGGTCAATACGCCACCGTCGCATCCTCCCATATCCATTTCAGGCCCGCTCAAAGCAGCAGCCTTTTTCTTCTTCCACAGGCTCTTTTTGTACTTGCTGTAGTTCACCGTTTTCTTCCCCCGTACAAAGATCTTCTTCCGAAGATTAACTTGCACAAAGTTTTCATTGAGATTACCAGCTGCAACTTTTTTTCTCAAGGCCGCTTCTTTGGCTGATTCAACCTCAACATCTTCTATCACTTTCTTCGCCTTGAGATTCTTTATAGGAACGCCTTGTATAAAATTTTGCACCACCTGAGTGCTTTTCATTAGCTCACCTATGTCCACCCTGGGTGCATTGTTCAAGCTCTCAATACCAAACTCAAGCACGTAATCGTTGAACTCATCCTCCTTCGGCGGTTCGTCTGCTGGAGGATTTTTGGAACTCGTTTGTCTCGTGACTCTTTTTTTACCCTTACCCGTATTGCCACCAATCCTTGGAGCAGCCGGGCTTTTCTTGGAACTACCAGAGCGTCGCTTTCGTTCGCTACTTGAGGGGGGTGAGACTTGATTAGCGCGAGACTTACGTGCAGGTTTTGGTACGACTTGTTTCCTAGATTTAACCTCAGTTATATTGTCATCCTTTTTTTGGAGACTCTCAAGTTGTTCCAAATCTTCAATCGAAGAATGATGTTTACCGCTTTCTTGAAAATCCGGATCCTTGTCTTCATCATCCGGATCAAAATCTCCGGTTTCCTCTTCACTACCCATCTGCTGCGAGTACTGTACAGGCCTACGCCCTCGTGTAGTCCGCCGAACTGGAACCTGAAAAAAAAAAGCCATGAAATGTGTTTAGAATTAAACTCATTCGTGTAATAAAATACTCAGACCTTCGTCACTTTTGCTTTTCTCGCTGCTTTAGGTTTCGCCGGAACCCTTTTCCGCCCTCGTTTAGGCGCCAGTTCCCCTTCCTCTAGAGGTACGGAGCCCTTCGTCGGATCTTGATTTTCAACTCCACCACTTTCTTCAATCATTGCCAAAGCTACCGGTACTACGACATCCTTCTTGGTAACCTTTTCTTCGGGACATTTTGTTTCCGCTTTCAAATTCACACAGGTAAACACCTTTCGTTTCTTCGCCACATGTCGAATTCCTCCGGAGTTGAAAGATCCGTTAGCACTGCCCGTAGTTTCATCTTCACTGTTCTCCACCACCCCATCGGAGTCAGACTGAATCGCACGATCATACGCAGTGCTCTGAGCGACTACGATTGGCGAGTTTAATCCAGCTACCGACCCCATCCCATCGTCAACAAAAGAATTCACATTTAGCGATGACATCCCGAAGCTGTTACACGTGTCTACCTTGCCAACAGATGACTCCAAAGCGGACAGATCGACATTCCTTAAGCCAAATGTTTTCGCCTGAGTATTGGTACTCTGCGCAGAAATGGAAACCTGTGTTCCTCCCGATTGTCGATTTAGCCATCCTTCGTCTAACTGATTAACCAGCTCTTTAGTCTCACGGTTTTCTTTGGCCACAACCGTTTGGGACGGTGACACTTCAATAGCTGCTTGCTTCGACTTCTCATTCAGGAGCGTTTCTAAGTCTGGCAGGGAATCTTTCCAACTAGTGGTGGTTGAACTCAAAAACGATGCGGACAATGAACTACTGGACGACAATCGACTGCTGGACAGAGATTTACGGGGATTCCGCTTAGGAACCATAGCCGAAGCCTCCATCTGTAATTTGTTAGGAGCTCTCGCTTTTGGTTTAACAGATGATTTCTCTTTTACATTCTCCACAACAGGCTTTTTTCTGGTCAGATCCTTTCCCCAAGCCTTAACATTCTGCTCCGACAGCTCTTCAGCTTCGAATTCGGTCACTTTTCCTTCAAACTGATCCGTCAGAAGAGCACTGATCGACACATTGGATGCTTTAATTTCACTAAGATTGGAGAACTCGCCGATTGAGCAGTCCTGGGACAAACTACCTTCCATTTGCGATACCAACGAGCTATCGAAGTCATCATCGTCATCCAACGCATCCTGTAGGGTATCCTCCAGCAGAGACGTTTTCAGCTTATAATACATCTTGTACGAATCACGAACCTCCGCCGGGGAGTCCCGAATGTCGTGCTGAAACAGATAACGTTCCTTCAACCTTTTTCTTTGTTCTCCACATCAGCTTTACTAACCTTTGAAGGAATCCGTCCATTCCGCTTTCGAAATTCCTTCTCCCAAAGCTTAACTTTGTATTTATACTTTTGGTACTTGGTTCGGAACACAGGATCTTCCATGATTAACGGAAATCTGACCGCATTTGTATTTCCGAAGGCTCCTCTTTCGTGATCATCAGCTGATGCTGTGCAATCCAATCCTGATTGCTGAAGATGGACAAAGGTGCAACGAGTGACGATGTGCGCAAAAATCCTTGCAATCCATCGCGCGCGAAAACCGTTCAAAACAAAACCTCAAGTCACACGAGGGAATGGACAGTATTTTACGTAAAATGGTATGCGTCTAAATAAGACGCTATGAATCGATTCGTCTTCGAATGCCTCGAACCGCTCGAATCGGATTCGTGCGATTCGTGGTAAAGATTAAGCTCATCACGGTAAATCTGAGATACTCTTCTTATACGGAATACGGAATACGCTACACAATACGAAAAAAGTTCCCAAAATTGAGTTTTGAAATGTTAATTCGCAGACAGACGTTCAAGCCCACCAACATGTGTAAAAAACATGGCGTACATTGTGTTAGCAAGTGGCAATAAGCAGTCAGATGGCGCCACTGATCTGATCTGAGCAGATTTTCAAAATGTTTGTCGGCTACAAATGTTCGTCCGAGACCAAGCCAGCAAACGTCGATTGATTGCTTCCAAGCTTGAATGTGATTTATTTGTCTCGCTTACGCTTGTTTGTATTGTTATCACACGGTACAAAAACTTCATTTTATTATATACTTACATTAGAGCTTCTTTGAAATAGATAGCTGAATGATCCAATGATTGATAAGCAATTTAAACAGATAACCGATCAATTAACCAATTAACCAAGCGGTGCGGAAGATTTACGTCGATTGTTATTGTTTTGTTTTCAGATGCGGTAGGTGGTTAATAGGGTGGTATTTGAGATGATGAGTGAATCTGTCAGTTTTAAACTAGCAATAAGTTGTCTAGGCGGCGCTAGTATACAAGGCGATTCAACGTGTTTTGATTTGAAAATTTACACACGAAAAATGAAAATGGGTATATGAGAATAAACGTCTGTCTGCGGTTGAGGTTAACCATTGAGTACACGCTCAAAACACCCTCTCTTTTATTTGTATTAATGTCCCTCTTTTTTTTCGCGGAAAAGTTACTCAACTTTCGAAAAACGTGGATGAACTCAATTTTTGAGTAGATCCACATGTTAAGAAAATTTAGTATCATTTCCGTGTGAGAAAAAGAGAAAGGAACACAATTTTACTCAGTCACTGAGTAGAACGAAACGGGAGAGTAAAATTAACAAAACGCTGATGGGTCGAATTCACTCAATAAGTAGGTTGAACTATAGGAATACAATTTTTATTTTAACATTACTTTCTTACTTTATTACTTTTTTTAAATACATGATTGTAAACATACAGCAAACAATAAGCAAAGATAAAATGAACACTATTCAATCAAAATATGCACTGCGATACAAAGCGCAAAAGAACTCAATTCTCAGTTTAAAATACACGGGTAAAAATCCATACATATTTATTGGCAAAAATCCATGTAAAATTCCACATAATATTAATTTGTTCACACATCAACAAAACCCTCTGAAAAACCCTCTGGGGTGCGACTCTATCTCAGATGCAGGGTTTTTTTTTTTGTTTTGCTTTTGTGCGATGTGCGCACGCTTAGTAGAAAGAAAGAAGACTGATGAAGATTTTAAAGATTTACTGCAAAAAGATGGAGCGCGATGCTAGTTGATGGATTAAGATTTACAAGCTGAAACAAGATTTTTCAAAGATTGATTTGCTAGCGTGGTATTTTTCGATCATCTGGAATATGGACTTAGATGTGTCGCACCCCCAGGTTAAAACGCAGGGCTATTAATCGCACCATCCGGTCTGCGGTTTTTGTTTTTTTTTCCTGTTTGTTGAGAGGCTTACACCGAATAGATAATTGTTCGCAATCACTCAAAATTTCGTTTTCTCAATTTATTCAATTTTGCCTGGTCACAAGGAAGCTGTGAGTGAGGATGAAAATAACTTGAAAGTAAGTTCCTTTTTTTCTATACTAAATATTGATATATTGATTAAAATGTCGACTGTCAAAGTAATTATGTGATATTTATTTATGAACCCGCACCACTGGATGTATGCCTGGTCCCCGACAGCCGGTGCTCGTGTATACAAACTGAAACAACTTTACAGTGATAACCTCTAGCTAATGTTCTGTTTTGATTGAACATCAACATCAGCATGTTTTAGTTGAGGTGGAAACTTCATTTCCAGATGGTTAGTGGAATGGTTGCCGATAAGCATAAATCTTCGATTTAAGTTTTTTTTTTTTAATTTTCCGTCGGCCTATTTCCTCACATGGTGACAATCACCGACGCCATGAAGAGGACTCCACCGCCTGGACCCTACCTATCGACTCATGAATATGAGCCGGAACCAACGGCTTTACTTCCCTTCCGAAGGAAGACGTGACCTGATTTAAGTTTTGACAGGAATGTTGAAACACACAAACGCCTTACAACACATTGAAACAACATTAACATAAACACAATAGGGCAGAGTGAATACCTCCTGGTGGCAGGTTCATTCAGTGTACTGCCAAAGTAAACATGAAGCTGTCATGAAGATTATAGTCACTAGATTCATAGTCTGGCGGAAACAAAAACGGGAGCCAATTTTGATTGTCACTTGGCGGAGCCAATCGAACATTACACGTGTAATTTATGATAAGGGCTGGAAAGCCATTTCTAAACAATGACTTTAAATTCCGATTTCTCTCAAAATTCAGGACACTCTAACATATTGGAAGCAGCATCTGGTGGAAGAATGTTTGTTCTATCATATAGTGTATCTGAACATCGAAAAATTCTAATGATACGAGAGAAACCAACATTTAAAATCATTGTTTACAAATGGCTTTCCGGCCCTTATAATTAATTACTCGAGTAATGTTCGATTGGCTCCGCCAAGTGACAGTTCCCGTTTTTGTCTCCGCCAGACTATGAATCTAGTGACTATAATGAAGATACATCAATATAACATTATATTATGATATACGTTTAAAGCAGTTTTATCTTACATGCCTCAATGACGTAGAATCAATATGAAATTAGCGAAATTGGTTTGAAATTGATTCACTGTTGTAGAACCTGGGTCCGAAGTACACCTTACAGTCTTGACCGTGCAATACATTCTTGCGATTTTCGGTACTAGAAACTTTATTTTGATTGGCTGTGTTTTTTTTTGACAAAATATTTGAGGGTGTGTTCGTGTGAGTTGCGTTATTAGGAGCGAATCATTAGGCTTGGGACTGAGCTAAGCACCGATGTGCTGGTACTTCCTGAGCCAATAACTTTATCCATTTTCTTCAGGACTTTCCAGCCGCTGATCGTCACATTCTTAATTTAACCGCGGTTACGCGTAATGCTACATAACATGGGAGTTGTTGTGAAAATTTGATATGGCATTACTGTTTTTTTTTTACTGATCCACTTCACCATTTAAAAGCTTAACGACGAATGTTGCCTGCTGAATTTTTCTTCTTTGCTCCAGAGTGTCTAAACCCAATAACAAACATCTGCTTGGATACGGCGGTAAATTGACAGGATCGCGCCATGGAAGGTTTCGCAAAGTCAGCCTTACAAATCTCTTCTGTACCCGTTCAAGACGTAGAATCCAAGTAACTTCATACGGACTCCAGACAACAGATGCGTTCTCTAGTATAGGGTGGACTAGTGAACAATACAGCGCCTTTAAGCAGTGGGGGTCGTTGAAATCCCGTACGATTTTGAAAATGAATCCAAGTTGACGATTAGCTTTGGAAATTATGGCTTGATAGTGTAGCAGAAATCCAGCTTCGCATCCAAAAGAACACCCAGGTCATTTACTTTATCAACTCTACGAAGCGGAATGCCATCAATACAGTAGTCGAAAAGTATTGGGTTCTTTACACGATGGAACGTCATCACAACACACTTAGAGATACTTACAATCAATTTATTCCGACCACACCATTCCACGAACAGGTTCAGTAAACTTTGAAGGCAATGGCAATCATCTACCGTACGAACAACAAAGTAGAGTTTCATGTCATCTGCATATACAAGTTTGCACCTAGCTCCCAATAAATCCGCAACATCATTGAAGAAGAGCGTAAAAAGTAACGGAACCAAGTAACTTCCCTGAGGCACGCCAGACGTACTGGTGAATGGCTTTGATACACAGGAATCAATTTGCACCCGAAGAGTTATGTCAGTCAGGTACGAATGCAGCCAAGCCTTAAGTGATGCTGATGCACCTAGTCTAGAAAGCTTACACAGAAGAATGTTATGGTCAATCTTGTCGAAGGCAGCTTTTAGATCAGTGTGAATTACATCGACTTGTGTATTTTGCTCCATCGCCGATATGCACGTACTAGAGAATGCCAGTAAGTTGGTCGCCACCGACCTTCCAGGAATGAATCCATGTTGATCTGTCGATATGTAGCTTCTCGAACTAGTAAAGACAGCTTGGCTTAATATAATTTCGAACAGTTTGGACGCTGCTGAGAGACTTGTTATGCCACGATAATTTTTTACATCTCGACGATCACCGGCTTTAAACACCGGAAACATGAGTGATTGCTTCCATAAGACCTGAAATTTACCTTGCTGGAAAGATTGAGTAAATATGACTGCAAGGGGCTTAGCCAAGGCAGCTGCACAACGACAAAATACCACAGTAGGAATACCATCCGGACCAGGTGAAACAGAACTTTTTAATTTTCTCGACGCAGCAATAATCGTTTCTTCAGTTACCACGAACGTGGTCAAATTTAAAAAATCTATTGGTACATCACAGGCAGCAGACTCAGTTTCATTATCACATGCTACGCTTTGTTCGAACACCGAAACAAATTGCTCCGTAAAAAGCTCAGTCACTTCGGAGACGCAGGTAGCCTCTCTATTTCTTAGCCGTATGTTGGACGGAATGCTGGAGTTTTTCCTTTTGCTGTTGACGGAACTCAACAAAAGCTTCGAGGATTTCGTCGCAAATTTCATTGCACTTTTAAAACATGTGTCTTGTACAACGAAGTGTTGAGCCTACAAAAAGCAGTGCTTGCATGCTTGAACTTCCGCTTAGTATCAGCTGTTTTGCATCGTCAGCTGTTTTGCATTGCATTTTTTAAGTAAAGTAGATTTACAAATGTTTACGTTATTTTTTACCTTAAACTAGTTTAAAATTGTATCACTGTACGCTGTACTGAAAATCAACACTACCGCCATTGCGATATTTTGTGCTTCTTGAGCCACCTCCTCGCTAAATACTTGCGTATTTTATTTAAATATATAAAGAAATCAGCTTTAGGGACAAAGATTTGTGATTGCCAACTAAAAGGGCGAGTAAAACTATTTACTGTAGGCGGATCAAGTAAATTCTGGAGAAATTTGTTAAGGCGGTTCTGCGTTTGTAAACACGTGCCTGCGGTGTTTTGAATATGATTGTGAATTCACATTTTTCTGATTCGTTGGAAAAAAAATCCAAAAAAATAACTTGAAATTGTTTAAATCTTTAATCTTTAAACGTTTATAGAATAGCATTCCAAAAACCTAAAACAGAAATTAGAAAAAAAATTCGATAAAAATAAACGATTAAAATAAGTAATTTTTAATGTTTTTCGATTGTCATCAACAATACCGTATTTTCGGTAATCCATGTTTACCGATAATTTCAGTATGTGCACTTTTGTGCGGTTTTCTGTATTTTTTACCGACTTTTCTGTATTCTTGTCTTAGCGTGTGCCTTAGTGCGATCGTTTGTTCGGCCTAATGTCCGGGACCTTTTTGCTTCATATGTCTCTCTATTCATATCACCTTGCCCCAACATGCCTTGCATCTGTCAGTAGGAAAGTAAAGCTTCCCTTGTTGGCTTTTATTGTCAACAAACGGCTTTAAACTGAAATTTATCTCGAAAAACTGTGTTTTTCCACTAAAATTAGAAGAAAATCTAAAAGTTCAATATCCTTTTTAGCGTGGGTAAGTAAAAATGAATTCAAATTAAGGCAAAACCGCCTGTAAAACAGCTTTTTCCCTCGTAGTTTTTCCACGTCAAAGGAGAAATCCAAAATGGCGCTCCCGACAAACTACAAACAACACGTACCGGTATCGACCCCAACCACGCAACGGTTGCGCCCATCGGCTTCCGGCTCGGACAGCCGCAAGCAAGATAACTCCAGTCCGTTTATGCACAGCCCGCATGGTAATCCGGCCTTCACTCCGCAGAAGATTGGGAAATCGGCTTCTACGGCTGAGGCAAAGATCTTAAAACCTCCGAAGGCACCGGAGAAACCGCTAATGCCCTATATGCGATACTCGCGGAAAGTTTGGGACTCAATTAAGGCATCTAATTCGGACTTGAAGCTGTGGGAAGTAGGCAAGATTATTGGTCAGCAGTGGCGAGATTTGCCAGAGACCGACAAGGAAGAGTACATAACGGAGTACGAGGCGGAGAAGTTGGAGTACGAGAAGAATTTAAAGGCTTATCATAGCTCCCCAGCTTATTTGGCCTATCTGAGTGCTAAAAACAAATCGAAACCTGGCGGTGATGGAGATGGGCATGAAAATCCAAGATCAAGCTCGAAGGGTGGACAGCAGGATCGTAGGATTGATATTCAGCCGGCAGAAGATGAGGAAGACCAAGATGATGGTTATTCGTTTAAGCATGTTGCTTATGCTAGATTTTCTAGGAACCATCGTTTGATCAATGAGATATTTTCGGATGCTGTTGTACCAGATGTTCGATCAGTAGTAACAACCCAGAGAATGCACGTTCTCAAACGGCAGGTCCAATCGCTAGCTATGCATCAAATGAAATTACAACACGAACTGCAACTTATCGAGGAGAAATTTGATAATCGAAAGCGTAAATTTGTCGAATCGAGCGAGCAGTTTCAGGAAGAACTGAAGAAACATTGCAAGCCGGCAGTAGATGACGAGACATTTCAGAAAATGGTAGAACGTCAGTATGAGATGTTGAAACGGGAACGTTTGCGTACCGTAGAAGAACAGCAGAAAGGGTCGCCTGGACCGAAACCAGTAGAACACACCGTTCCAGTGGCTGCACCGGAAGCCGCAGTTGCTTCACCCGATCCTCGTCCGTCTCAAGACATTCCAGTAAAGTCACCACAGGAATCAGCTGCAACAGTCGCAAAGAAAGAGGAGAAGGAAGAACAGATGCAAATTGATGAGCCACCAGTTGAACATATTTCAAAGCCGCCAGAAGAAGTTATTAAAGAAGCTACCGTAGAGCACAAGCCACCTCCAACGATGGAACAGCCACCAACTGTGTCGGTTCCGTCTGCGGTTGTTTCAGTACCGGGTGAGTTGAAAAAAATGTATTATCTTACACTCAGTGAAATAAACTTTCGATATTTATAAGATTGCACAACAACTTCGTGTAAATTAAAATCCATTCATAAGCCTCGCTTATAAAATTCGCAAGTTGTGCCTTATGAAATTCTTAAGTTTATTTGCCTGAGTGTAGGCTTTATTATTTGTTCCGTAACATGGTTTAAAGTTAATATACATACATTCGACATGTGAAATCTTTGTAGTTTCTTAGTGTTCTCACGTAAAATTTGAAAAGAGCTCATCTTCGTTGAACGATTCTCTTTTGTCAACAAGGCGGCTACAAAAGTGTTTTCCATACAACTTATTGTTCAATGTATGAACTAACAACGTATTTTTCCGATCTAAGCAATTAGTAGAATCACAAATTCAATGGTTTAGCCGAGATAAAACAAAGAGAAAGTCGATGAAGCTAATCAATCAATGATAGGCCTTTTTTCAAATGTTACGCGACATTTTTGCTTTCAAAAATTTGAAGTGGCTATGCGAATTTGGTCTTGTTTTCCAGTAACATTAATCTTAACGTTCTTCTAGTGAATAAATTACAAATTATTGCAATATTATTTCTTTCTAGAACCGTACCGTGCTCCACCAGCGCAGTCTCCCATCATTCCAGAACCAAAACAGGAAGCTCCACCGTCTGCTGCTCCGATTGCTCCACCACCGGTTTCTGCTGCTCCAACGCCCCCACCTCCTCATCACCATGCTCCACCTGTGCCGACTTCAGTCCCGTCAGTTCCCTATCCCCCGAATCCACCACACAGCGCCGAATCACACGTTCCACCACCGAACGTAACTGTTCCCCATCACCAGGCACCTCCTCCGCCGCCACCAAGTCATCACATGCCACCCCATATGCAACCGCATCCAGGAATGCCATCTCACTCTGGCTATCCGGGATATCCGCATGCCGGACCCCCACGCCCATATTATCTACCGAGCGGTTATGGGGCTCATCCTCAATCCTACGGTCAGTATGGCCACTATCCTTACCATCAGCAGTATGCTCCTCCTCCACCCGGTCAGTACATGCCAGGACCACCACGTCCCGGTCATGGTGGACCAATGGGTCACTACGGTGCGGATCCGCATGGTCACGGTGGTCCGAACAGCGATGTTCATCATCCACACTCACCATATGGTCCGGGACCTACTCCGGGTGGTGCTCCTCCACCAACTGCTGGAGCCGGAGGACCGGCTCCGGGTGGACCCCCACAGCCACCGGTTGGCCCTGGTTCTGGATCGCATCCGGGAGAAAATGAAACTCCTGAGAAACCCGAAAAACCAGAGAAAACCCCGGCCAAGAAGAAGAAATCCAGCAAGAAGGACGCCGAGAAGAAGGCCGTTGTTCATGACGATTAGGATAACGAATAAGATTAAGTACGTCGATTTAAATATTGAATATCCTAACACGCTAAATAATTAGTATAACCATGATTGCTATCTAAAAGTATGTCGCTTCTGAATAAAAAGACCGTAACCGGCTACAAGTATTTTGGATTTCAGTAAAGAAATTCAGTCGTCACTAGGTAAGCAGGAAGTGCACCTGACCACTTGCTTTGTTGACCTTGCTGCAAGTAGGCACACGTATTGATATAATTTCAAGATCCAAATCTAGCGTAGAAAATTATATCGTTTTGTGATCACCTGATGTCTCTTCCTTCTAAATTTCTACGTCTGCTGATTTTCTACGCGTGTTCCGTTTTTCATGCGGCACTCACAAATGAAGTGTTGAATAATTTTGAATGGTGATGATGATATAATTCTACCATCTATTGTAGCAAGATAACTTTCCATAGCAGTGGAATAATCTGAAAAAAGATTCAATCAGGATTCTAATGTTGTTTGTGATCATCAAGCAGATTCATACAGGGGTATGAAGGGCCAAAAACGTTTGGGCGGACCCGTAAGCAGAGGCACTTGTGCGACATCTGCGAATATAGGGAAGAGAATCTCCATCCAAAACCAAGTTCACACTCCCAGTACTAGAATCGAGCCCTCGATTGACAGAATAAACCCAATAGATAGGGTTGAAGCAACAATCAATGTGCAACTAGTCAGTCTGCATTGTGCTCTCATGCCGTGCGGTTCTATTTTCTATTTGCTGAAGGAAGTGCTATTGCTACCTAACGCTACAACAAATCTTAAACAGCATTTTTCAGTGCTAAATAATACCTACAATTTTTAGATTTCGTCTTATTCCTTTTAGATCCTTGTTAGGCCCTTCGGGTAACCCGGCTTGGATATCGCATTGGAAAATTCCTCTTCGGTCCCTCGGATTCTTATAGTTATCTGCTTGGACGTCGATTTGGAGCAATTTATTTAACTTGTTAAGCAGTTTGAGAGCTCCCATAATTTCAGTTTGGGTCTTACAAGTCCTATTGAGGGTCAGGTTTCCAGGGAGTATGAATATTTTCTCACAAGAAAATATTTTTGAGAGTACTTTGTCTTTCTTGGTAAAACTAGTACTTTGTCTTTCTTGGTAAAACTATTTAACAGATGTTTTCATCTGTTCATCTGTTTCCAGATAAATGGAAAAATGCAAAAGTCGTACCTATTTTGAAGCCAGACAAAAATCCGGCTGAAGCTTCTAGCTACCGACCAATCAGTTTGCTTTCTTCAATAAGTAAGCTTTTTGAAAAAATAATTTTGAATAGAATGATGCTTCACATCAATACAAACTCAATTTTTGCTGATGAACAGTTTGGATTCCGCCATGGGCATTCAACTACGCATCAACTTTTGAGGGTTACAAATTTAATTCGTTCAAACAAAACTGAAGGCTGCTCCACTGGAGTTGCTCTTCTAGACATAGAAAAAGCATTCGACAGTGTTTGGCATGAAGGTTTGATTGCGAAACTGAAAAAGTTCAATTTTCCGCTTTATATCATGAAATTAGTTCAAAACTACTTAACTGATAGAACTTTGCAAGTAAATTATCAGAATTCTAAATCTGATCAATTGCCTGTTAGAGCTGGTGTTCCTCAAGGTAGCATTCTTGGGCCAATACTTTATAACATTTTCACTTCAGATCTCCCTGATTTACCTCAGGGCTGTCAAAAATCTTGCTTTGCTGATGACACAGGCATTTCCGCTAAAGGAAAAAGTCTTCGTGTTATATCCAGGAGGCTACAAAAAAGCTTGGACATTTTTACAGATTATTTTCAAAAATGGAAGATTTCTCCTAATGCTTCCAAAACTCAACTTATAATATTCCCACACAAGCCTAGAGCTGCATTTTTGAAACCAAGTAATAGTCATATGGTCACTATGAACGGAGTTCCAATTTCTTGGTCAAATCAAGTAAAATATCTTGGACTGATACTTGATCAAAAATTAACTTTTAAAGATCACATTGAGGGCATTCAAGCCAAATGTAATAAATATATAAAATGTTTATATCCTCTTAAAAACAGAAAATCCAAACTTTGTTTGAAGAACAAACTTCTAATATTCAAACAAATTTATAGACCGGCCATGCTTTATGCTGTGCCAATATGGTCTAGGTGTTGTGTTACTAGAAAGAAAAGCACTTCAAAGGATTCAGAACAAAGTTCTGAAAATGATTTCGAAGCTGCCACCCTGGTTCAGTACTATTGAATAACATAGAATTTCAAACGTTGAGACTCTAGAAGAAATGTCCAACAAAATAATTCATAATTTTAGAAAAAAAATCATTGCAATCTTCAATTGCAATGATCAATTCTCGCTATAGATAAGAACTAGTTTTAAGAAATCAATAATTATTCTCACACGCAGGCAAAAAAAAACCCTGTTAAAAAAACTGAATAGACAAGGTAAAAATAATATTCACACAATTAGATATAAATGATAGCATATAAGGTTGAAATGTTAATTACTTAGCAGGAGCACCTAGATTAATATATGAATGTAAAATAATGTAAAATTTTGAATAAATAAAGAGTTAACAAAAATGCAACTAGCGATTTGAAATTGGTTCACTGTTGTAGAACCCCTTGGTCCGAAGTACACCTTGAAGCCAGCACCTAACTATACATATTATTTTGAGCTTCCTTGTTTTGATTTGCTGTGTTATTTTGACAGAATATTTGAGAGTGTGCTCGTGTGAGTTCATTCCCGCATAACGGAAAACAATTTGCTATATAGTCAAAACTATATTTTGAATGTAAGATGTGTTCCATTTTGGGTTATTGTTATCAATTAGTTTAATCGGATTTTCACCATACAACCTCTACATTAACACATATTGTTAATGTACCATATTGTCATTGAAAGGTTTCTTATTGTCTGCACTCGGTCTGGATTATATACCAACTTTTTGACATAGAGTACAGCAAAAATTTTGTTTAGAAATGGTCGTTTTTTTATGGTAACCTAACTTAACCGCCTATTCAGCATATTGTTATTTGGCCTGTTACCATTTGACATATTCTTAAAACTATATAGGAAATTGTTAGTTTATAGTTGTCAATTATAAGGGTAAATGTCGTAACAATAACGGGAAACGGTCATCATCAATAAGGGAAATGATCCAGGAATGGTTTGTTATTATGCGGGTTATTAGGGAGCGTATTATTAAGCTTGGGACCGAGCTTGGGACCGATGTGCTGAAGTACTGACTGAGCCAAGAAAAAAATCGTATTTGTTCGGGACCTACTGGTCTTAGAGTTAGTCTATGGTAAAAGGATACACAGCAAGCGATTCGGTTCCAAACACTCAGGAAATTATCCGTACGATTTTCATACGATCGGAACTATGAACCAGAAAGCAAGGGTCCAAGACTCATTCCATACGAAATCGTATGAAATGATTATTTTCGCATTGGTCGAGAAAAACATGCCTCTTATAAACTTTCAATTGACATCACTTATCAAGCGTGTATAGTCTCGTGGGATTGTGGCTCGTCTCTGGATCCCGAGGTTCATGGTTCGAATCTCGATTGCAACTTTTTTTTCTGTGAGGAAAATTTTCATACGATCGTCCTATGAACTTCTTTCCATTAGAGAATCGTATGAAATTTGCAATAATATCTTGTGGCAAATTTCCATACGATATTCGAATAAATTCCTCTCGATTTGTTCGCTCAGTGTAGAGGGGGGGGCGTAGAGAAACCGAGATGGGGAAAAAAAGGAGGGGGAGTTGGGTGGAGGAACAAAAGAAACATGTTACCATACAAGTACAAAACTTAAATTGTTCAAATCGTTGATCCTGCCGCATTTCTTGTTCGGTGATGTTCTCCATATTCGTCCCAGTGCAAGCTCCTTCGATCGGCTACGTGTGGCACTGAACTGCTGTTTCCGGTATGTCTACGGATTGAGCCGTTATGCTCACGTGAGTCACCTGCAACAGAACCTCTTTGGATGTCCCCTACAAAACTTCTACGCACATCGATCTTGCGTTTTCTTGAGGAACTTGTTGACAACGCAGTTTCAACCGATACTTCATCGCAGACTTATCCAAACTCGAGGACGCCGCTTGCTGAAACTATTGATACCAGCCAACAGCACTGTGAGTTACGCCAGTTCATTGTTCGTTCGAGGTGTGATAAACTGGAACTCATTATCACCCGCAGTGAAGCGTTCATCTTCAGAAGTAATTTTCAAGAGTGGCTGCATCAATTTTTGGAACCGAACAAATTGAATAATTTTATAAAATTGAGATTGTTAGATTAGTAAAAATTGTATTAGTTAGATTAAGTATCAGTTGAAAACCGGAGGTAGCAATTTTAAAAGATTTATGTCTTACGCTACTGGACTTTAAATAAATAAATAAATAAACAAGTAGATGACAGTAGCTCCTCTGCCAATACTATCAGCGCCTTCGGGCAGTTCGAGAAACGTTCAAAGATGAATATATATATACGGTTTCGGATCTACGAATGCACGATCGACCATTGTCTCCGGGTTTTGTTTCGTGCGAAGAGGAATTCCCAATCGTTATATTATCAAAACAATGAAAACTTTTCCTCGCAGAACAAAAAACTCGGCAAAAGTTTAGACACTTTAGACTATAATCGTTCACTTCACCGGAAATGCTTTAACAACACTTGCCTGCTGCTTCGCAGCTGAAACCTTTTACGAAGATGTCAGAATTTATCAAGCGCTTGCAGAACAAAATATTGCCTGCAAGGTAGAGTAAGAATTATAAGTCATTTCGGTTCGGAGGAGTTTTTTTTTTTCTAAACGCTCTCTTTTATTCCAAACAAGCTTCCACAGGGCCGCTTTAATCGCTTTTAACCGCTTTGGAAAAGTGACAGATTCGAAACGAAAATAAGAACATGCAGGTGGAGCTTGATAAGTTAGTCAGAGCAATGGTTTTGTAGATGTTTTGTTAGGTGTTTGTTTTTGTTTGTTTTTTGGGTTTTACTCTCAAGTCAGGGGATTAGATGTGTTGAGTATGGCGTTAATTTTTCTTCAGAACGTAACAGCACAGCTTGAAATGATTATTTTAGTCGATTTAACTTCATATGGCGGAAACACAACAGCATTAAAAATCGAAAGCACCTGTCCTATGGTGCGGGATCCATCAAGAGAATCCCTCTAGTGAATCGTCCATCGCATTGTAATGTTGCTGTGAGAGCTGAAAAAGCTGCTCGCTTGCTGGAGGATGATTCCAACCGCAACAGCAAGCAATAGGTCAGTTAATTGCAGCACAATTTTGCTGGGATATGAACACAGAAATGCACGGGCGGAAATTCAATTTCCGGCGGGAATGGATAAGGTTATAAAACAGAAAGAACTTCTGAAACAGATCAAAGAACAGAAGAAGTTAATGACGAAGGCATTGAAGAAAGAGGAAAAATATGCAACTGCGGCAACTGGATCTAGAGCAGCAATAGAATAATCTACATGAAAAGAAACAGGAAATTCATGAGCTGGAAAAACAGCTCAAGCAAAACTGAATACTTTGCAAAAGTAAAAGCCGAGCCCAAGGTACCGATTCAGATTGAGGCGAGCCGAAGTTAAGGCCGTACTTGATAATACTTCTACCAGCTCCAACGGCAGTATCCAATCCGGATCCGAGATTCCGGGTAAGATTGATATTACTGTGAATGACAAATCACAGAAAAAATCCAAAAGACATATAAGGTCCCGGAATCGAGGAGAGGGAAAAAAACCAATGACATACTTGATAGTCGTCCTAAAAAACCACCGAAAGCTATACGTATACAGAGTGTCTGCAAATGGTCCGTACAAACTATGTTGACATACCTCAACACAACCAAGCGGAACTAAGCATTCCTACATGGTTTAACATCTTGACCCATTGTCTTTATACGCAGTAATTGGTTTGGTACACTTGTGATTTCTAATTCATTCAAAATGAAGCCCAATGAGTTGCACGCAAGTGTAATTGAGCTTTTTCGAAAAGGAAAAACTGTTTAAGTGATTGCAAGAACCCTAAATATGGCAAAATCTACAGTGAGTGACGCAATAAAACGATACCAACAGCTTGGAACGCTAGATGAACGCGTAGGGAGAGGAAAAAAGCGCACCGTTTGGACTCCACAAATGCGCGCGATTATCCGGCGACAAATCAAGCGAAATTCTTCGATTTCTATGCGAAAGCTGGCTAAATCACTGAAAATTTCAAAATCTTCCGTTGGAGCCATAGTTCACAACGATTTGAAGATTCAGTCATATAAACTGTGCAAGTATCACTACTTGACACCATAAAAGCAAACTGGTTGAGAAAAGCTAAGGTTCTCCTGAACCGCTTATCCGAGGGCCGCTATCGGTCAGTGCTGTTCACCGATGAAAAAGTTTTCACAATCGAGCAGCATCACAACCACCAAAATGATCGGCAGTTGCTTCCTGCTGCTTCCAAAAATCGTGGAAGTATTTCAAGGAGTCATCATCCCGCTTCTGTCATGGTTTGGGCTGGAATAACTCCTTCCGGCAAAACCTCTTTGATCTTCATCGACAAGGGGGTGAAAGTGAATCAAGCGGTGTATCAGAAGCTACTTACTGACACAGTAGCTTCTTGGGCATCGCAGCATTGCGGCAAACATGAATGGATTTTTCAACAAGACTGGGCGCCGGCTCATGGAGCAATAAAAACTTTAAGACTATATATAATAAAGTATTAGCATTTTCCCAAGCTTTTTAACGAAAGATGAATGGCCTTCTAACTCACCGGATTTGAATTCGATGGACTATTCGGTATGGTCCATCTTGGAGTCAAGAGCCTGCAATGCATAACATAAATCACTAGAACATCTAAAATCGCCTATTTTAAAGGTTTGAGAACAAATATCTGTCGAAAAACTCGCGGCCATCGTGGATAACTTCCCGAAACGTTTGAAGGCGTGCATCTCAGCGCGAGGCGGCCATTTTGAAATGAACAAATAAAACTTGTAATTTGCAAATACATTGCTATACCAAACAATACATATTGATTTTTTAATACAACAATAAAAGATAGTTTTGACACCACTATGTTGTACGGGTAATATTCGGACACGCTGTATTTCCTCCCAAAGCGAAAATAATCACAGAAAAGAGCATCAAAGCTCCGGTAGTTCTACCAGAACCGGAAACGAGCTCAATCAGTTCCACCACATCAACCGTCTACCGAAATCTACTGAATAAAACTGGCAGTCGAGTTGGTCAACTATATAGCCCACTAACTCAATCGAAAGTTTCTAAGACCACAAACCCACAGGCAACAACACATTGTGAAGAATATTGAGTAGTTTAAATGATTAGTGATAAAAAAACGTTTTCCTAGAATCCCTCATTTGTTAAGAATTTAGCTTGTGTTGTGAATGCGACAATTAGCCATTGATCGGTGTGAGTTACGGTCTTAGGGGCGAATCATTAAACTTGGGACCGAGCTTGTGACCGATGTGCTAGTACTTCCTGAACCAAAAAAAAATCCGTTTTCTTCATGACTATCCACCCGCTGCTAGAATCATACCCAAGTAACCACGAGGCTATAATAGCATGCATATAAAGGGCATATGCATTACGTCTACTGCATCATAGAAGTTGGATTAATGCTGAAAAGGGCCCCACTAAGATCGAACTAATACTATATCTTTTGTTATGCCATAAAACATTGCTAGAGTAGCATTATTGCATTGGCAATGCATCACTACATTCTTAAAGCTAGTCTAACGCTTCATTACTTCACAACTGTTGAATTAATGCGATCCCGCATTAATGATGTCGAGTAAATGCGAT
Organism: Aedes koreicus; assembly: GCA_024533555.2. Lineage (NCBI taxonomy): Eukaryota > Metazoa > Arthropoda > Insecta > Diptera > Culicidae > Aedes > Aedes koreicus. The sequence goes on from JAHHFK020002930.1 coordinate 251,251, forward strand.
CCCGCATTAATTATGTTGATTTTGGGTTGAATAAGGGCTATAATATAATGCTTGTGGTTACTTGGGTAGACTCTCGCTTTGGTAGAGCTACTGGCGTAAAGTTTTGAACGGACTTTAACGAATTTGAGATAAGTGGCACTCGCTCTAACAGTCTTGATGATTCGAGTTTTCATCAATTATTCCGTTTAGCGTGGCCTTCGACACCTTCGCAATCCGGATTGAGGATTCGATCAATGAAATCCGATATTAATTTCCGTGCTGAACAGCTTGAATATTTTAATCTGGAGTATCAATTAGATTTGTGTTAATGCATTTATAATCAAATCATTTCTCCTATTTAAAAGTGCTTCTAAAATCATTATTCCAAGCCGGTGAGGAAGCATCGTCCTCCCTGCTCAGTCGGAAAAGGCGCAGCTACAAAGCAACACCATGTTGGAGGTGGCTGGGTTCGATTCCCGGTCGGGTCTTGGAATTTTTCGTAAAGAAAAATTTCTCGACTCCCTGGGCATACAGGGTGCGGCAGAAAATAATGCGAAAATTTGTTCTATTTCTTTCAAATCCCATTTTCAACTAATTCAAGCAATAATATCAACATTTTCGAGTGCAGTTATCTTTATAAAGTCATTTTAAACAAATTTATTCAATGTGTCCTCCATTATTATTAATAACATCCTCGAGCCGACGCCGGAAGCCAGAGCATGCCTTTCGGACGTAGTCCTCCGACATTGACTGCCATGTGCATGTTATGGTTGACTTCAGGGTTTTCACACTAGGATGTGATGTTTTGCAGGCTCGTGCTTCAACATATGCCCAAATCGAATAATCCAACGGATTAAGATCTGGACTGCTAGGGGGCCACAAATCCTTCGGCAAAAACTGCATGTTATCGTTCAACCATTGTTGGGTTCGATTGGACGTGTGACACGGGGCTCCATCCTGCTGTAGGACAACGTTTTGGTCCTCGGAGAAGTTGGCCTTCGCCCAGGGAAGCACTTGGTCCTTTAAAATACCGATATACACTTCGATATTGATTTTAACTCCAGCTCAATGAAAACAGGCGGCATTTTCAAACCATTGGACGCCACCAAGCCAAACATTATGACACCAGCCGGATGTTTGGTTTGAAATTGGAATTTCACTTTTTCCGGAACGTTCTTCATTTTCTGCGGTGAAATAAACCGGTCCGTGCGGCTTTTGGCCACAGCATCGATGCTGAAAAGCTTTTCGTCGGAGAACAGGATTATCATTTTTTCCTTCTTCAACAAGGAAAGCAATCTCTTGGAACGAGTCACTCGTAGTTCCTTGACCCGGTCCGTAATCAAGTGGCGTTTCACGCTGGCTCTGGAAGATACATGCAGGTCTTCTTTGATGTTTTCTTATGGAACGCGCCGGGTTGCGATCAATTTTTGCACGGACCGATTTGATCACGTTCGGCGTGCGTGCAAAGCGCGGACGTCCGCTTCCCGGCTTCCGCTGCTTAGGACCATCCTGCAGGGACTTTTTTATGCGGTAAACTGTTGCCAAATGGCACCCTACCACCTTGGCAATCTCTTTTGGCCTCTTCTGGGCGAGCAACAAACTGGTAATCACTTCTTTCGCGAACATTTTGACGAATTTGCAATAAAACAAATAGAATGTTTGGATGCATCACTCGAAAGTATACATAAACAAATACACTTTCGACAGAAATTAGTCACTAGCTACACGAAGTAACCCAATACTCAAGTTTGAACATTTTCGCATTATTTTCTGCCGCACCCTGTAGCGTATGATTGTACTTGCCACACAATCATACTCATGCAAAAATGGTTCTTGGCATCGAAAGCTCTCAATTTATAACTGTGGAAGTGCATTTAGAACACTAAGTTGAGAGCAAGCAATAAGCTAATTGTGAAAGCAATAAGCTTGAAATGCTAAAGAAGAAGAGGAAGCACTACCTAAAAATAAATTTTCATGATTTTCTTATGCAAACACATATGATTTTCATAAGGTTTTTCTATGAGTTTCTTCATAGTCTTTGCAAAAAAAAAAACTTACATTTTTCATAAGGTTGGTTATTGAACTTCATACTGGTTCACACAGCGAATGAATCATACACTGATAAAAAAGCAATGATAATATCCCACATGATTTTTTTTTGCAATTTGATCAACAAATGATATCTATTTGTAATCATATATATTTCCTATGTGTACAAATAACCACTATGTGTGGCCACACATACTTTTTATTTGCCACATAAACTTCATATGTGTTTCTCGGTGTGTTATGTTTATGTGTGAGCAAATCAGCGCCAACATTTGATTAGGGCGAATCTGCTTTTCTAAACAAACACTTTGTCTGCTAATTTATAGGAAGTTGAATACAATTCCTTCAAATTGAATATATCAGCGGATAGAGATAAAGCTCCTCTTCCTTAAAGAGTGCTTAATTTGTATTTGTGACCTTTTGTTCAAGAGAAAATGACTACGAAAGCCATTGTTTACAAAAGCAGATACGCCCGAATCTATTGTTGGCGCTGAAATGAATACCATGATGAATTTTACATGGATTTTTGCCAATAAATATGTGTGGATTTTTACCCGTGTAGGATAATCGAGGAAAGATTACAGAGAGTTCTTATAGCAAAAATCATAAGGTATTATCAACAATCAATTTGAAATTAGCGATTTAAAATTCACGGTTGTAGAACCCCTTGGTCCGAAGTACGCCTTGCAGCTTGCAACTTGCAATACATTCTTGTGCTTTTCGGTACTAGAAGCTTTGTTTGTTCCAATCCGAATATTGCCAGTTCTAATAACAAATCATACACAGGAAAAAATCTTGTAGTAAAAACTACCATTATCATGACTACCCAGGTAACCAATAAGCATTAACATATGCAGTAAATCAACCCTAAATTTGCGTTTCAGATGCTACAAGCATTATATTAGCATTGTATCAGCATCTTTAATGCTATCTGTTGTAAAGTTGCATTTCAAATGCTATTTAAATGCTTGTAGCCTGTAATAAGGATTTTGAATGCAGAATAGCATTAATGAAGCATTATCATAGCATTGCAGTAATGCCAACAATCAATATGCAACTAGCAATTTGAAATTGGTTCACTGTTGTAGAACCCCTTGGTCCAAAGTACACCTTGAAGCCAGCACCTAACTATACATATTTGGGCCTTTGTTTTGATTTGCTTTGTTATTTTGACAGAATAGTTGAGAGTGTGTTCGTGTGAGTTCATTATTAGGGGCGTATTATTAAGCTTGGGACCGAGCTTGGGACCGATGTGCTAGTACTGACTGAGCCAAGAAAAAAATCGTATTTGTTCGGGACCTACTGGTCTTAGAGTTAGTCTATGGTAATGCAGCCGTATATTGGGCCTAAAGTGGCATTTATGTTGCATTTAAGGCGACTTAATTGCTTGATAGGCTGCCGTAAAGACGCTTTGGAACTGCTTATTGGTTACCTGGGTACCCTGATAAAAAATTACCTTAAACGAACGATATCACAAATCCTCCAACCATTTCTTTAATGGTTCGGATGATACCCCAAATAGGTCGTAAAACTACCATGAAATTTCAGTCAAATTTACTACGTTTATGGTAAAACTTTCATCATTTGTGGTATATTTGACAGACCTCATATTGATTTCAACCGCACCATGGTTGATCTAATCGCAGGCATGGTAAAATCAAACGCATTTATAGTCAGGTGAAAATTGTTGGTGTTTGCGCTTAATTTAACCCTCGAAATGGTAGTTTCTAGTGTGGTTTTTTTTTGCGTGTATACATTTGCATCAAATATCTTAGCTGGTGAGTTAATTTAAATTTTCATAGTTTTCAAATTACAATCGTTCTACACTCAAAATAAATCAATAATTTTTATTATTAAAATTGTCACTTAAATCGGTCAATTTTTGCTTCGAATTGAAATCATGTGAGCCAGTATGATTTCCATTTGCCGCACATAATTTTTAACACCCGTCACTTAATACACAGGTTCGTATCCAATGAGACTGATATGGTCCGCACATAATTTTCAATGGAGCGAGAAATGGCATTCAAGTGTGTTTTCACTTTGCCCTATTCTATCCATCTTCGCACTTGAAACGAAATAAAAAACCGTGCGCAAAAAACAATCAGCTGCTTTATCGTTCTAGAAGAAATAAAAAACTGCAAAATGGAGAAGCAAAGTGAAGTTTACCGTGTGGTGGTTTAAGTACTTGGTTTGCCAGTGGAAGTCGCTAAATTTTTTGAAGGTAATAAATTACTATAGATGTTCTTCTTCGCCAAGTTAACGGTGTTTATTGTGAATATTTCAGATCTGCCGAGCATTTTTGCCATTCCCGCAGAAGAGCGGCTGAATGCGATAGCTTCAAAAAGTGATGAAGTTTTCAACGATGGTACAAATAAAACTTCTTTTATTCACACATTTCGTTTTATTACATGAAAAGTACAAAAATCCAATACTAAACTTTTTATGAAAAAATAAAATCCATGCACCTTTTCACAGGACAAGTTAATGCAATCCATGTACACTATAATTAATATACATTCAGCTCTTGCACTTAAAGACTATATATTTATTGCACATATGGTTAATTGACCACATTTAATAAAAAATAAGTGCCGCACCAATATAGAGCAATAACCTTGCAGTTTGCCCAAATCTATAGGTGATTGCACTTAAATATAAGGGGCTGGATAGTCAATATTGCCATTGGCGTTGACAAAACACCCGGCAGAGCGCCCCTCGACCGTTGACCTAAAGGTGAAGCGATCTTGTTCAGTGCAGACCTATATGAAAACGTCAAAATTCGATCTAATCGATCTAATCTTGTCCGACCAATGTCAGAAAGTGGAAACAAAGCAAACGAAAAAGCAGGATTGTCGATTCGCGAAGAAGGCAAACACAAACATCGCATCGCAAAAAATAAAAAAAATAAAGGCAGCCGTTTTCCTATCGTCGCAAAAAGTTCTTGGTTCGCGAATTCATTTCCATTTGCTCGAAAATCGGTGAAAAAGTTTTGAGAATCATCATTCGAGACGATTAATAGTGCACGGTGTTGACTGATGTAAAGTGCGCTGACCGCGATAAGTGTGAATCACTGGAAAAAAAATACTGCTCTCTTCCCTGCTTGGCCAGAAGAAACCATTTTGAGACAGAAAGAACGTTCATTATTCCATCAGCTGTTTATTACCGAGTGATTTTTTGTCGTGCTATCATTTTTGCAAGAGATTGCGGAGTGGTTCGATTGTTATTTTGCGACTGCGACTTTGCACCGTTAAAGCGCGAAAGAGAAGAATTTCGTCTGCCTCCCACATACGTAAGTGTGAAAAACCAATCTTTCCGTAGTCATTTCTTGGGTACGTTAATCTGGGTGCAATTTTATGCGCAATGAAAAACATTCATAACAACAAGAGTTGTCTGAGCCTGTTAGAAATCCAAAAATCTAATGGACTCGTTTACGTTTGAAGGTGGAGCCTTAGGCCGATGGTATAGTAAACGCGTAGCGGCGCGAAGCGAAGCGTTGCGGAAAAGCGAAATGAGCAAAAGCGCAACGCAACGCGAAGTATGGCATAGTGAACGCTTTATCACGCGTTTGGCCGAGTTACTCAAATTTAAGCACACGCGCCTGTGGTTGAAGCTGAAACTTAATAATCATGACCTATCAAGCGCAAAACTATTATTTATTGAAGGAAAAGTGCGTTCCCCCATTGAACAGCTCGGGTCTGCTGATTTATTTTTTATTTTTATTATGGATTATTTGTATGAAGCACCGCAGCCCGTTAAACATGAGCTAAATACATGAAAAATTATCCACATGTATATATTGGTAAAAAATGTGTAATTGGCAATTACACATAATTGTCATTTGTTGACCACATTGCAAAAATCTTATAACAATCCGAAATTGTTGTTTTTCTTTATCAGTGGGTAAAACCAATTGTGATTTAAGAATGCATTTTTATATTACGCATATTAATTATTACCTTCCATAATAATTCTAGGGTTGAAATTTCTTCATGCATTGCATCGATTTTAATTCTTCTATTGAAATAAAAGTGATTACGAAAAGACAATTATAATTGATTTACTTTGAAAACATATTTTTTGTGTCATGCGCTGAAAATCAAAAGTTCATTTCCATTGCTCATCATTTTGAACTGACGAAATATTGTTGTTTTAATCATTTACCAAAAATTTAGGTAGTTTCCACTCATCGAAGTCAAACCAATTTATTCAGTTTTCGACAACTCCGTACTGCTTGCAAAAATATGAGCAATCTATTCAGTCACTAAGTTAAATCATAATAGCATATAGCGTTTAGACGCGTCAAAACACCACTCGGGCTGCTTCGACGCGTTTGGCTGTCGGTTCGCACTGCTTCGCTTCGCGTTGGCTATATCGAGTTTACGCGATTCGTATGTATTTTCATCAAATGTGTTTTGACGCGAACGCGTTCGCACGCGTGAACGCTTCCAAACGCGTTTACTATACCATCGGCCTTACGCTCTTTCGCACTGCCTCTAGCTGCCTCGCGTATAGGAATACCTGATTACTAATTCTTGTTTTGTTGGTTCTTGTTGTCTTTGTACACTCTGTGCTTCCTCTGCAGCACGTACGCTTCGGCGTTGGATTGTCCTTCAAAAGAATAAGAAGAAGAAAAAAACTGCTGCTGCAACTCCAAACGCAGACAAATATGCCTCGTATTGATAGATTCGTCTAAGAGCTAAGAAAAGCACAAAGAGCAGTAAATGCAACGAGAAGCGCTGACATATTGGTTTTATCGGCTCAAATGTTGTAGTTGTGATTAGCTGCTCGTTCAAATATGTTAGAATTTCTAACTGTAAGATGTCTTATATATTGGAAAAGAGTGATGGTGAGAGTTCTAGATCCTCCGACTATAATCGGCTAATCATGAAAGAGTTCTATCTGAAGGCTCTGTGGTATTCTGTCATTTGTTCAACCGCGTCCGTGTGCAATGCGTAATCGTGTCGTTAGAAAATTGGAAAACAATAATATATTTTCTAATATATTATATTGGAAGACACTTTATTTTTTAAGAAATGTTAATACAGCTGCTTCCATAAATGGGCCGTTGGATACGGTGTTACGATTACGCAGACTAATTCTGCGTGTCACTTACGAGCTGAGACATTTGCGTTTTAACTCATTGTTTACACTTGGCTTTAAGGCCCTAATCTCGACAACTTATTCAAATCGACGTATCTGATTTTGTAATCAAAGGGGGGAAGAAAGAGTCAAACGTAAATTTCTCAAAGTTCTCAGCTCCACCATGGAAACTAGTATCACTATCATGTTAGAGAAATGTTACTCGTTGTGTTGATGGTCCTAGTTTGCGTGAAGGTGCTAAGACTTTACTGTATTTAACGTTTGAATCTCTCTTCCCCTCTTATTTACAAAATCAGATACGTCTATTTGAATAAGTTGTCGAGTAATCATGAATTACTCGAGAATTGTCACCTCGTAAGTACCACTGAGCCCTCTCACCTTACATTTTGAAAAATATGCATTATTATCGGTGATTCCATATAGTCCATGAGACGGGCACTTTCGACGGGAACTTGGAGACATCCGTACAGCATTAGTGAAATGTGTGTATCTTGTTTTCTGCTACCTGAAACCAGAGTTGTTGCCACTCACTTATAGCCCGTTCATAAGACAACATATATTATTTAATATCAACAATCGTACGTCTTGTTTTCACAGGACATATGTATGGCGTAAAATCTAGCGTAAAATATCAAGATACTCTAACAATTTCCTTAAACATGATAGCATAGAGATCGGACGGTAAGAATTGTAATCAGACGCTGGTTTCCCAGGTTTTTGAATAGCTATTACTTTAACCTGCCCCCATGCGGATGGAACTATATTTAATTCCATGAGAGTGTTATACAAGTTAAGTACTCGTCTTTTAGCGATATCGGGGAGATTTTTTAGAAGGTTGAATTTAATCATATCGCTTCCCGGAGCAGAGTTATTCGATGAAAGAAGTGCCATTGAAAATTCCAACATTGTGAATGGTTCGTCCAGAGAACCGTAACCGTTACCGTTGGGACAGAGTCTGGACAAACTCAAGTTTTTAGCAAAGTCGAATATCCACTGCATGGAGTATTCTTCACTCTCATTGGAGGATGAGCGGTTTCGCATATAACGAGCCTTTCTCCAAAGCGTTGTCATCGAGGTTTCTCTAGATAGTCCCTCTACAAACAAACGCCAGTAATTGCGTTTCTTTGCTTTGAGTAAGTTTTTAAGCTTTTTTTCAAGCTTGAGGTACTTATCAAAAAGCTCACATGTTTCATGTCTACGATAATCTTTAAACGCATCGGATTTCTCAAGATACAACTTAGTGCATTCGTCATCCCACCCAGGGGTGGCGGGTCTTCTTTTGAGGGATGCACTTGGAACACGTCGTTTCTGAGCTTCTAATTCACTTTTGTACATCAGTTCGGAAAGGAAACGATACTCTTCTAATGGTGGTAGAGGATCGGTAGAATCAATACCAAGGGTTACCGCCGATGCAAAATGTTGCCAATCGATATGCCTCGTGAGGTCATAAGGAACATGGATTGACTGGTCTGTTTTGTGAAAACTATTTGTGATTGAGATAATAATTGGTAAGTGATCACTACCATGGGGATCATTGATTACCTTCCACAGACAATCTAATGATAGTGAGTTAGAGCACAAAGATATGTCAAGTCGACTCTCCCTGGCAAGAGGTTTTGCTATTCGTGTCGCTTCCCCAGTGTTCAAAGGGCAAGTTGAAATCGTCGCATAAGTCATAGAAAATACCCGCTCTTTTGTCATCGTATTGTTCGCCCCAAGCAGTACCGTGGGAATTCAAATCGCCCAGAATAAGAACTGGAGATGGAAGTAATGTAATTGAACTCCAAAGTTGACGGCGGTTTATTGATGCCCTCGGAGGGACATAGACTGAAGCTATGCAAAGATCTTTATTCTTTACATTTATTTGGCAAGCGACGATTTCAATGCCTGAGATTATTGGGAGTGAGATTTTAAAGAAGGGGTAGCACTTTTTGATCCCCAAAAGTACGCCACCATATGAATCATCTCGATCCAGGCGAATAATGTTAAAATCGTGGAAGTTTGATTCATCTTCAGAAGAAAGCCATCTATCACAGAGAGCAAATATATCACAATCAGAATTGTGAATAAAATACTTGAACGAGTCTAATTTAGGTATTAGACTACGACAGTTCCATTGTAATAAGGTGATGATATCTTGATCCTCACTCGACAAATTATTCATCGAAAGATATGAATTCACCAACGAGGGGCCATGATACAGTCAATTGCTTGAAGTAGTTTCCAACTATAGGAATAAGCAGGTCAATAAGTCCTCGGAGCGGTGAAGCATCCGAAAGGCCAAGAGCATTTAAAATGTTATCCACAATGTCCCTAAAATTAATCTTACCTCGCTTGGACGGGATATTCTTAGAATTGCGAGAAGACGTAGTTTTTTGTTTTGGCAACCTCTTACGGTTACTGTTATTAGGTAGCGGCGGGTTGGTATAGCTACAGCTAGGAACGGATGCATCAGTTATTACCGGTTTATTCGGGTTTTTTTTAATTGATTTGCAAGCTTTTGAGAGTAGATTTTATTTGTTTCCGGCTTTCTTTTACCGGGGGCGTGTACCTCCGGAAATCCACTCTCATCGGCTACGTCAGAGTCCAGTTCGTCGGAAGACAAAATCAAAAAAGGATTTTCATTTTGAGCGGCTGATACAGACGATGCAGGAGCGACTTTAACATTTCTGCATACGTCTGCTTGGAGCGTTCTTGTATGGAACGTCTCACGTTACCAGTGCGCTTCTTGTACACGGGGCACTTCTGCAAATCGTGGAGAGGCTCTTTGCCACAGTAAGCACACTTTGTTGCTTCCTGTTGGTAAGCATCCTCTAGATGCCTTTGGCCGCATTTGCCACAACAGGGCTTGTTGTCGCAAAAAGTAGCCGTATGACCCAACTGTTTGCACTTGGTACAAAAAGGCGCACTGGGAAAAAAAAACTTTATCAATTTCAACAAATTTTGGGAGAATTGATCCGGCGAAGGTCACTTGTAGCGAGTCCGACGGTGAATACGTCTTTTTTCCATCTACCATTGATCCTGCATGCAATTGTTTGCATTCCAGAATCTCAATGGTAGACGTACTCTGGAATCTGGAAGTCGCCCCTTACCTTCAATAACGTCTTCACACGTCAGGCTCGCTGCAGAAACCACACCATCTATCTCCACATCTCGAGATGGGATGTAGACGTAGTACTCGACATTGTAACCTTCGTCACTAGCAATTTCATTTGCAATTTTATACGTAGGTGCAGTGACACGCAGTTTGTTTCGGTTGACCTGATGAAATTCGGTCCCCGGATAACGACGCGTCAAATTTCTTTTTATGCCCAAAAAGTCTAGGGCTTTCACTTTCTGCCGAAAGTAGACAACCCAAGGAGAGGCAAAAGACGGCTGATAACAGCGTGCCCTAAAAACATCTTTGAGGGGCAAGTCGCCCCCCTTAGAATCATCCATGAAAAAACAAATTCAGGGGCAATAAACAAAAATTAAATAAAACAAAATAAAAATCAGATGATTTTTTTTTAACCACCCTATGCAGAACGATTCATTATATGGGAAAGAGATACACAAAAAAACACTAACAGATGAGGGAACAATAACAAAACTGTGCTATTTACTTGCCCTTATGCTGCGCCTTTGCCGGTGTGGCACTTTCTGCTGTTGCCCGCAAACAAAGCACCGCTTGCTGACTCGGCCGGGATTGTCTGCTTCCCTAAAAGAACGCTCGGCTGGATATCGGCGGTTCAAACAGTGCACTAATTTTATTCACCGCGTGGTTTATAGCGGGTGGAAAAAAACACAAGAGGTAGTGCGGAGTGCGAAAAAAAAACAGAACCGAAGCTCTTCAGCGTTCGATGCGGAATGATACTCTATATCACGCAATATAGATTGTTTTCTGGCTGGGCCTTGCTGCAACAGTAGACTTATTTTTGGCAGTTGAGTAATTAGTTTAGAGACAAAGACCTTCACGAAAATCCCGGTCTTTAATTTATTTAATCATGTTTGTATCAGACTATTTAACCAAAAGCCAAATATTTGTCATAGGCAGTTCGACAGCTGTCGGATGTTATAGATTCTTGCCAGCTGTTTATCTCCCTATGACAAAAATAGTTGGTTCATTGGTCAAATATGTTAGAACTTCCGAATCGAAGTAACCTATGAATAATTGTAATGATTATTCATTATGACATGCAAATAAATTTAGTCTTTAGTCAACCGCTAATCAGTTCAGTCGAACTTTACTTGCTCTCCGAATCCCCAATAGACTGTGGGCCCAGATAACCGTAGCCTAGCAACGCTTGAAGTTGTTTGAAGAACGAAGATTTTTTTTTCACTGCTGACGGAAGTTTCTGGAAACGCCATGGAAGGAAGCAAGGTTTCGATCGTGAACAGTTCCAACTACTCGGTGTGGAAGTTCAAGGCGGAAATGCTGCTGACTCGCGAGGACATGTGGAAGTACATCGAGGATCAAGCTCCGGTACCGTTGACGGACGCATGGAAGGGCAGAGACCGCAAAGCGAGAGCGACGATTGCGCTGCTCGTTGAGGATCAGCAACATGCCCTGTTACGCGACACGAAGACGGCCAAGGAAGCTTGGGAGAACCTCAAGAAGCACCACGAGAAGACGTCCCTTTGCTCGAAAGTTGCGGTTCTGAAGAGGATCTGCAACAAAACGTACAAGGACGGGGATGACATTCAGAGCCGTTTGTTCGAATTGGAAGAACTATTTGCGAAGCTGTCGTGCGCTGGACTGGACCTAGGCGAACCACTGGCGGTTACGCTGGTACTTAGGAGCCTCCCCAATTCTTTCGACACGCTCACGACGGCCCTGGAGAGCCGTTCCGACGATGAGCTGAAATTGGCGTTGGTCAAAGGTAAGCTGTTGGACGAAGTGGCGAAACGTGATCGTGGACCGTCGGATTCAGCGATGAAGGCAAATTTTGCGAAGAAGAAGAAGCCGTTGGTGTGCCATTTCTGCAAGTAAAGTGGCCACAAGCAGAAGGAATGCAAACTGAGAGCTCCGAGCAGCAGGATGGCGTTGGTGACAACCGACACGTAGAGAATGTCATGGAATTCGAGTATTCTATGAAGCCGGCCGAAGATGAAGCTACTCCGGCGATCGACGACGAAGAATCGTCGGATGAGTCGGACGTGGATGACGATCAACCGGACGACGATGATTTCGATTACGATACTGCGACTAATTCTACGTTAACCGAAGCTGATGTCACTGAAATCGCTGAAACCCCCCGAATATCGACTCGCCAAACCAAGGGTGTGCCACCGGTTCGCTATCGTGACACTATTGGCAAGGTATTGGAAGCGTCTATCGAACCACGAAGCTATGAGGAAGCAATCAACGGTCCTGAGAGCGTGTTCTGGAAGGCAGCCATGGATGACGAATTTCGTTCCTTGATGGAAAACGATACCTGGGAGATCATGAAGCTACCACTTGGTCGAAAGAAGGTAGGCTGCAAGTGGGTCTTCAAACGCAAGGAGGACGAGACCGGCAACGTCGTGAGGTATAAAGCCAGGTTAGTAGCCCAAGGGTACTCGCAAAAGAGGGGGAGGATTTGGAGAGGGTTGTGGCGGGGGGGAGTTGCGGGGTTGGGGGGGAAGGAAAAAAATCAAAAGGGGGGGGGAAAAAGGGGGCGGAAAAAGGGCGCGGGGGAGAGGGGGAGGAGTTTTTTTTTTGCTGGTTGGGGGGGGGGGGGTGTGTGGGAGGAAGTGGGGGGTGTTGATGAAAGGGTGGTATTTGTTGGTGTAAATTGGGGGGGAAAAGTGGGTGGTGGGGTGGGGGGGGGGGGGGGGGGGGGGGGGGGGAGAGGAACAAAAAGCCGAATCACAAAAGGCCGAACAAAAAAAGGCCGAAACACAAAAGGCCGAAAATGTATGTAGCTACCACAAAAGGCCGAAACTCAAATAAGGCCGAATCCCAAAAGGCCGAAATTTTTAAAATTTAACATAAAAAGGCCGAAACCATAGAAAAGTGAACATTCTTTAAATCTTCAGTCAGCCATTAAATTGGGGGAAAGCCTATAAGGGAAAAAACCACAGTTAGCATTAATTGTTTATTTCCAGTTTCGGTAGTTGACATCAATAAAATAGTAGTAGAAAAAGTTAAAAAAAAATTAAAACAAACATCATGTTAGACTCGCTTTGGTAGATGATAGCAACAGAGCAATACTCTCAACAAAATCGTCATCTGCGATAGCATCACTTTAAGAGTTAGCATGCTACTCGGAGTTAGTTCGAGCTCTCATTAAACAGACCCATAAGGAAGCTCAGCATTTTTCATTCAATTTTTCATTTTGATCCTCAAGACATTCGCGATTAGAACATAGTATAAGTTTATTAATTCCGCAAAATACTAATACAAACGCACGGAATTCTCGTTTTAATAAATAATACTCGTTTGATATTCTGGAAATACTTTACAAAGTTTTCTTAGATCAGGCATGAAAAATCTAAATTGCTTGTAGACTAAATGAAATAACTAAAATGTTGTAAAAATAGATTGCAATAACTGACTTTAAAATTGTACTCAACGAGGAAAGGCCGAAAAAAATAGGCAGAGCGACCGAGTGGACGCGCGCGCTTGCTCCGGTCCACTCGGTCGCTCTGCCGATTTTTTTCGGCCTTTCGTGATTCGGCCTTTTATGTACTTCGGCCTTCTGTGGTTTCGGCCTTTTGTGATTCGGCCTTTTATGATTCGGCCTTTTGTGATTCGGCCTTTCGTAGTAATCCCGCTGTGGGATTTAAGGCCAAAGACAAACACCAAGCACTTGAATTGGCCTATCTTCCCCCTTTTAAAAAAAAACCCCCCGGGGGGGGGGTGTTTTTTTCCTCTTTTGTTGGGGGGCGGTCTCCCCCTTATTTTTTTCTAAAAAAGGGGGGGGGGGGTTGTCCTTTTTTTTTAAAAAAGGGGGGGGGTTTGACGGGATGTGATATCGTATAAACACAGGGGAGTGAAAAATTCCAAATTTACACCAGTCTAATGATCGTACTTGCCACACAATCATCCTATGTAAGAGAATGTCCTTGAATTATGTCGCGCAAAGAAGGCTCATTTTCAACCCTCCTCCCTCGTTCGTCATGTATTTTGTATGGACCATCAAAGCATTTGTATGGATCTCCATTCTTCGTTTGTTTTAGCATTTCAAGCTTATTGCTTTCACAATTCGCTTATGGCTTGCTCTCAACTTAGTGTTCTAAATGCACTTCCACAGTTATTAATTGAGAGCTTTCGATGCCAAGTACCATTTTTGCATTAGAATGATTGTGTGGCAAGTACAATCATACGCTATGCCCAGGGAGTCGAGAAATTTTCCTTTACGAAAAATTCCGGGAATCGAACCCAGCCACCTCCAGCATGGTGTTGCTTTGTAGCCGCGCCTTTATCGACTGAGCTAAGGGAGGACCCAAGTGGAACGATCTCGATCTCCATACCCCCCCCCCCCCCCCCTAAAAGCGTGGCGTAATTTATGGACGTTTCCTAATGAAAAAAATGGTACATGAAGAATCGAAACCTGTTAAATAATAAATGTGAAAGTGAATTTAGCACAATACCGTTTTTTCCTGAACCAAGGTTGCAGCCAGTTCCAATCTGTGACTACCGAACTTATTGTTAATGTACACCTCAACCCGATACAGATTACAAATAAAAACATACACTGACCTTTAACGGACAACAAGCCGGGAATCTTGATTCCCGATCCAGGTTGGATCTGAATCAATTACAAAATTGGTACAAGTTGAGTGTCCGCAATAAGCTTGTTGTACTAAGCAATGAAAACGTCAAGAAAGAAGAATGTAAAACTTGGGCCGATTATGCGTTCACCTACAGTGCATCGAAACTCAAACGACACCTAATCAATGTTTTTTTTTTCTTCTAGGCCTCATTCACAAACGAACTAGTAAACAAATATTGCACCCCCAGTGACTTGTTCTGCAAAATCCAAACACGAAAGAGGAACATCGTTTGGTGACAGGTAGTAGCCGGTAGGCGCACGTGGTCAAGGATCAACGTTTAGAATGAGCCTTTCGTCCCGGGCTGACATCGATGAGGGTGGATTCTTCGTAAACTTCAATCAGGACTGCTCGTAAGAAATCAACATTACAAAATTACAAATCATCCATAAGCAAAAGTCTATTTTTATTTCATACTAGTTCCCTGTCCGTCGGTTCCAAAAATGGTTACAGCCTATTTGCGTTGAACTCGGTGGACAACAACCTGGATCAGATCTACTCCAACTATGGTGAGGACATCTGCCTGGTGGAACGTCTTTTTACCAGTTCTCTGGTGGCGGTCGTCTCGTTGAATGCCCCCCGGAAGCTTAAGGTATGCCACTTCAAGAAAGGCACGGAAATCTGCAACTGCTCGTACTCGAATACGATTCTGGCGGTCAAACTGAACCGATCTCGGCTGGTAGTATGTTTGGAAGAGAGCCTGTACATTCACAACATTCGCGACATGAAAGTGGTACACACCATCCGAGACACCCCACCGAACACGACTGGACTGTGCGCGCTAGCATCCGATTCGGACCACTGCTATCTGGCCTATCCGGGCAGTGCTACCGTGGGCGAGGTGCAGATATTCGACGCGGTCAATTTGCATGCCAAAACGATGATCCCTGCACACGATTCGCCATTGGCTGCGATTGCGTTCAGTCCATTGGGTACGGAAGTGGCCACGGCCAGCGAGAAAGGGACTGTGATTAGAGTGTTTTCCGTGAACGATGGCTCGAAACTATTTGAATTCCGCCGAGGCGTTAAACGATGCGTCTCCATTGCCTCGTTGTCGTTCAGCACTTGTTCGAAGTATCTTTGCTGCAGCTCCAACACGGAAACGGTTCACATTTTCAAGCTTGAACGGACCTCCCCAGAGAGCAACGATGACCAAGGCAGTAAGGAGCACTGGATGGGCTATATTAGCAAGGCAGTCTCGAGTTATCTACCGATGGCACTACCCTCGCAAGTTACGGATGTTTTCACACAAGGGAGAGCCTTTGCGTCGGCCGTACTTCCAGTAGCTGGACTTAGACATTCCTGTGTTATTGCTACAATCCAGAAGTCGTTAAGGTAATACGATGCCAGAGATCAATTGAATCGTGTTTAATCAACATCTTCCCCTAACAGACTATTGGTAGCATCGCAAGACGGTTACCTGTACGTGTACCAGCTTCCACAGGAGGGTGGCGAAAGTCAGCTCCTCAAAAAGCATGATCTCAGAACCGTCGAACCAACGAACACCACCCGGCCAGGTAATGAAAGCGTTCCACTCGAAGTGAACAACTAAACTGAACAACCACACCATCGTAACGTGAGATCGCAATGCCATCCCTCTATCAAGACCACACCAAACACACACACGCATACACATCAAGCCGCATTCCTTTCCCATCCCAACCTGAAACATAGTGGCTCGAGTATCCTTTATGCTTTCTTTACAGCAAAAAACCGTCAATCTATCATCCATTATTTTTTCCTTCCCTTTCCCTTAATCACCCAAACAAACCGCGCCAATGTTGCTGCCTTTGCCTATCCCGTGTATCTTTTCTCTGTAGAATCTCTGCCGATTGGTGTACCGAATGCTTCAACCCCGGGTGGTGGCGCGAGCTACGCGACCGCAGTCAAAAGTGGTGCCGCTGCCATCGTGGCTCCATCCAACAGTGGTCAGCAGATGTCTGCCAGCGCTTCCGAGGACGACCATCAGCAATAAATCAGCAGCGGAGATCGACGAAAAACTCACTGTTGTGAGTTGCCAGGAATGAACATTTCCGTCAGCTGAGCTAGGCACATGCGTTAGGTTAAGTGTGGTGGTTTTTAGGCAGGATTCTGCACATATTGAGCTACCGGCAGATTTTGAACGACTGTCTTTCGAATGGAACTTTATTTTGTTTCAGTTTTTTTTTTTATGATGGCTCACACATTTGTTAAGGATTTGATTATTTTTTTAGAATTTACAAACAGCTCCCAGAATGTTACTGTTGATTTAGGGAAAGTTTGGAACGGCAGCCGAGTCTGCTCTTTCTCTCTGAAATGCAAGAGAATTCCAATCTGATATTTTATTTTTTCTATACCATGCTTAAACAGACCTACGTACATCTTGAAAATGACGAAACTACAGCAAAGAATAATATATTTATGTTTTCATGTTGATTCACGTGAGATAGAGTTCCAAAAATTCGTTCAAACAGGAAACTAGTTATTGAAAAACAGTCAAGGATTCCACACTTCCCTCTTTATACCCATCTACAATTTGTGAAGCGGTGATAGATCCTTGTTCTGCTGACAGGTTTATTGATTGTGCTTAGAAATCCCCGTTTAGTCTAGAGGATAAATCTACCTATAGAGAACAGGATAAAAGAACCAAAATGCTTTGATCGATTCCCTTCAACGTCTCTCTGGTTTCGAAATCGAATTATTAACAAAACAGAAAGTCGAAGAGAATCAGTTAAGGCAAGGCCGCTTTTCCAGCTCTGTATAGAAACCCTAGGAATTAGAGTCGATCTAACTAAGTGCGACAGAATGAGAACCGTGAAAAAGAGAGAGAGAGAGATTAAGATGATGACTATCGGATTATATTTATCAGCGCGCATTCTTACCCTTTAAAGGTAGGTGTGTCAAAACAGAAAAGTTGAAAAAATCCTTGTTATAGAAAAAGGAAAAAAAGAGATAAGCGTTCCGGTATACAATCGATCCCGGTGATGATAATTCAATGTGTTCTGCTATGTGAGGCAGACATGAGTGAAAACAGAGCAATGACGAGTGCAAGAGAAGTGTATAAGTAAATAGTTAATTTAAGCTGTACTTCATATATTAATATTTAATTAATTAAATTGCAAAACTTACTCAACTCAACTCAATATCCGAATTCATCCCGAAATAAAGATTTACTTACCAAAGTGTGACGCGCTTCTTCCTAGTCACCCTGGTATCTGCAGTGAGCTCATCGTCGAGAGAGCAGTGCAAAAATAAAACCAACCAAAACAATTTCCAGGTGTAATAAAGTTAGTTGTATTTCTCTGAAACCGAGTTTATTGGCGTCACTTTGTCGAAGGGCTTTCGCGTGAGACGTCGATGAGAACTCTTTGGACCGTCGGGATAAGAATGCGAAATGCGTCGTCGAAGAATGAACACAAGGAAAGCTCTTCCCGGTGGGTCTACGCGTTCGCCAAGAAAGTGTGCCCAGATTCGGTTCCGGTGCAACGAATTGCTCGCGATACTCAAACCAATAGTAACGAAATGAATGCGCCCTTTTCTATGCTCGAATTCTCACTTGCTCTTCTTTTATCCAGCTATTCTGCACCAGGAATGGATAAAATCAAGTTTAACTTGTTGAAAAACCTCCCAGACGTCGTAAAGAGGCGCTTGCTGAACTTATTTAATCAGTTCCTGGAAAGCAATACTGTTCCGGATGAATGGAGGCAGGTTAGAGATATAGCTATACAAAAACCCGGGAAAGCCGCGTCGGATTACAACTCGTATCGTCCAATTGCGATGTTGTCGTGTATACGGAAGCTGCTAGAGAAGATGATTCTCCATCGGCTCGACAAATGGATTGAAACTAATGGCTTTCTATCTCATACACAATTTGGTTTCCGCAGAGGCAAAGGAACGAGCGATTGTCTTGCGCTGCTTTCAACAGAAATACAGCTGGCCTATGCTCAAAATGAGCAAATGGGTTCAGCTTTCATGGACATTAAGGGGGCTTTTGAAGCAGTTTGTGTAGACGTCCTTTCAGACAAACTCCACGAGTGTGGCCTTTCACCATTATTAAACAACTATTTGTACAATTTGTTGTATGAGAAACATATGAGCTTTTCTCATGGGTCTTCAACAACTTCACGAATTAGCTACAAGTGTCTCCCCCAGGGCTCTTGTTTAAGCCCCCTTTTTTATAATTTTTATGTCAGAGACATCGATAGCTGCCTCATAAAAAATTGTACGCTAAGACAGCTTGCGGATGACGCCGTTATTTCAATTGTAGGACCAGGGGCGAAGAAAGTGCAGGGACCGTTGCAGGATACCTTAGACAATTTGTCTACGGGGTGCGGCAGAAAATAATGCGAAAATGTTCAAACTTGAGTATTGGGTTAATTCGTGTAGCTAGTGACTAATTTCTGCCGAAAGTGTATTTGTTTATGTTTACTTTCAAGTGCTGCATCCAAACATTATATTTGTTTTATTGCAAATTCGTCAAAATGTTCGCGAAAGAAGTGATCACCAGTTTGTTGCTCGCCCAGCAGAAGCCGAAAGAGATTGCCAAGGTGGTAGGGTGCCATTTGGCAACAGTTTACCGCATAAAAAAGTCTCTGCAGGATGGTCCTAAGCAGCGGAACCAGGGAAGCGGACGTCCGCGCGTTGCACGCACGCCGAACGTGATCAAATCGGTCCGTGCAAAAATTTACCGCAACCCGGCGCGTTCCATAGAAAAACTTGCAAAGGAAGCCAATATTTCGGAGAAATCCATGCGGAAAATCATCAAAGAAGACCACGGATCGAGTCAAGGAACTACGAGTGACTTGTTCCAAGAGATTGCTTTCCTTGTTGAAGAAGGAAAAAATGATAATGCTGTTCTCCGACGAAAAGCTTTTCAGCATCGATGCTGTGGCCAAAAGCCACACGGACCGGTTCATTTCACCGCAGAAAATGGAGAACGTTCCGGAAAAAAGTGAAATTCAAATTTCAGGTGTCATGATATTTGGCTTGGTGGCGTTCAACGGTTTGAAAATGCCGCCTGTTTTCATTAATGCTGGAGTTAAAATCAATACCGAAGTGTATATCGGTATTTTAAAGGACCAAGTGCTTCCCTGGGTGAAGGCTAACCTCTCCGAGGACCAAAACGTTGTCCTACAACATGATGGAGCGCCGTGTCACACGTCCATTCGAACCCAACAATGGTTGAACGATAACATGAAGTTTTGGCCGAAGGATTTGTGGCCCCCTAGCAGTCCAGATCTCAATCCGTTGGATTATTCGATTTGGGCCTATGTTGAAGCAGGAACCTGCAAAACATCACACCCTAGTGTGAAAACCCTGAATTCAACCATAACACGCACATATTCAATGTCGGAGGATTACGTCTGAAAGGCATGCTCTGGCTGTTATTAATAAAAATGGAGGACACATTGAATAAATTTGTTTAAACGGACTTTGTAAAGATAACTAACTACACTCGAAAATGTTGATATTACTGCTTGAATTAGTTGAAAATGGGATTTGAAAGAAATAGAACAAATTTTCGCATTATTTTCTGCCGCACCTTGTACCTGGGCTGTTAAGCTGGGTATCGCATTCTCCCCGGAGAAAACTGAGTTAGTAGTTTTTTTTTGGAGGGGGGGTGCGGCACCGCACACATTTCAAGTTTAGGGGTAAAAAAAAAAATATATTTTTGTTTTTTTTATATGTGGGGGGGGGTTTGGATTTAAACTGGGGGGAAAGCACATTAAGTATCTGCATCAGAAATGCCAGCAGCGAATAAACTTCATGCGTACTATCACCTGAACATGGTGGGGAGCCCACCCGGAAGATCTGATAAAGCTGTATCGTACAACGATTCTGTCGATTCTAGAGTACGGTAGCTTCTGTTTTCAATCCGCCGCAAAAACTCATATTCTGAAGCTGCAGCGAATCCAGTACCGTTGTCTTCGTATCGCGTTATGCCTGGGACAGACATACAACGTACAGCGTTGTACTCCTTTAGTCTAGTACGCGTTTTTCTGTACTGGATTAAAGTATTTGACAGTTCGTACAACGGTCAGCGTTGTATGTCTGTCATAAGTATTACGCTGCATGAACGCAACTCATACTATGAGTTTGGAGGTATCAGCAGCCCTGATGAAAAATCACCTTAAACGAACGTTATCACAAATCCTCCAACCATTTCTTTAATGGTTTGGATGATACCCCAAATAGGTCGTTAAGAAAAATAACCTTACGAAATTTATTAGGGAGGAGTTCTTCCTTTCCCTGCCCTTCGGTTCAGAAAGGGGTATGGGCGCGTTCTGCCGAGTTGGTCGCGGCAGATTTCATGTGTGAATGGGCTGCCACATCAACGTTCAAAAGTGCCTGAACCAAATGGACAGCTTGCAACGATCACTTGAAGATGCGATGGGGGATCATTGTCCTGGTATTCTCAAATGTAGCACGTAGTAAAACGTTTCTTGTCTTCTATGGCTAAATGTTATGGAATGGAGTAAACTAGTGGAAACTCATCGGGAAGGATCTCTCATATGCATCTGTCGAACCATACTGAACGGCCGTTGTGAGAATATCACCATGAAAACCAATTATTAATGCTTCTCTCCTTTCTCCAATTCTCTTCCCTATCCCATGGCCGCGAGCGATGCCGTATGACACATTGTGATTCTCGATATGCAATACTGAAGTCAGCTCTACATCGAGAAACATCGAGACGACCCTACAGCAAAGGGAGGTTGAAGCAGTAAGTGGGGAACGGTATATAACCCTATCCCATTTTACCCGCCAAACTTTGGAGGGGTGAGGTTGTGAAAAAAAAAGGAAAAAAAATTTATATTTTTTCTTTATTTTTTTTTTTTTTTTTAATATCATATTAGGGGGAGAAAGGGGGGGGAACAAGAGAGCACCCAGTGGAGGGTGGGGGACACCCAAAAGTTGAAAAGGTGGCAAAAAATGCAATTGCAGTTTTTGCAATCATATCTTGAGAAATTTGCATGATTCAGAAATGGCACTTTTGCCCATCATGATCCACAAAGCGTTTTATGGTATAAACGAAGCCATGCAAGTGTGTGCAAGCTGTTGGCAGCACACAGATTCCTCGAAACAAATTTAGCGCTGTGTGTTTAGTGCCTCGACAGTCGAAGTAACCGTTGGTTCAATATGGGTGAGACAATACCACAAAATGCCGCAACGCTATTGGCCACTGTTGTGATTTCGCTGTCAAGTATTCTATTTTTATTTTCACTCGTCATCGTACTCCCATCTTCCTCTCTTCAAGTTTGGCCTTCTTGATCACCACACGAAGCCATGCAAGTGTGTGCGAGCGACATTTGCTTTGTTGCTGTACCAATGAGTGCCTCGACAATCATAGCAACTGTAGGGCCTTTATTCCAATCCCTTCAACATGTTAAAGTGGCTGAATGGTTACTATCTAGAGCCATGACGCTGACGGCCACGGTTCGAATCTTGGCAATAAATCGAATTTTTGTTTTTTGTCAGCCCGGACTCCAATCTTATACTCAACAACCAATACACTGCACAACCCACGCACACATCGAATTTATCAAAGCGAATTGATGTGATGCTTTTTTGCCCACGACCAATGTTGCATTTTCTCTCCAAGTTACGATCCATTACGAGAAATGAAACAAAATCATTCGAAATTGCATTACAATCTTGCTTTTTTATTTTGGGTGAAGAGTGGGACTGCCAACTTCCTGTTGTTAACATTTCGTGAACAAAGGGCGGGCTCTTCTCCCCATCTAGTGGGACTTTTTACTAGGCGGGAGCTCGGTTTTGTTGTGGTTTCTGCAAACTCGTTTCTGGAAGGAGATTCTCGTTAGACCCCTGTAGCTCTGGGTTGCGCGTAAGTGTTACGGGCCCACAATACGTTTTTGGCCCTTCATACAGGGACATGATGAACCATTTAACACAATGCAACCTCGATCAGACCGCTTAATTAGAACAGTCCAGTGCTATAGGCAGTTGCCTTGCTACATTAGATGGTAGTTCATATCATCATCATCATTAGCAGGAGTTCTTCCTTTATCAGATCGTTTTGTGGAGCTATCGTTCCAGTTCCTCATCCGCTGTGAGATGCTAAATCTATTGATAATTGATAATTTTGAAAAGCTAATCGAACGAAATCCTCAAACTAAGTTCACGACACTGTACTATTGGTACATGGCTCTGGAGGCGAGCCCTTCTTCGAATGTTCTTAATCGTGATTACTTCCAAGACTAGTCTAGTTCTACTGTAGGTTTTGATCTGACCATGAAGCAAGAAGCTCGTGGAATACCAGATCCACTCCGTTCGGAGTACATTCCATCAATTTTTGCAAGTAAGTTTGGCCATATCAGATGTGACAGGAAGTTTTACACCGACGGATCAAAAACAAATGATTCCACTGGATTTGGTGTTTTTAACGAAATTCATAGCGCCTCCTTCAAACTTCAAAATCCTTGCTCCGAATACGTCGCAGAATTGACGGCTATACACTATGCATTAGAACGAATTGCCTCTCTTCCCTCTGATCAATGTTTCATTTTTACGGATAGTCTCAGCTCACTTCCGGCTATTCGTTCAATGAGGCCGGCAAAGCACTCCCCGTTTTTCGTTAGCGAAATACGATCTCTTTTGAGTGCCCTATCAAACAATTCCTACACCATCACCTTGGTTTGGGTCCCTTCTCAATGCTCCATCCCGGGTAATGAGATTACTTGCCAGGGTGGGCGCTATGGCAGGCTATATTTATGATCGACATATCGCCTTCAACGATCTTCCGTCAACAGGCCCAACAAAAATGGGATGCAGGGGATTTGGGCAGATGGTTAAATTCCATTCTCCCACAGTTATCAAAAAAATCGTGGTTCAGAGGGTTGGATATTAGCCGGGATTTTATCAAGGTAATGTCCAATCACTTAGGCTCTCATTTCTATCGAATAGGGCTCTCAGACACCAATCAATGCGGCTGTGGTGCAGGTTAACAGGACATCAACCACGTTGTCTGGTATTGCCTCGATTTCGAAATTGCCAGATCTGATTGTTGCGCATCCCTACGGAATAGAGAGAAACCACAGAAGGAAGATGTCAGAGATGTGCTGGGTAAGCTGGACTTGAACTATATGGGGCTAATTTACAAGTTCTTGAAACAAATAGATGTATTTGTTTGATCCTCTCTTAGCTGTCGTTTTAACATGTCCTCCCCTTCCCCTCCCCCGTAATACCAACAATCAATATGCAACTAGTGATTTGAAATTGGTTCACTGTTGTAGAACCCCTTGGTCCGAAGTACACCTTGAAGCCAGCACCTAACTATACATATTTGTGCCTTTGTTTTGATTTGCTGTGTTATTCTGACAGAATATTTGAGAGTGTGTTCGTGTGAGTTCATTATTAGGGGCGTATTCTTAAGCTTGGGACCGAGCTTGGGACCGATGTGCTAGTACTGACTGAGCCAAGAAAAAAATCGTATTTGTTCGGGACCTACTGGTCTTAGAGTTAGTCTATGGTAATACCGCTTCTATTGTATCGTTACAGCTTAACGCAATGCAACATCTACGCCAGACCAATAGCAACAATATCGCATCGCCAATCTGCTGTTCAAAGCCAACGTTAAGTTATTGTCGTTAGTAAGTAAGTTACTAGTAAGTTATTGTCGTTGTAAAAATGGAAAAGAACTCGGCTCCGTTATGCCGGTTTCGGGTCCGGTTTCCCCATTTGGAGAACCCGACGTAATATCCGTCCGAGTACGAACCGGGAACTTAACGAAAACTACGACCCGATCAAGTCGTCTCGCTACTTCCAACCTCAAAATGGTTGAGCACACGGAACGAACCGCCGTTTCTGTAGAACTGCCAGACTTCTGGAAAAATGATCCAAACATGTGGTTTGCTCAGGCAGCGGCTCAGTTTTGCCTCGCACGGATTACGCCAGGATTGACCAGAGTGTATTTACTTACCGATCAGACCAATGCCGGAGAGGCCTCTGCTTTATAGAGAAGCTGACTTCATTCTATTCGGTCCATGACTGCACCTCGCCAGCCTCGCAGTCTGCGAAGGGGTCCGCAGGTCGCCTTTTACTTGATCGACCCACTTTGCTCGTTGCGTGTCTCTTCAGCTTGTGCCCGTCGGTTCATTTTCGAGAATCATTTCAACTGGGCTGTCGTCCGACATTCTAACGACATGCCCAGTCCATCGTAGTCGACTGATTTTAGCGGTGTGTACGATTGGAGCTTCTCCCCGCTACTAATGCAATTCGTGGTTCATTATCCTACTCTAAGTTCCGTCTTCCATCTGCACTCCACCGAAGATCGTACGCAACACCTTCCGTTCAAAGACACCAAGGGCGCGTTGGTCATCCACTAGCAATGTCCATGTTTCGAGGCAATAGAGGACTGCCGGTCGAATTAATGTCTGGTAGCTGGTCAACTTTGTAGTTCGGCGAACTTTGTTCGATCTTAGCGTCCTTCGGAGTCCAAAGTAGGCACGATTGCCAGCCATAATGTGCCTTTGTATTTGTCTGCTGGTGACGTTATTGGCGGACACCAATGAGCGCAGATAAATGAATTCGTCTACTACCTCGATTTCATCACCGTCGATCTGAACTAGTGGTGGGAGGTTAACATTGTCTTTTCGTGAGCCTCTTGCTTTCATGTATTTTGTTTTCAACGCATTAATCACAATCCCAATACTTCTAGCTTGACTCTCCTTTGCCTAGAAAATTCACGTCACTGCGACATGATTTTTCTAACTTCGCAAGTGACAAATTTCACTTCGACTCCCGAAATAACCCCCAACAGCTCTTAAGGATCATTGGTCTTTTCAAAATCGTTTCCATGCATTAATTAAATGAATGAAACTGACATCTCATAGAACCGAATTACTAATAGTTATAAATCTTTCTCAATTTAAAAAAAAACAAGACGAACGAAACGAAGTATTTGAAGTAAGATTCAAACGTTAAATTCCTAGTATATAGTAAGCTATATGCTAGAGAACTATTTAATAGCTCATAGGATCACCTAAACTATGTAGTGATAGCTCATAGCGCTAGTTTCTATGTTTTTTAATTAGTTCGTTTATTTGTTAGGCTGAGGCGTGTGTAACACTTTACGGAGCCGATAATCAATATTGTTATTTACAATGTATAATTTTCCAATTTTTGTAAAATGGGGTGCCAATTACTCGTGGCTAGCTCGAGGTTAATGGGTCACATTATCTTTTGGAAGGAGCTAGGCAGGTAACTTATTGAAGGTATTATTTGCTGCTCATGGTTGCGACATCTACCAAATCCACGGTCCCTGTAATGCCTTTCAGGAACTAAGCCACAGACGGGTGACCACTGCTTGCTCGGCAGGTACAAGTAGCACGGAAACAAAAGGATAGTATAACTGGGACACAATGGCAGGGAATTTACTAGACTGGAGGGAAGGGGGTATGACATTACACTCTTAGATCAGACAAACAAAAGAATTCGTAAATCGCTTGCACGAGATCATAGGGGAGATCACGCATTCCCAAAACATCTCTTACCTCGCGGGAGGGTTGTCTACCTCGGTCCACTAGGGTATCCAATAGTCGTGCTCTGGAGGCATCATTATTCGGGCAATACCAAACTGCGTGATCGATGTCATCATAATGTCATCCGCACCTACATATGTTGCTATCGACGAGGTTAATTCTGTAGAGATGTGCGTCTAGCGAGTAGTGGTTGGACATAAGTCTTGACATCACATGACTGAAACCGCGACTTACAACCAGACCTTTGAACCACGATCTCGACGAAACATTTGGAATAATGGAATGTAACCACCGCCCAAGAGAATTACTTGTCCAATCGTTTTTCCAACTTTGAAAAGAACTCCGACGTACTAATGGGAAAAAATCATCATGTGAAATTCTTCTTTCAAAAATCTCGCCTTCTTTTGTGCCCACCTTTCCTAGAGAGTCTGCTTTCTCATTGCCTGGAATTGAGCAATGTAAGGGGTCCCATACAAAGATAATCCTAAATGATCTTTGGACCAACGCACACATCTGCTTCCTTATTTTTGAACGAAAGTAAGATGAGTGCTTCACTGTTTTCATCGACTGGAGGGCCTCAATAGAACTGAGACTATCCGAGAAGATGAAATAATGGTCTATGGGCATGTCGGAAATTATCCCCAATGCAAAATTGATTGCTGCCAGCTCAGCAACATATACGGAACGAGGTTCCTGAAGTTTCCGGAAGGCAGAGGAGTATTCATAGTAGACACCGAATCCAATGGATCCATCAATGCGTGACCCATCGGTGAAAATTCTTCTATTGCAATTGACATGTTGGTACTTTTCAATCAAAATATGGGGAATTAAAATAGGTCGAAGTTGATCTGGAACTCCTTGAATAGCCTGTTTCATGGAGAGATCATAATCAATGGAGGAACTGTGATAAGTGAAGCGTACACTAGGAGAATTATAGCAAGGAAGACTAATATCGGATGACTTATAGTTAATATAGATTCGTAAGAATCTAGACTGGGTACTCAATTCGAGCATTTCTTCGAAGTTTTCAATCACAAGGTTGTTACTGATTTCACACTTGATCAGTATTCTAGATGAGAGCTCCCAGAAGCGGTTAGTTTCTATGTTATAGTAGTAGACTATGAACTATTCCATCCGGACGGAATAGTTCATAGTTTGTTGGTCGAAGCATTTTGACAGTTCGATTGAATTTTTTGCTTGCTTGTGTTTTCGCGTTAGTTTTAAGGCAAAAATGGACCAGGAAAAGTAATAATAATAATGAAAATTAATATATAAACAATGATATGGTGTTTGAGGTTAAAAGTCAGACTGAATTACAGGTGCTGCTTTTTTTATTCTCGGCCATACTTTTTAAAGGGTATATATTTTTTTCACTGTTGATAATCAACTCCAATATTCCCGATAGCGGAAACTTTCGATAATCGAGTCTGCCGTTAACGGATTCGAACCTGTAGTACGTTAAGTGTCCTCTGAAAGCCTCTGGAACTAAAGGGTCACCCACAATTGATACGTTGCGGATGCGTTTGCGTTAATTTGACAGTTTTCCCATAGGTTTTCTGTCAAATTTACGTCAACGCATCCGCAACGTATCAATTGTGGGTGACCCTTAACTCCGTCGTAAACACACAGGACGACTTGAAACTCGTTCTCTCATTTTGATTTATGAACACATTTTTTTCTTTCAATTCATTAGAATTCTATTGTATTTAAATAGCTGAGTAGTTGTGTTGTAAGTTAGCTTATGAAAGATTCAAATGATCATTGTGCAACAAAACAATTCAATCACTGCAACAATATATGCCATGGAACTTGCCTCTTCGTGCACTCGGTTGAATTGGGCACAGGATCTCCTCGGCCTCTCTTCGCCAGCTCCCATCAGCTATTGTCTGTGAGTCAATAGTTACCGGAGGAGCGTACAATTTACAACTCTCTCGAAAAAGCCAAAAGAAAATATGAAGGACACACACTGTACGGACTAAGAAACTCTTTGGAGGAAGCTCAGATATCCGTCGCAAAACACGCAATCGAGCAGATGCAATTCCGAAAGCATTTTCTACAATTATACTCGCTCAAAAAAACCTGCACAGTCTTCGCTGTGGTTCCTGCACGAATATGAATTCATTATGTGTTGATGAAGCGGAAAAGTGTCATCCGCCGAAATAACTGGAACGGCTTTGGTCCTCGGAAAAGTGGTCTTGGTGATGGGAGATGAAGGTAGTTCGACATCAACTTCGCAAATGAACAATCGGCAAATACCCTACCATTACTGATCCTTTCTTTTGCTCTTATATTGACATGCGTAAGCCTGTATTCAGCATCCACCAAAGTCATTCGAACGAAGCTGAACTGCTTTTTGTAATTCAAATAATTGCTGACGCTCTTTGCATGGGATTTTATACTAACGTGCTTTCCGTCTAACGCTCCTACACAATCCGTAAATTGCCATTTTTCCTCAAAATCACGTATAATTGACTACCTTCTATTGACGGTACTTGTAAATAATATAATTTTTTTTATATAAACCTATCATTTTATTTTCCTATAATTGTTGCTGCTCTAAAAGACGGATCTTTCAAATAATTTGAAACCTCAAAGGAATGAATTTACCCGATTTCCCTGAAGTTCTCTGAAGAACTTACCTGAACTTGCACGAAGTTTTCTGAAGAACTTCCCTGAATTTCTCTGAAGAACTTCCCTGAGGTTATCTGAAGAGCTTCCCTGAGGTTCTTCAAAAATTCCTCTGAAATTCTCTGAAAAACTTCCCTGAACTTTTCTATAGAACTTTCCCAAACTTCTCTGTCGAATTTTCCTGAACTTCTCTGAAGAATTTCCCTGATCTTCTCTGAAGAACTTCCTTAAACTTCTGTGAAAAACTTCCCTGAACTTCTCTTAAGAACTTCGTCGAAGTTCTCTGAAGAACTTCCCAGAAGTTTTCTAAAGAACTTTCCCGAAGTTCTCTGAAGAAGGTTTTTTTGCTAGCAGGTAAGCCGCAACTTACAAACGTCCTAGAAGTGAATCCTGGTGAGTATGGGCTTTTCAGTGGAATACCTGTAACTAGAAAATGAGAAGAGAGAACAGTAATTTCCATATAATTCCAACTACCTTTACAGCTTATGTTCACAGCTACGCGTATTTCGTCTACAATTTGCAGATCTTTCTTATCATTTTCTAGTCCTAACAGTTCTATAATTTTCCGAAATTCTCTGAAGAACTTCCCTGAAATTCCTCTCAAAAGCTTCCCTAGAGTTCGTCTGAAGAACTTCTCTGAAATTAATTTCCCGAATTTCTCTGGAGAACTTCTCTCACGTTCTCTGAAAAACTTCCTTGAAATTTTCGGAAGAATTTCTCTGAAGAACTTTCCTGAACTTTGATGTACGCAGCAACTGCAGCATTTTTTTTTCTTTCTCTGTCCATAGCTACCGAATGTGCCCATGACTACTTCCGGAATTTATTTTTTAAAAGCACACAACTGGATTATGGGACCACAAATAATTTCAATCGTGTGTACCCCGGATAAATTTATGTGATAGTCCTGCGTCAAAGATTTATACTATACTAGCTGAACCCGGTGCGTGCGCTGTTACGCTTGCAACTAAATGAAGGAAAATTTAATATAACTGGCACGTTTATGGTTTTTTTTTTTCGAAATGAGTTTTTTTTTCTTGAATAAGCAGGGGTTCAAACTTCTATCAAAACATGCTTCTTACCCGAGAAATACACGTTTTGTGTTTAAGTAACCTGGATAATTCTCATTTTTGGTAGAAATTTATGTTTCATTTGTATGGGAGCCCTCCTTTCTAGAGGGGGGTGCTTTCTCAAACCACCATACAATCATTGCCTTCAAAACCCCCCACATGTCAAATTTGGTTCCATTTGCTTGATTAGTTCTCGAACCATCACATTGGGCTCATCGATTATAATAAAAATTTGAGTTTCATTTGTTTGAAGAAAGGGGAGGGGTCTTGAACTACCATAGAAACATTCTTACCTTCAAAACCCCCCACATGCCAAATTTGATTCAATTTGCTTGATTAGTTCTCGGGTTATGATGAAATTTGTGTCTCATTTGAATGAGAGCGCCCCTTCCTGAGAGAGAAGGGGTCTCAAACAATCATAAGAACTTTTCCCAGCCCCAAAAACCCCTACATATAAATTTTCACGTTGGTCGGTTCAGAACTTCCCGAGTCTATAAGGGTCTGACAGACAGACAGACAGAAATTCATTATTATATAAATATAGAAATCTAGCCTCCAAAAACCCCCATATGCTGAAAGTGGTTTCATTTACTTGATTAGCTCTCGAGTTATGCAGAAATTTGCTTTTTATTCGTATGGGAGCCCCCCCCCCCCCTTCAAAATGGGGAGGGGTATTGAACTGCCATAGAAACATTTCTTGCCTTCAAAAACCTCAACATGCCAAATGCCAAATTTGGTTTCATTTGCTTCATTGGCTCTCGAATTATGCTAAAAATTATGTTTTATTTTTATGGGAGTCTCCCCTTCCAGAAAGCGGAGAGGTCCCAAACCACATTAGAAACATTTATTTCACTCAAAAACCTCCGTATACCAAATTTGGTTCCATTTGCTTTAATTTTTATCGAGTTATGCAGAAATTCGTGTTTCATTTGTATGAGAGACCCCTCTTTCAGTGAGCGGAGGAGTCTCAAACCACAACAGAATCTTGATAAGTTCTCGAGTTATTCAAAAATGTGTGTTTCATTTGTATATGAGCCCTCCTTTCAGAGAAGAGAGGGGCTCGAGTCAACTTAGAAACATTTCTTGCCTACAAAAACCTCCACCTGCCAAATGTGGTTCCATTTACTTGATTAGTTCTCGAGTTATGCAGAAATTTGTGTTGGATTTGTTTGGAAACTCCCCTCCCTCCCCCTTCCAGATGGCGGAGGAGTCTCAAACTTCCATAGAAACATTTCTCTCCTCCAAAAACTTCCACATGCCAAATTTGGTTCCATATGCTTGATTAGTTCTCGAGTTATGCACAAATTTGTGTTTCATTAGTATGAGAGCCCCCCTCTTACAGAGGGCGGAGGGGTCTGGAGTTACCTTAGAAACATTTCTTGCCTTCAAAAACTTCTACCTGCCAAATTTGGTTCCATTTACTTGATTAGTTCTCGAGTTATGCAGAAACTTGTGTTTCATTTGTATGAGGGCCCCGCCCCCCTACCAGAGAGAGAGGAGGGGTCTCAAACCACCGTAGAAACATTTATTGCCTTCAAAATCCCCGCAAACCAAATTTGGTTCCATTTGCTTTATTAGATCTAGAGTTATAAAGAAATTTCAGTTTCATTTGTATGACAGCACCCCTTCTAGAAGAGGGGAGGGGTCTCAAACCACCATAGAAACATTTTTCGCCACCAGAAAACCCCACATGCCAAATTTGGTTTCATTTGCTTGATTAGTTCTTGAGATATGCAGAAACTTCTGTTTCATTTGTATGGGAGCCTCCTTTTTTAGAGAGGGGGGGTCTCAAACTACCATAGAAACATTTCTTGCCTCTAAAAACTTCCGCATGCTAAATTTGGGTTCCTTTGCTTGATCAGTTCTCGAGTTATGCAGAAATATGTGTTTCATATGTATGGGAGCCCCCCTTTTTAGAGTTGGGAGGGGTCTTAAACCATCATAAGAACCTTCTCCGGCCCCAAAAACCCCTGCATACAAATTTTCACGCCGATCGGCTCAGTAGTCTCCGAGCCTATTACATCTACTCAAATTTGAGTGACTCCAGTTTTGACGAAAGTGAGTCAAAAACGACTCAAAACTGAGTTTAGATGGCTGACCGTGCACTCCTAGAGCCTCTCATGTTGATGAGAAATTATCTGCTTCTGATAAATTTCTTCGTTATAACATGTTATAACTCTGTAGTCTGAACAAGGCAAAATACCCCGTTCGCACTACAACATTACGTGATGTACACGGTGTTCAATAAGTTCGAATACAAGTTATCATCATTGCGTAGGTATGCGCCATGTACATATTCTGCATTGGTATTGGTGTCAGCTTTAGCTTCATTCATACGCTACCGAATGTGCGCGGTGTTCACATTCTGTTAGTTGTTGTTTGTTTGTTACGCGCGATGAAAGAGTATCGGGACTTCGTAATTAAGCGTTTTTTGAACGGTGAGCGACCCGGCGATATATTCCGGCTGCTGAAATCGCATGGGGTCAAGCGGAACTTTGTCTACACGACCATCAGGCGATACCGGGAGACGTCCTCGACCAATGACCGTGCGAGATCCGGTCGGTCGCGTTCAGCGAGGACGCCACGGGTCATCAAGATCGTGAGGGAGCGAATTCGGCGCAAAAAGAACCGCTCAATCCGGAAAACGGCTGCAGATCTCAACGTTTCCATTGGAACCGCTCACACCATACTCACCAAGGACCTTGGTTTCAGGCCTTACAAAAAACGTAAGGTCCATGGCGTTTCGGAGGCTACCAGCAAAAAGCGGTTGGATCGAGCTAAGAGGATCCTCTCTCGGCACGCTGGTCAGGAGTTTGTTTTTTCGGACGAGAAACTGTTCGTGCTGCAGCAGCCGCACAATGTGCAAAATGACCGGGGTGTGGGCGCCATCGAGGGACAGCATTCCTGAATCCAATATAAACATCCCTCGGTTCCAAAGTGCCGCGTCGGTGATGGTTTGGGGGGCAGTATGCAAACGTGGTAAGCTACCCTTGGTGTTTATTGAAAAAAACGTCAAAATCAACGCGGCGTACTACAAAACTGAGGTTTTGGAAAAGGTTGTTGCCCCCAGTCTCCGAAGCCTCTACGGCGATGAGCACTACGTGTTCCAGCAGGACGGTGCACCAGCCCATACGGCAAATGTGGTTCAAGCCTGGTGTCGGGACAATTTAACCGACTTTCTGGACAAAACTTTGTGGCCTCCCAGCTCCCCGGACTTGAATCCTCTCGACTTTTTTGTTTGGTCCTATATGATGGCGAAGCTGAACGAATACAAGGTCAGCACTTTGGATCATTTCAAGACGGTAATTCTCAAAATCTGGGACGAAATGCCCATGCAGTCCGTGCGTGCCGCCTGCGACGCGTTCGAGAAACGTTTGAAGCTCGTTAAGGAGTACAAAGGGGGGGTCATTCCAAGAGAAATGTTGTAAACGTTCCTTGTAAACATAGCTTTCAATAACATAAATCCAAAAAATAAAAAAACATGTTTTCATTTTTTTTAACAAATTTTGAAAGTGTATCCGAACTTATTGAACACCGTGTAGAGTATCTTGATATTCCGCATCTATGCATCTAGTTTAACTGAAAAGCCATGACATTTGATATCAAGATACTCTATATTACGTAATACTGCAACTTATATTACGTGATATAGACTATCTTGATATCAGCACCTAAACATCTAGTTTTCACTGGAAATAATGGGCATGGCATTTGATATCAAGATACTCTATATCACGTAAGTTGTAATGTGAACGGGGTGTTACCGTGTTACTGCTGGATTTACCTTGTAGCGTAACCCTGATTGTTTGCTTTCCAAATACGGCCCTACTATCCACTCTAGGCAAGCCATGACGAATTCAAATTTTCATCGTTTCAGCGAGTAACTTCAAAAATCTCGAAAACAAAAACCAATTTGGGTTTCACATTACCAAAAAAATAGTTCTCTTTGCATACCAAAACAAATTTCTACCGCGATACCTGGACAGCTTCGCAATGCTTGCACGAACACATAAATCTTTGATGCTTGCCAACCATTACAACTTTCTGGCTAACAGCACGACAACCGGCGGAAGCAGCAGTTCCAGCACTTTGCGCCCCTTGTGTTTCATACCGTTCCAGCTGTGGTCCCAACGATTCCTCACTGATGACAGCAAATTATCCTCGGCTCAGCCCTCATCGTCCAAAGATAACGCAAGAGTCGGTGAGTCCGATGGTTCAACTGTCTCAAAGAAGCTGTTTGTCGTCTCGTCCTCGAAGTCGCTACCGAATGTTGAAAGACACGTTGACCGCCCGGATTCAACATGCGCCAGTAAACCTCTCCAACCGAAGCCGAGTATTGAAACGAAAAGATTGACAACGGCCGGGGATGGGTTCGTGGAACAACTGACCCGCGTGAGAGCACTTATTACAACCTGGATTAATTCGATGCGGAACTTGGAATGGAAGGAAGCGTTGCTCAAAGCGAAGGATCAGATGGTTATTACTACCAGAGCTTTGCTAGCTCCGCAAAATGTTGAACGTGTGTATCAGGGGTTGCTTGTGGTTTGGAATATGAGCATTCGTGCCGTGCAAAGTCTGATTTACTGGATTCGTGTCTTCATGGATTCAAGGGAATATTTTTACCTTCGCTACTACAGTTTGCTGCTTCTGGAAAACGCCGTCCACTACGCTCGGCTCGGTTTGGCAAGCATTATTCAAATGGTACGAAATTGGAGAAAGTGACCGTGAACTGACATCACGTCTCGTCGTATTATGTTTAATTTCGAAATAAACTGACTTATCAACCAGTATATAAAGATACTTTAAATTAATTTGAAACTGGAATAGAAACTCTGCTACTGTAATTGCGGATTTGATTTATAAATAGCGGCCAACAATGGATCCATTTGAAGCCAGCTGTTTTAAAACTACCGAAGATGGGTTAGGAAGGATATCGATTGCCCAATATTTTTTACTGAAATATATAGTAGTTCCCCTACAATAAGACGGATACTGAAAGAATTCATCTTTCTTCTAACGTCAATACTTACAGCATTTCGTTCAGCATATCAGTGTTGCTTAAGATTATTCTAATTTCGATTGATGCCAAAGCCTAATATGCAAATAACATATGTTTCCAAAGAAGGGTAGAGCAATTGCTTGAAAACCATACCATGAATTTGCATAATTCCGCGCACTTCAAGCATGGAGTTCCATATACCGCGCACAAGAAAGCCTAATTCCGTGGGAATGTTTTTTTCTTATAGATTGTATAAAATTTCAAAATAAAAATGCTTATCAGTTTGGCGATAGTCAAAGCATAGTTTCCAGAACTTTTTTCATAAAAAAAAATGTAAATATTGAACATTAATTCAAAATTTCCCTCTATCCATTTCACTTCTGTTTTTTCTATTACAGATTATAAATATTCGAGGTTTGCTTTGGATTTCTCATCGGTCCCTCCAAATGACTTTATTTAATAAATGGAGAAACTTCTTGAAACCATCGTCTCATGTGTTGCTCGGTTACGATGGTTCTGTTTTTAGACAGAGTGCTTGGCACCCTTGGCGAAGCGGTTGGATGGCGATTCCAAAAACCGGTAGCCCACCCTTCCTGGAACTCCATTTTTGAAAGGGTTCTTAATTTTCATCTGCCTTAGGTTCTAAGCTACATTAGCTCGAAAGTGTTGCGTATTTACAGGGAACCCTGCTTTGGCCATGTCAACAATTCATTTGACAATACGATTCTCACTCTCAAGATTTTATCGCGGATTGTGCTTTCCGGTACATTAAAAATGCGAATGGCAGCTCGGATGGTGGCTCCACTTCTTACAAGGTTTAAGCGTTGTGCAATCAATCCACAACGACGGAATTCGTTTTTTCAGTCATTCCGGAACAGAAACTCAAACACGGAATTAGGAAGTTATAAATTTGGCGATGCCCTTAATCGGTGGTTAAGATTTTGATAACAAAAATGTACGAAAACTAAAATAATTGAGTGAATTCCATGTTAAATCGATTATCCATACGTGCAACAACACAATCGATTCGTTTCACTACATGATTTTCACAGAAAAAAAACACACCAAGCTTTTTTTCACGTCCATATCAACGCAGCTAAGCCTGAGCAAAAAAAAAATGGCAGTTCATGACAAGAATTTTTATTTTATTTTGTTAACTCGTACACGAGTGACTAGATCTCAAAATAGTGATGCCTTAGTGTAGTTGGTTATATTCTCTAATATTTGCGATAATGATAGGTAAAATAATCAATCAAGATCTCAAAATATTCTTTATTTTATGTTGAAAGCACGGAGTTAGGCACTGCGCGGAATTAGGGCAGGTCACGGTATATGTTTGTAACGCTACAATGAAAAGCGTTTTTCACAGCAAATCCTGGATCAACTTGCATAAAACAGAGGCAAACTGGAAGGTAATGATCGCATTAAAAAAGCGACTATTTTCAGATGGATGGTAAAAAAGTTCGGAAAAAGCTTTTTTAACAAATCAAATTCCTTTTTATTCACTAAAGGGTGTACCGATCGAAATTTGGTCAAACAGTAATGTGTGTGAGTCGATCAAAGTTTTTATTAATAAGTAAAATTATTTTTCTTTTTCAAGTTCAGTTAATACAGAATACAGGAGAAATATTCAGCTAAGCTCTTAGGCTAAGCTTCTTTTTTACCGAATGCGAATTGCCGGATCTTTCGTTTAACACCTGCCATAAGATTTTGTACAGTGTCCTTGTCCACTTTCTCCGCCGCAGAATGCCAGTTTGCCTTGAACTGTTTCTCGTTCACAACAGCTTTTTGAGGCTTCTTAAGGTTCCGCTTGATGATGGCCCAATATTGTTCGATTGGGCGGAGCTCTGGCGTGTTGGGAGGGTTCTTGTCCTTGGGCACCATTTGAACGTTGTTGGCAGCATACCACTCCATGGCCTTTTTTCCGTAATGGCAAGATGCCAAATCCGGCCAAAATAAAACGGAACAATTGTGTCGATTCAGGAAAGGCAGTAGACGTTTTTGTAGGAACTCGCTCAGATACATTTCCTGGTTGACGGTTCCGGTCGCAATGTAAACGTTGCTCTTCAAGCCGCAGATACAGATGGCATGCCGCACTAGATATTTCTTCGTGAACTTTGACAGTTTAATGTGCTTGAAAATATCTGCCACCTTTCGCCGTCCGGTTGCCGTATAAAATTCCTGTCCAGAAAGCTGTTTAAAGTATGCCTTGGCGTAAGTTTCATCGTCCTGTACCACGCAATCAAACTTCGTCAGCATCATCGTGTACAACTTTCTCGATCGTGCTTTGGCCGACTTATTTTATTTATCGTCGCGATTTGGAGTCACCACTTTCTTGTAAGTCGACAGTCCAGCTCGTTTTTTAGCTCTATCCATGGTTGAAGGAGCCACTCCCAGCTTCTTTGCGACATCTCGGACGGAGAGGTTGGGGTTCCGCTCGAAACAGCGGGCAACTCTTTTTGTCGTCGCTGTGGCCTCCGGCTTTCGATTTCCCCCGATCCAGCTTTCCTGGCTGTCGACAAACGTTCACCGAACACTTTTAATACGTTGGTAACAGTTAATTTAGCCACATTCAACAATTTCGCCAACTTGGCATGAGAGTAGTTTGGATTTTCGCCATGCACGTGCAAAATTTTGATGCGTTGCTTCTCTTCTTTCGACAACCTTTTGATAACTGAAGTGCTAGTGTCAAAATCAAAATAGAGGCATGATGCTACATGCACACATTTTCAAAATGAGGGGTGTGCAAGATTGTTTAATGCACGATGAATGGAAATGCGTCAAGTTTAAGTCGACCAAATTTTGATCGAAACACCCTTTAATATACACTCGTTTAACAATTACGTAGCAAATGTGTTTAGCTAC
This sequence comes from Aedes koreicus, assembly GCA_024533555.2. Lineage (NCBI taxonomy): Eukaryota > Metazoa > Arthropoda > Insecta > Diptera > Culicidae > Aedes > Aedes koreicus. Next base: position 289,155 of record JAHHFK020002930.1, read on the forward strand.
TTTTCGATACACTCCTTAATCATCTTTCTGTACCTATGAATACTTTTCAACGGCGAATAGATTGTTTGTTAGGGGGTGACCCCGGCGTAGTCGTTAACATCCATACCTCTCACGCCAAAGTCACGAACTTGAATCTCACCCCCGGACAAGTTACGAAAATACCCAAAGAGGTGTTTGAGTGACTACCACGGGAGATGAACCAGCCCTAGGCTGATAATTTCGATAATCAAGGAATTAAAAAAAGAGATTGTTTGTTTCCCACTTTTTTATTTCCCTCTCGCTTGCACTGATGTGATTTAGATAAGGTATAAATGTGCGTGGGTTGTACATCAAAGAGATCGTGGTTGCCAATAGACGAATCCAACTTGAAAAAAGAAGAAGACACCGAGTGGTGATAAATCCGACAGGTCCCATGTTAAAGCATAAGACGAAAATTTTAAAATGCTTTTCCATAAATTCAAATGAAATTTTAACTTAAAGCGGTTTATTATACGCTGGAAGAAAAATCCAAAACTGCACAACAGGGGCATTATTTTTATTTTATTTTTATTTTGCTGAAAATGTCTCTATTGAGTAGTATTGGATTTTTCTTCCATCATAGTTACAACAAACCGATATTAATGTTTGCATTTACCAATATTTTTTCTCAGTGTTTATTGACTTCTTTCCAAAAAAATTCCATTTTCCCTTTTAACGTTTGGAGGGTTACAAGCTAGAAAATCGGATAGAATTTGTTTATGTTTTGCTAACTAGACGTACACGATCAAGAAAATTGATCAAACTCGTGACTCTAACGCCCATATCGGATGAAATCCGATCGAATCGGATGAATTAAGAGTAATCGGAAGTAGCAGAAATTATTTTACCATATTTAGAATATTGAGAGTAATTGCACAGAGAACAGACATTGATGTCCATATACCTTTTCTGGAAAAACGTGTGTAAAAGTTAATATGGACAACCACTATACAAAGCAAGTGCAGAGAAAAACAAACAAAAAATGTCAGGTTATGTGCTAGGGTTTTTATCGATAAACATTTACCTGACAGTTATCACACAACTGCAGCGCCGCCTACCAGGAGCATAACGACATACATTTGAAATGTCGGTTTAAAGTTTTACACAAGTAGCAGACCGAAGATGAACGTCTGTTCTCTGTGGTAATTGTGAAAAATGAAAAGAATCATGGGTAAATCAAACTTATCGACTATGAACGGATGAGTGTCGCACCCCTAGCTTTTAATTACAATTTCATTTGAATTTTTTAGAAGCATTTTAAAAATTTTGTCCTATACTCTAACACTGGGAGCTGTCAAATTTATCACCACTCGGTGTCTTCTTCTTTTTTCAACCTGGATTCGTCCATAAGCAAAAAAAAATTAATGTAGTTTTCACAGATATGCTGAAACTCATAGTGAATTCGTTTTTGATTTAGCTCCAACCTGGATCAGGTATCAAAATTGGGTCGACTTGTTCTATTGAATGTTGGTGTGTTTGTCTTTATTTAACTCGTATCGGGTTGAGGTTTGCACTGACAATAAGTTCGGGAAAATACGATAAGAGGGTTTTAAAGCCCTTTGAAATATGGTCTCTATGCCCACGTAAGGAAGTGCGTTTTGTATATACGACACATTATTCCTTACTGCGATAATACTAACAATAATACGCTAAATCATGTGATGATGGTTACTTCTCATAGTAGCTTATCACCTTGAAATGGTATAGCAAAATGAGATGTGTATCACAATAGATCAAAATAATGGTCGCAGTGATATTACCACAGAGAACAGACATCCAAGATGGAGTGCCCTCCGTGTATAAGATTTTGTAACTGCCATTTTAAAATTTCGTTTCCTGTAGTTTTGGTGAATCGTATGTTGATGGCGCCACCTGCGTGCCTCGATTTTTCATAGTCGTTGTCTGTCTGTCAATTTTAGTTTGGTGAAACCTAGAATATGCGGCGCTGTTGTTCCAACGGTTTGCTTTTAAAAATTTACAAAGTAAATTGGAAAAAAAAATGTTCCTGGATGTCTGTTCTTTGTATAATACACCCAACAAAAAAAAAAAGGTTCGGGTATCGCAGGTTGGAACTGGTTCCAATCTACACTCCCGTTCCATTCTGCTCAGTGACTGAGTAGAATTTTATTCATTTCTCTTTTTCTACCACGGAAATGTTACTCAATTTTCGTACAAAGTGGATCTACTCAAAAATTGAGTTGATCTACTTTTTTACGAAAATTGAGTAACATTTCCGTGTGAGAAAAAGAGAAAGGAACAAAATTCTGCTCAGTCACTGAGTAGAATGGAACGGGAGTGTAGGTTCAAAAACGAAAACGGTATCAGAAACACCTTCCGAGACCCCGAAATACGATCATCACAAACACAATTGTGGCAAAGTGACTAACTAGCAAGTCTGTAAAAACCGTTTGCTTTAACTCGGTATATACAATTATAGAGATTCCTCGATACTTTTTGAACAATTGAGGTTAGTTGAGAAGTTAATTAAATACAGCTTATTTAGGCGAATCATCTTGCGTAACATGTCAGGAGGAATGGAATAACAACACTTATGGTCGTGTTATGCAAACAAAACAATATGAACTTAAACTTTGAAAACAAAAATGCGAATAAGGATATTTGTGGCCGTACAGAACAAGCGTACATTTGACGAAAAAAAAATCAAATAAAACAACCTTTTTGTTATTATTTTTCTCCAGTTTTTTATGCGAATTTATTTGCTCTCTTAATGAGTTTTCTGTTTTTTTGGCAATTACATGTAGCGTTTTACTTTGTGTACTTGTTCATTTTCACTTTCATTAAATTATTTTAGCTTGTTCTTTTTTTCTTGTTTTTCTTCGATATTTTATTAGACTTTTATATAGTTTTCGTGCTAAATGCTAGATTCTGTATTGTTTTTTTTTTCCTTTACCAAATTGATTTCGTCATGCATGGTTCTGAATTTCTGCATAGTTTTGCATTTGTTTTTTTGTTTTAGTAGTTTTTTTACACATTCATCACATTTTCACGACTAGATACTCATAATTATCGATAACTATGTTTTTATTTTCTTGAGTAGGTTTTCTTCTGAATTTTCTCGTTATCTATTTTGTTCTTTTTGTGTGTAATTTGCTTTCATGCCTAACTTTTCTCTCTTACTGATTTGTATTTTTGTTTCAATAAATTTATTTAAATGCGATTCAAGGTAGGGCTGTGTGTTTGTGATTATCCTTTCATTGATAAACGAACGAAATTGGCGATTACATTGCGATGTTTTTTTTTTTGACTTTTGTTTTCAAGTGGGAGCAAACTTGGGCGACGAGTAGCGTCATAATAGCTTGTTGGTTGGTATACTGTACACATTCATAGCATTTGATAACGACAACAAATCAAGGCGATCCATCCTTTAATCTACCGAAGCGTGCGGCTGGCAAAAGAATGTTCAATTCAACTCACGCGTAGGTTTTTTTTATTGTTAATCGAAGTATGATGTCTTATGGTCTTACGGATTTTAGAAATTCAATTTGATAGCTTTTTTATTTCTTCTAGCGCCTTGTTACTTCAAATATTTATGAGCTATTTGGATATTTCGACTAATTTTAATAGGTTTGCGATGTAGGATGATTCATAACTTGCACTTTCGTTATGAATTTTTTTTTTTTAATTTTGTTTTTAGAGGACCAGCCTCGAAATGCTCTCAGCGGTATCAAAAAAAGCCAATCGCTCTTGCGGTGCCACTCGTCATCGGTTGAGGAGAGTGTAGTATGCATCGGATTCGGCAAAAAGTGGGATTTGGAGTTCTTATTTTGTTTTGGAAACCGGTTTGTTAATTTACTTGCATAATTAAACATGTGAGCCAAACCATGATATTCTAAGCTAGTAACAAAGAGAATACTGTAAATATCAACATAATTGTGCGTTTCGTTTTATATGGCTAGGTTTTTTAAATTATAAATTATTTAATAACTTGGGCGATATTTGTTTTTTAAAAAATATTAATTTGTGCTTAAAATTTATACTTCTCAAAGGTTGTTCAACCAAATTTTCAGCTTGAGGATATGAAACTAATATTCAACGTATCGTTTTTTTTTTTCAATCTTTAATGAATATGAACACGACAAGCCGTTTATCAGTTACTCACAAGAATAGGCAGAAATGGAGCTTCAGAGGTTTTTTTAATTTTCGATCTCCATACTTTGTACGACCAAAATCAACTGAAAATACCTTTAATGTACAGGTTTTTTTTTATAAAAAGTTTAAGGAGATGTTTTTCCACTACCATGTGAGGCAAACACCCCTCCGAGGAAAAAAAAACATCTGAGGTCCACCGTCTGAAGCCATCAAAAGAGTGAGAGAGCGAATTCGGTGGAATCCCGGTAAGTAGAAGATTACTAGAGTCGAAAGATGTCGGAAGCCGCGCAAGCGGTACGGTTATTGTGAAATTCTGTTTTCAAACGAAATTTTTTTCCTGCTACAGGATCACCACAACCAGCAAATGATCGGGTGTATGCAGCACTTCTTTCTGATATTCCTCGTGATAAACTAACTGGTCAAAGGTTCCACAATATTTCAAGGGTAATGGTTTGGTTCTCCAAAACATTGATGGTTCCATTGCTGTTCATTGAACCTGGTGTTAAAATCAACAGTAAATATTACATCGATAAGGTTTTGTAGAATCATTTGCTTCCCTTCGTCAACAAACACTACAAAATGCACCCTACTGCTTTCAACAAGACTCTACACCAGCCAACCAGGCAAAAACTACACAGGCTTGGTGTGAGGACAATCTTCCGGATTTTATTTCGTCGAATGAATGACCTTCCTCTTCACCTGATTTGAATACTCTCGACTTTTAGGCATGGGAATACCAAAGAACTAATCGTGGAAACTTTTAAGAAACATTTGATGAAAATATGGAAAGCTTTAAGATATCGTGCGTGCCAGCTGTGACGCTTTCCAACAAACGCATTGGGCAATTATGGCAATGAGTAAGATTTAAACTCAACTAAATTAAAACAAGGGTTAGTCGCTTAGAACAGTGTGTCAGCCACGATGTTTTAGACACAAGACGAATTTGTTACATAACTGCGGAACTTCGATTTTCGATCTATACCACATGTGTGTCACACTGAGGCACACTTTTGATAGTTGAGCTTGAAGAAATCCGAAACTAGCAACCTTGTCAAGATGCGTTGTTGGTTGCCAGGTACAGCAAACAAATACAAATTTCAACACATCGGCACAATACGTGAACACCCATGCAACATCGCAACGCTTATAGACACACTTAAATAAAATAGCCCAAGAGAAGAGTGTGCTGAGCGATCCACCCCTTGGAAATACATTGAAAATTAAAACTCGTGTAAGCTTGTCATTGTTATGACCAGAGCCCTACATCGTCGACGCATTAAAATTAAAATGAATTGCTTTTGTATTCATTTCACTCCACTTCAATTAGCTTTCGTGCAGTGAATGAATCTTATTTTCACCGATTCACTCCCAATTCACTTCCTGTCAAACGTGAGTAAGCTTAAATTCATTTGCGATCTAGCCACCGTCAAAAGCGTTTCAATTGAAAATTAAGCTTGCTTCAAACGGCGTGGTGAACGACCGTGAATCAACTTCGTTGAAATTTATTTGATTTCATCCCCCCACCCGAGCTGTGGTTGGCGAACAAAACATGCGTGCCAGTGTTGCTAGAAGTATTGTCATTTGACGATGCACTCATTGCTGTAACTTTGCTCGAAAAAAAGCTCCCCGAGCTGGCAAGCGCGTTTCTGTTTGATACTGCGGAGACATATTGAAATTACATCTGTTGCATTTACGCTGGAGCTACGAACACAACAGGGATCGCATAAAAGCGACATAAATATCAGCAATTTCAATTTATCATTTCATAAAATGATTGATTATTGTTTTCGATGCTACAATTACTTTATCTGATGGCACTGATTCAAGTCCTAAGAATAATGAATACATCAGAAATGAAATTCATGCACGTATTGCAAGAATTTCAATTGTCCTGCTTCATACTAGTTTGACGCCGAAGGCTAAAATAAACACCGATGAATGAAAAGCTTAGTCGAAAATGTTTGTTTGAAGATTGGTTTGCTGAAGCTGACTAAGAAGTGTCAAAAGAAGATAATGTGTTTCAATTGAAAGGGATGAATGTTAACCCAACAAACATCGGTGTCGAATAACCGCTTGTTCAAACAAGTTTGGAGAAGTTGTTCAGCTTTTTCTTCTAAAAAGCTGAATAACTTCTCCAAATTTGTTTGAACAAGCGGTTATTCGACACCGATGTTTGTTGGGAAGTTTATCGTCCCACGACGATTTTCATTTGAAATTGAAATTTTATGACCCTGGTAATGACCATATAGGGTAACTGCCCCCATATTAATCTCATTGTCCCTTTATTCATCCTACGATGAATCAAACAATTGGGCAGTTGAAGAATCGGTTTCGTTTTCTAATAATGTAAATAACTACAACAAAAATTACTAACTAATCCTGTCACGTGTATATCGTTTTATTTTAAGTAGGATGAATTGCAAAGTGATGAGATTTATATAGGTACAACTTCCCTACTTCACTGACAGGAATTCTCACTCACCTTGTATAGCCGCAACTATTTGCAACTCTATCAGATTTTTGATGATATATATGTCAACGTGAAATGCTGCTGCAGCAGCAGATAAAACTTAAAAACAAAGTAGCTCAGAATATACTGATAGCACAATCGTCGTTGTCCGAGATACCATGCCAACGAGTTACCGACAAGAAAAGCGATTATGTTTTCAAAACTTCAACTATTTATTTTAATTTTTTTATGTTTAGGAATTTTTGATACGATGTTTAATTTAAGTTTCGTGAAAGTAGAGAAAATGAAAAAACATTTTTTTCAATATAAGTCAATTTTGCCATCATAGATAAAATGCGTCTTATTTGCAAACAACATTTCAGGTCATTATCTGAAAACGTGTACACTTTTTATTAAATAAAGAAATTGACACATGAGACAGTTTTGCGATAATGCGTATAACACATGCTTTTATGCAAACGATAGTCCTCATAATCACGAACAACTTTTTGTACTATGCCAATGTTAAAATTACTAGACTCTACAGATCTCATTTTTGTCCCGCATCCTCAAACATTCAACGCATTGTGCGAAGTATCAGATTTTGTAAACAAAAAGGTAAACAAAGATTCAAACGTTAATTTCACGAAACTGCCACGCAAACTAACACAACCATTACTCGTGGGAGTGCTAGAAAGTTACGTTAGAATCTTTGTCTACCTCTTTGTTTAAAAAAACAGATACTTCGTTTTGAAAAAGTTGTCGAGAATCATTTATAAACTGCGTTTGAGCAAATTTAAACCAACAACAAGGATGCTGATTGGATCACTCACAAAGTGTGATGGTGAACTACTTCATGACGTAAACAATTTTTGTTTAAACCACGCTTAAAAGCCGCTTTGAACCGATTTGAACCAACAGAATAAACAATATTTCTAATAAGGCTCTACAACCAAAACAAAGTGTGCTGTGTTATGGGAAGACAAGCCATGTTTTGTTAGCGCTTGATTACGAATTTTGGGGACGATTCATATCCACAGTAAGGATGCTGTTGGGGCCTTCGAGCGAGATTGGCTTACAACTTTGAACATAAACCGCATAAAAATCTTACTCAATTGCCTCTTTCAAAAATCTCAAGCTTATAGTCCTGAGAAAATTATGCAAAGTTCCAAGCATGATTTGATTTTCCATTTTATGAGATGTCAGGCGCCGGATGCGTTTTGTTGTTTTAATGATGGTGATGTTGTTAGGATCCTCAGATAGCCATGCCGGAAATGCAATCAAGCCGCAGGCGGTGGATTCGATCCGCCCGAGGAAATCTTCCGGATAAGAAGTTTTCTCAAGTATGGTTGTGCCTCATTCATAGGCGAAGGCATTTAAATCTCTCAAGTAATAACTACATAAGACCATCCCCACCGGTGGGTTCGTATCTGGATAATATTTTGATAATTGAAAGCGTTCCTATTTTGATTTAGCCACCCATTTTCGCACCGGTCGTTCATAAAAAGGTAGCATAAGTAAGACCCAAATTTATTCTTGCACCGGTTTCATTTCGCTAAATATTTCGTGCAGTGTATAGTTCGTATACTCTTCCGTACTGGTTTTCGACGTTCTGGTTTGTCCCAAAGATTGGATCTTGGGAAACATCCAGCCAAGCCCTACAAAGCACATCGTTATCTTGTTGCGCCCAATTCCTTCCACGGGGTTTTGTTGCACTCATTTTTCACAACATATCACAGTAAATCGACAAAAAAAATTCATTACGGCCTAACTGACAAACGTAAACAATGGCTTCGTCCGTAAATTTCTCGTGGCACAAAGGCTAAACATACAAGCCTTCAATTATATTGGATAGGTGAACTCTTCCTCTTCGAAATGACCTTGGTGGATTGGTTAGGCTACTTTTCAATGATGAGATATTCGCGGAAAAAGCGATTGTCTACGTTAGTCAATTAGGCCCTAAAGAAAAATCTTTGTCGAAATGTGAAATTACCAAATAAAACTTTAAAAACAAATCCGAAACACTCGAATTGAAATCAAAGTCTTCCAGATGAAGATGTTGTTTTGACGTTTCAACTTGTTTTGCTTATTTTTCTTCAAATAGCAACGCTCGGCTCGGTTGGATCGGGTTGTCAAATTTACGAACCGGCTGCTCACCGAGCGAGCAAATTGTCATTTTCCAACCCGGTTACCAACCACCGGAGCGGTGACGAATTGTCAAACTGGGTAACAATTTACAGATATTACCGTATTGGTGGTATTGGTGCGGTTGGTCTAAGGGAATTTAAAACATTTATGTCGTTTTCGGTTATTGCCAGTGCGGAACTTGGTTTGCCCTAGGTCCGTACTAACAGCTGTCAAAACGTTTTTTTTATTCAATCGGGTCTGGGGGGGTTTGGAAGAATGTTTGTTTGGGGTTGGGGGGGAGGGTCCACGTTAAATTTCGGACACTTTTCTTTCAGTGTAGATTTTGAATTATTTCACGGATCGCTGAAACGTTTCACTTATATGACAGCTGAAACTCTCCACTTTATTTCGTGGTACAACATGTTTACATTCTTGTTACATTCAGTAAAATGGCGTCGAATCAAGTGGAAGTGCGCAAACGCATTTTGTACGAACGGCAGCAAAATCCGAATTTATCGGTACGCGATCTTGCCAAGAAACTAAAACTACCGAAAAGTACCGTGTTTTGTGTTTGCAAATCATTTGACCAGCGCTTGACTGTGGATCGGAAGGTTGGAAGTGGAACAAATCGAAAAGTATGCTCCCGACAAATGGACAAGAAGGTGGTAGCCATTATTGAGAAAAATCCCAATCTTTCTGTGCGAAATGTGGCTCGCAAAGTTGGGAAGTCAAAATCATACGTACAAAAAGTGAAGCAGAGGCAAGGACTGAAGGCGTACAAAGTGAAAAAGGTGCCCAACCGTGATGACAAGCAAAATTTCACTGCAAAAAGTCGTGCTAAGGAGCTTTACACCAATTTTTTTGCAAACATTTTCTTGTATCATAATGGACGACGAAACATACGTACTCGAAGACTTTAAACAGCTTCCGGGTCTGGCTTTTTATACCGCAATGCAAAGGAACGCCGTTGCCGAGCATTTCCGGACAAAGAAGGTGTCCAAATTCCCGAAGAAGTATTTGATTTGGCAGGCCATATGTAGTTGTGGTCGAAAATCTAAAAGTTTCGTCTCTACCGGCACTATCAATAAGGATGTGTACGAGAAAGAATGTCTGCAAAAGCGGTTGCTACCGTTTATCAGAAGCCACGACTCTCCAGCTCTGTTTGGCCTGATTTGGCTCTTGTCACTATGCGAAATCCGTCCTGGAATGGTATAAGGTACAAGAGGTCAAATACGTGCCAAAAACAGCCAATCCACCAAACTGTCCAGAACTTCGCCCAATAGAGAAGTACTGGGCTCTAGTTAAGCGGAAACTCTTCGAAACTAAGAAGAAAGCAAATGGTACCGATGATTTCAAGAGAAGATGGAGAATCGTCACGGCGGGCGTATCTGAGGATACCGTACGGAACCTGATGGCGGGTGTACCACAGAAAGTTCGAGAATTTTACAGAAAGAAGGATTAACATCTTAATCAACTGTTTCTAATGTAGATTTAACTGTATTATTGTGAAATAAACAATCGGTTTTGTTGAATACTTAGTTCGAAATTGTGCTTAGAACCCGCTCCCACCCACTCGTTCGCGCTCGTGTACCGAATTCGTCACCTAGTCCTACGATAAAGTTCCTATAATTTAAGCAAAGCCCGACTCTGCTTCGGTTGTTCTCCTAGTTAAACTTCTAAATATACATGACGATAATGATAACACAAAAATCAACAACACTTACTAATTCAGCGGCAACGCTAGAGGAGAAAACGATCACTTTGCGAATTTGGTGACTTCCGTTTTCTCGCGTCATTTTCTTATATTCCACGCCTTCTTCAAGATGATATATGATACAGGGGGTTCCTCACCAATCTACATGAGTGCTACTGCTTGTTTGCAGGGCGAAGTATACACTCCAGTACCGCAGCCCCCTGTTGGCGGCTGTTGTTTTGATCAAAGGGTGCAATCACAAGCGAAATTAAGGTGACTAGTCGGAGTGTACTTATCGATACTCATAATTATTAATTTTTTTTCGTGTTTTTCGTGTACACACTGCTTATTGATTGAGGCTTGAGAGATGAAGAAGCTTCATTCTGTGGAGCATTGAATCTTCAGTTCGAAAAACCGAGTCCTAAATTAGTGACGTAAAAGAGATGCAACGAAATTGGCTGGATTATATAGCTCAAATTTTACAATGTTACATTTTTTGGTTGTTTTGTTTTCGTTTTGTTTTTGTAGAATTTATGCTCTCTGCTTTGTATTTTTGATAATTTATTTAGCTTTCGGGGAGGAGATTATTCTTAGTTGTTTGTGTATTTTGTGGTTCCTCTTGCTTACAATTAGTTGTTTTTTCTTTTGCTATATTAAAAATGTGTGATTTTCGTTATATTAGTAAAGTTTAATTTAATTTTTTTTTTTTTAAAAAAAGTATCCCTACACAGCTTAGTTCCAGCACCTTTCGCAGGAATGAGTCCCATTAACTGGTGGTGACTGTCATCTTGGCTTTCCGTAACACCCAAACATGAAACGCGATTATCGTGGCCTCACAGAATGCCAGCTCGTTCCGCTTTCGTCGTATCCCAGGGGGTGCCAAAGAAGCTCACCGCAGCTGGCGAGTGGAGCAGACGGGCCTTGATTTTGAGAACGCCACCGGAGGCAAGCCACCGGGGATGATGTTATCGTGGGAGCACAGCAGCCAGTTCCTGGATCGGCACGTATATCGAATGAGTTGATAGGTGGAGACACCTGAACCCACGTGTCCGCAAACCTATGGCCTTTAGGGAAGAATGTGACGGCGTTGATATCGTTTTCCCGTCCAGGGATCGTCGGTTTGCACTGTCCCTCCCGGATGTCCCACAGTTTCGCGGAAGATTTGCAAGCTCCCGAGACTAACACGCGGCACTGTGGCGATTTGTACAGAGCCATCATGCCCTGGGTATGCCTGAGGAAGCGATGTACACTGCTGCCCTTTTTTGATGTCCAACAGCCCACAGGACATATCCCCTGGAGTTGGCTATGGTCTTGAGTATCATCTAGGATTCCATCAGCACGATAAGTATCCCAGTATGGCTGGAAAGAAATTTTCGTGACACCCTTGGCGTTACCTTTGGGGTTTTGAGATTATAGATCGGCGCAAATATTGTCCAATCAAATTGCGCTGGGCTAAAGAGTTACCGCATGGCGCGTACGAACAGCTAACAGGACCCGTGACGATCGCACGTGGATCGCATGGACTTTGTTTGGCCGTAAAAGGAAAGTCCCAAACGATCAGATTACCAGTCCTGCGACGCGGATACTAAATTTCTAATGTCTTTTCCACAAAGGTGGCAGGGATCTGGCCAGTCGACTTTCCAGGGTACGTCTGGTCCGCATCTGTATCCTACCGATCGTTTCTAAGCTGTTGCTGTCGTCTCGACCAACGATGTGTCGCTGGTGTCGTTTTCGGGCATCCTGATTTCCATTTTTCAGCGTTTTGGCCGGTTTTGCGTCCCGATTTCCAACTTGCTCCGGCTTTCAGATCCCAAAAGCGAGGCGTTATCCGTATCTTAAGCTCCTTTACTTTTGTAGAAAAACAGAGTCTGGGGCTGCAAAAAATTAGTACCAATTCCACAGATTGTGGCGTTGAAATTTAATAGTAATGAACACCTTCTTTTTTTATTTCGGCTCACTACGTATAGCACTACTCACTATATGGATCCGCAATGGGGCGCTACAGCGATTCGATTTTCCTCTGCTTACCCGCCTTTTCCCAACGACGTATCCTCTCTGTCACTGTTTTTTCTTTCTCTAATCTCTATCTCGCTCGCACGCTCTTTATTTCGGTCAACACCATTCGAACGGAGACTGCTGTGTGGCTCCTTATGTCTCGATGGCAGCAGCAAACCGGTACACCGTCAATCCTAGGACCTAGAACGTCCAAAAGAACACAAAATTCACACTTCAATCAAAAATATTCACCTCGCCCAATCCAATCACAAAATTACACACAAAATTCAAAACTATACCACACCAACATAGATCCAAAATATTACTCTGGAGAAAAACAGGAAAAATTATAAATGGCCACTAACACCATACCACCACACCCTGAGAAAGCGTAGTGCGTTCCGTTCCGCCCTACTACGAGTGCTCGGTCGTGCGTTTTGTGACACGTTCTCTCTCTCTCTCTCTCTGTCTCACGCTCGAAACGGTGGCTTCCTTTGCACCAGGGCAATTTTCCTCTCACCGTGTGTGCGACTCTGCTACCCCTGCTGATGATGATGATGATCCACGGCTTTACGGATTTTTCTTCACCTGTTCACAGACATACACACACAAACACACACACACACAATCACACATTTTCACCGCCAGACGAACGATGTTTCAGCAGCCACCCATCCGAGAATTTCGTCAGATTCAAGAGAATCCAGCGATGCCACACAATGCATGGAAAAAGAACGGAAAACATAAAGATCCACATTTAGATTCACACCGGAAAATGGAAATCCCAACCCCAACCCGAACAATCCAACTTGCATAACGTACATGGACAACTTCATTGGTTGGGTCCACCTGAGTGTCTGGAAATCTTCCTACATCCGGAGACACATCCTTGGTTCACACACTCGCTGCGCGTCTGACGGAGATTTCACATCCAAAGCGACTTGTATTCCAGATATCACCAGAAACGGCAGCAGCAGGGAGTGTACGATAACGTTCTAGGGCACCGCAATTTTCACAACTCAGTTTTTTTTTACTTGGAAACGATGATGATGAGTTTGAGTCTTTTCATCGGTTTTCCACTGTGCCAGTGAAGGAGGACTTTTTGCTTCTTTGGAAAAACTATAATACTCGTCGTCGTCGTCGTCGTCGCGGGACGCATGCGCTTCATATCGGGACGACTTTAGGGAAAACGGCGAAAAGTCTGCCCAGTCCCGGTGTAAGAGCGATGCGGTCATGAGCGGTCACGTATGTACGATTGGACTGTGGACGATTGAATTGACGGTTCCAATGGATGTGGAGTACCGAGCATCTAAAATTGTTTCTTCTACGTGATCATGAAAAACTTTCAGTGGGGCGGTGTTGGCGGCAGACCAACATGACGGAGAGGACAAAGTAGGGGATTTTTTTTTTATTATCGTACAGGTTTGGGCCGAAGGGTCTCAGATTGTTACGAAAAAATTTCCACGCGTAGGGTTCATGGATATATGAACAAAAAACAATATTAAAAAAAAATCAGGGTTGCTGGTTTTCCTGGAAAATGCCAATTGAAGTTTTCCGATTTTTCCCGAATATCACTAACTTCAAAAAATCATAACACTACTCTGAGAAAAATTCTAATGTTATACCGACAATTATATCGTGGTCAGGATGACTATCGCATATAATGGTTACAATAACCATGAATATGGCTGAATTCACTACGTTCATGGCATTTTTTGACTATGATCATAGTAACAAGGACTATTCCGGCATTATGGCAAATGTTGGATCAACTTATTTTAATGGTCGTTTTGAGCATGATCATAGTCGGTTCAAAATCACTATACTGCAATAGTCATCCTAACCCCCAATAATGGTAAAATTGACTATCAAATTCGTCTCTGTGTAGAACGATTCATCGTAGAACAATTTTTTTTACTAAACTCTAATGAAATTTTCTCAAAAATTTGGAAAAGATAGGGAAGATGTACCCATATTAATCTCATCACTTTCCAATTCATCCTACTTGAAATAAAACGATATACTCGTGACAGGATTAGTTAGTAATGTTTGTTGTTGTTTATTTAAAGAAATAAAACATTGTTAGAAAACGGAACTGATCCGTCAACTACCCAACTGTTTGATTCATCGTAGGATGAATATAGGAACAATGATATTAATATGGGGGCAGTTTCCCTATAATCTTAAAAAAATGTCCGGCAAAATTTTCCACAGTGAAGGAAAATTGCTTGGAAAAGCTGGAAAAACCTTTATCTGAGTCATGGAAAATTTCGAAAAAAATATTTTCTTGTTTGTTCATAATCTTACAATAGTGAAATTTTGGCAATGGGCTTTTTTTGTTTTTGAGTAATGCTCGAAAAACTAGGGTCCGTCACTCGTCTTCGATACACAAATGAAAAAGTTCGTAAAACTGTCATCTTCTTGTTTGCTCGTACGTTTCTCAGATGGGTGCTCGGTTTGTTTCACATTTGATTGGTTGCCGCTAGGTTGCTCACTTTTAGGTTGCTCACAATTAGTTCGTTTCTTAAGGCTCAACCGCAAATCATTAAAGGAGCCATTGATTAATTAATGTGTTCTTTAACAATAGCCAACGGCATATTATTGCTTCTACGTGCTTGATTATCAAAGGCTTACTTTGTCATGAACACTCGTGACTTTGGTGCGGTAAATCGGATTACCGAACGTTCAGTTGTTGAGAATTCGGTAAACTATTACAAATTTCTGTAAAAAAAATCTAAGTGTGTACATTAATGTATTAGCTAATATTGGTTGAAATTTCAACTTAAGATCATGTACAAGAGCGGAACGTTGAAAAACATTAAAAACGCATTAATATAATATTAACTTTGTCCAACAACGTATGTTTACATTTGCTGTGAAAATGAATTGAAACGCTCTCCTTTTTCAATTAACTATAATGACAGTTTACATGAACGTGTAAAATTAGGGAAACTGCCCCCATATTAATCTCATTGTTCCTATATTCATCCTACGATGAATCAAATAATTGGGCAGTTGAAGAATCGGTTTCGTTTTCTAATAATGTTTGCTTACGTTAAATAACTACAACAAACATTACTAACTAATCCTGTCACGTGTATATCGTTTTAATTCAAGTAGGATGAATTGCAAAGTGATGAGATTAATATAGGTACATCTTCCCTATGTGTTCGTTCGCTAAAATCAATTAACTATGGCGGCCGAACTTTTTTTGCTTTCTCCTGCTGTCATTCGTTACCCAACACTTAACACGATCTGAGCCGAAATCTCAGTTGCTAGTTTATTATTGATTCTAAGACAAACTTATCATCCGGATGGTATATCCTCGGGGAAAAAATCCATAGTCATGTTGTGAAGCTGTTATTTTCCTTGAATCCAAATGTTTATGAACAAAACAAAGAGATCAGTGTCAATTTGTTATTGTCGATTGGGAAATGAAGTTTGATATTTTTTTTAAAAATTAGTTCGTTTATTTGTTAGGCTCAGGCGTGTGTAACACTTTACGGATATTCAATATTGTTGTTTACAATGTAGAATTTTTCAATTTTAGTAAAATGGGGTGCCAATTACTCGTGGCTAGTTCGAGGTTAATGGGTCACATTATCGTTTGGAAGGAGCTAGGCAGGTAACTTATTGAAGGTATTATTTGCTGCTCATGGTTGCGACATCTACCAAATCCACGGTCCCTGTAGTCCGTTTCAGAAACTAAGGAGTGTATCGAAAATAAGCTATCCACAAACTTTCTTTCAAATTATGTTGAAAACCTATATTTTATTCATACAAAAAATTTATCCTTTATTGTACGAGGTTAAACTTGAACATAATGAAGACCGGATGAAATTTAAGTTATTCCTTCACGAATTTTCGAACTTTGGATCGAATGCTCTTCATCAAGTTCCGGACAAGTGTTCCATCGCATTTTTTGGACGCTTGAGCCCAAATTTTTTTGATCTCCTGCATGTTCCCAGCTGCCTTACCAGTCTTCTTGAAGACCCTCTTCACGATTGCCCAGTAACGTTCGATGGGTCGAAGCTGAGGGCAATTTGGTGGATTGATATTTTTCTCAACGAAATCTATACCCTTTTCCGCAAGCCAATTGAGAGTGCTTTTGGCATAGTGAGCCGACGCTAAATCCGGCCAAAACAGTGGAGGTGTACTATGCTTCTTATATAAAGGCAACAATCTCTTCTGGAGACACTCAGATCGATAGATTTCCGCATTTATAGTTCCGGTAGTGTAAAAAATGGTTGACTTCAAACCACAGGAACATATTGCTTGCCATACCAGTACCTTTCGACCGAATTTCTCCACTTGAATCGACCTGTCCGCATCGCTCACATCCTCCCCAACGACGGCAGTAAAGTATTGTGGACCTGGAAGGGTTTTTGAGTCCTCCTTTACATAGGTCTCATCGTCCATCAAACGCATGCATCCGGACGCTACAAAAGACGCGAATACAATTTCCGGGCCCTTGTTGCTGCTCGCTTCTTTTGTTCTGCACTTTGTTTCGAGATTTTCTGCTTCTTGTAGGCCTTCAGGTGGTTTCGCCTCTTGATACGCTGGATCATTCCGACACTCGTTCCTGCTTTTTTAGCCAAATTCCGAACCGCTTCGCCAATTTTCGCATAGTAATACCCTTCTCACTTAGCCATGTGTCCAGAACCTTAATGTTCTCTTCCTTTTCAATACGCGACATTCTGAAAACGCAGAATTTGAGCCGCACAAACAAGTAAACAATAGAAAGCTGACAGTCAAACGCACAGCATGCAGTGTTCAGAGCATAAAAAACCATCACAAATACATGCTTACAACGCAAATGTATGTGGATAGCTTATATTCGATACACTCCTTAAGCCGCAGATGGGTGACCATTGCTTTCTGGGCAGGTACAAGTAGCACGGAAACAAAAGGATAGTATAACTGGAACACAATGGCAGGGAATTTACTAGACTGAAGGGAAGGGGTATGACATTACACTCTTAGATCAGACAAACAAAGGAATTCGTAAATCGCTTGCACGAGATCACAGGGGAGATCACGCATTCCCAAAATATCTCTTTCCTCGCGGAAGGGTTGTCTACCTCGGACCACTAGGGTATCCAATAGTCGTGCTCTGAAGGCATCATTACCCGGGTAATGCCAAACTGCGTGAGCGATGTCATCATAACCGGTTCCGCACCTACAAACATTGATATCGACGAGGTTAATTCTGTAGAGATGTGCGTCTAGCGAGTAGTGGTTGGACATAAGTCTTGACATCACACGAATGAAACCGCGACTTACATCCAGACCTTTGAACCACGATCTCGACGAAACATTTGGAATAATGGAATGTAACCACCGCCCAAGAGAATTACTTGTCCACTCGTTTTGCCAACTTTGAAGAGAACTCCGACGTACTAATGGGAAATTGGAATAATGGAATGTAACCACCGCCCAAGAGAATTACTTGTCCAATCGTTTTGCCAACTTTGAAGAGAACTCCGACGTACTAATGGGAAAAATTTATCATGTGAAATTCTTCTTTCAAAAATCTCGCCTTCTTGTGCGCCCACCTTTGCTAGAGAGTCCGCCTTCTCATTGCCTGGAATTGAGCAATGTAAGGGGTCCCATACAAAGGTGAAATGATCTTTGGACCAACGCACACATCTGCTTCCTTATTTTTGAACGAAAGTAAGATGAGTGCTTCACTGTTTTCATCAACTGGAGGGCCTCAATAGAACTGAGACTATCCGAGAAGATGAAATAATGGTCTATGGGCATGTCGGAAATTATCCCCAATGCAAAATTGATTGCTGCCAGCTCAGCAACATATACGGAACGAGGTTCCTGAAGTTTCCGGAAGGCAGAGGAGTATTCATAGTAGACACCGAATCCAATGGATCCATCAATGCGTGACCCATCGGTGAAAATTCTTCTATTGCAATTGACATGTTGGTACTTTTCAATCAAAATATGGGGAATTAAAATAGGTCGAAGTTGATCTGGAACTCCTTGAATAGCCTGTTTCATGGAGAGATCATAATCAATGGAGGAACTGTGATAAGTGAAGCGTACACTAGGAGAATTATAGCAAGGAAGACTAATATCGGATGACTTATAGTTAATATAGATTCGTAAGAATCTAGACTGGGTACTCAATTCGAGCATTTCTTCGAAGTTTTCAATCACAAGGTTGTTACTGATTCCACAGTTGATCAGTATTCTAGATGAGAGCTCCCAGAAGCGGTTCTGTAAGGGTATCACTCCTGCCAGAACCTTCAGGCTCATATTGTGCGTTGAATGCATACAGCCAAGGGCAATACGTAAACAACGATATTGAATGCGTTCCAATTTAATGAGGTGGCTGTTTTTTGCCGAGAGGAAACAAAAAGAGCCATATTCGAGAACTGAAAGAATAGTTGTTTTATAGAGTTTAATGAGGTCTTCCGGGTGAGCACCCCACCATGTCCCGGAAATTGATCTTAGAAAATTGATCCTTTGTTGACATTTCTGTTTCAAATACGCAATGTGAGTACTCCAAGTGCATTTCGAATCAAACATGACTCCAAGGTATTTGAAGGTCAAAGATTGTGTAATGTCTCTTCCCAACAGCTTGAGCAGGGGGGCAGGGAACCGCTTTCTAGTAAACACTACCAATTCGGTTTTATGCGGTGAAAACTCGATCCTCAAATTTCTGGCTCAGATGGACAGATTATCTAGGGAATTTTGCAATGGTCTTGGCAAGATTTCCGCACGTGGACCTCTAAAGGAGATCACAGCATCGTCTGCAAGTTGTCTTAGCGTGCATCTATTTTCCAAGCAGTTATCTTTAACATAAAAATTATAAAATAAGGGCCTTAGACAAGCCCATGTAGCTAATTCTGGAAGTTGTCAGTTGACCTAGATTAAAGGTTATTTGTTTTTCTGACAGTAAATTATACAAAAAAAATATTTAAAAATCCTGGTAAACCACTTCTGTGCAGACTATCTGCCAGTATATCTATGGAAACTGAATCAAATGCGCCCTTAATATCCAGAAATACTGAAGCCAATTTTTTGCTCAATTTTACCTAGGTATTCTTCCGAAGATCATGCGCAGCAGTCAGCATCATCGAGATTAAATTTCATTTCAATCCATGTGTTGTATGTATATCTCACATCTACTGGTATGTTACTGAAAATAAAAATTAGATGTGTATAGATATCACAATAATATTGAACAACTGAAAACAGCTATTAATAAGGCGAAATACATTTAATATGAGTATGAATCAAAGATTGAATCCTAATAAAACTAAAATAAAACAAATTAAAAAATTGTATTTCTCGATAGGTCTTGTTCATCTGGACCCATAAGTGCTTCTTTATGTCTGTGAAATAGGAAATGAATGATTGTAAACTGTTAGGTTTTGAATTAATATATATTCTTGATGAAGAAGGAAAGAGCTTTTTTAAGTAGAATTTTTCGAATATGATCCTTTCTAAAAATAAAACATTAAAAATCCTCCTATCTTTTCAAATACATAACGTAGGTTAGATGAGCTATAACTGACAAGGATACACAAGTGTGAAGCTGAAAATGACTTATAAAAAAGCATACAAAATGTAGTGAATGGATGTTATAATATAAAATTATAATAATTTCATTTGTATTAGGTGCGCAACTAAGTTCTCGCTGTTTTTTTTGGTGAAAAAGGAACATTATTTTGAAAACATAGGTTACAAACGAATTATTCAAAGTATTGCCCATCACTAGCTACGACTTTTTCCCACCTTTCTGGTAGAACGTGAATACCATTTCGATAGAACTGTTCATCTTTTGATGCTATCCAAGAATCAAGCCATTTTGAGATGTCATCATATTGCTGAATTGCTGACCAGTGAGACCATGTGCCATCGAACGGAACAAGAAATAATCGGACGGTGCAATATCAGGAGAATATGGCGGGTGGGGTAGGAGTGGGCGTAGGAGAATATGGCGGGTAGGGTGAGCGTTTCCAAGTAGGTTTTCACGGGTTTCGCAACGTGAGGTCGAGCGTTGTCATGCTGAAGAATCACTTTTTCGTGTCTGTGCTCGTATTGTGGCCGTTTTTCGTGCAGTGCTCGGCTCAATCGCATCAATTGAGTTCGATACCGTTCCCGGGTAATGATTTCGTTTGGTTTCAACAGCTCATAATAAATAACACCAACTTGGTCCCACCAAATACACAGCATAACCTTCGCAGCGTGAATATTCGGCCTTGGCGACGATGTTGAAGCATGCCCGGGCAGTCCCCATGAATGTTTCCGTTTTCATTACGTTACTGTAATGAATCCATTTTTCGTCACTCGTCACAATGCGATGTAGAAAACTCTTCCTTTTTTGCCGCTGGAGCAGTTGTTCGCAGAAGAAAAAACGACGCTCAAAATCTCTTGGCTTCAAATCGTAAGGAACCCAAGTTCCTTGCTTTTGAATCATTCCCAACGCATGCAATCACTTAGAAACGGCTTGGCGGGAAACTCCTAATCCTGAACCAAGCTCTTCTTGCGTTTGACACGGATCCTCATCGAGCAATGCCTCCAATTCAGAGTCTTCGAAGTTTTTTGGCCTTCCTTCACGCGGACGATCATCAACACTGAAATCACCGTTTTTGAAGCGACGAAACCAATCACGATACGTTGTTTCACTCAGAGCAGCATCACCGTAAACTTTTTGGAGCTCTCGATGTGCTTCAGCCGCCGTTTTCTTCGAATGAAAGAAGAAAATCAACTCTTCCCGCAAATGACGATTATTTGGCACGAAATCAGACATCTTCAAACAACAAAAATATATAACACTAAACCAAAATCACTGATTTGGCAAAGCGGTTTGTTTACCATATGTCTGAGCTTGGTTTATGACGCTTGAGATATACAACATTCGACCAGCACTTACTACTGGCGCCATATATTGCTAAACAGCGGGAACTTAGTTGCGCACCTAATATTTACATGTTTGCAGATTGTGGTCCTGCTTCAATTGTATACGGACCCGCGCATCCACCATGAACCTGAAAGCTTAGATAATGTATCATAGGTACGAGGAAAAAATGGATTTAAAATTATTTTACAAAACTTGGGATATCCATGGATGATCTGAAATTGTAAAGCATATAAAGAATAATGAACCTAAAATTTCGATGTGCTGCTCTGCTAATAAATGTGATATAACCACAATGGAACTGACTCTTAGCTTCGGGTCTTGATCCCTACTGAGCCCTTGCGGTACGTCAAGCCAGCCAGTTCAGCGCATGGGTCATTCCAATCCATGTGTTGTTTGGCAAAAATCAAGCTCACTTGAATGTGCTTCGGGGTTAGGTTAGGTTTTTTTCTGGCTTCTTTCTTGTAAACCAGATGTCCAGATCATCGCAAAATTTGAGCAACACGTCTCTTTGTTATGGGAAGGTTAAGTCCCTGCTTTATTTCCGGAGCATTGAACTTTTCAGTCCCACCAAGCTGTGATGCGGTTTCGTTCTCGATTTAAAATTTTAGAGTTGCCCTTGGCTTTCATCCGGATGCCATGTTTTTCGTGTTACTTCAGGAAATTTCATATCATTGTTTTTCCTCTATTCATTCTCTTGCCTACTTCACAATCTGGGAGAGAGCGAATTTCAGTTTCAAAATGCATAGTTCTGAGATCCATCATTCTGGTTTGAATAATTTTAGTAAAGCGGTATGAATTGGTCTTAAGGTGAGCTAGACCGGTGCCTTAAAATTGTTTTGTCGTTCGCTGCTTCGGTGAACGCATCGTAAACCACGCATCTCTGGAACAGTTCCCGGTTGACTCGGCGATATTGCGCCAGGCGACCGATTGACCAAGGAGCCAACTTTGACCACCACCGGATAGTGGTCCGAGCTGAGCTTCTAATATACGACCGGCTAAGCTAAGTTTGTTGGTCATTTTGGTGAGGAAAATGTCGAGGGTTGCGTGAGCCCCGGCTTGACTCAATCGGATGGGAGAATCCGGACTCAGTAACGTGTAGTGACCCTCCTCCAGGTTATTTTGGATGATGGCTTCATTGTTCTTCCACAAAGCGTTCCCCCAGGCTTCATGTTTTGCGTTGAGGTCACACTAACCTTACCTTACCAATAAGACCAAGGCAGGTGTGGCATCTGCTGTACACAGAAGTTGTTTCCATTCTATTCGGTCCATGACTGCACATCGCCAGCCTCGCTGTCTGCGAAGTGTGCGCAGGTCGCCTCGTTGCGCGCCTCTTCTTCTTGTGACTTAGTTCGTTTTGCGACATTCTTACGACATGGCCAGCCCATCGTAGTCGACCGATTTTGGCGGTGTGTACGATGGAAGGTTCTCCCAGCAACTGATGTAATTCGTGGTTCATTCGCTTTCTCCACGTTCCGTCTTTCATCTGCACTCCATCGTAGATCGCACGCAATACCTTCCGCGTTCAAAGACACCAAGGGAGCCTTGGTCCTCCACCAGCAATGTCCATGTTTCGTGACCGTAGAGGGTTACCGGTCTTATTAATGTCTTGTAGATGGTCAAGTTTGTAGTTCGACGAACTTTGTTCGATCTTAGCGTCCTTTGGAGTTCAAAGTAGTCACAATTGTCAGCTATAATGCGTCTTTGTATCTTTCAGCTGGTGTAGTTACCGGCGGTCTCTAATGAACCCAGATACACGAATTCGTCTACCACCTCAAATTCATCACTGTCAATCTGAACTCGCTAACATTGTCTTTTCGTGAGCCTCTTCCCTCCATGTGTTTTGTTTTCAACGCATTAATCACAAGCCCAATCCTACCAGCTTCTGCCTTATGTCTGATGTACGTTTCCGCCATCGCCTCAAAGTTATGTGCTACGATATCAACGTCGACGGCAAAACCAAAAAGTTGAACATAATTCCTGAAGATCGTGTCACTCGTGTCTATCCCCGCTATGCGAATTACACCATCCAATGTAATGTTAAATAGCAGAACCGACAATCCATCACCTTGCCGTAACCCTGTCCCTGAGACTCGGACGACACACATCAATCGATCCATCGTTGCGTTGACCAACCGCGTCAGTTTATCTGGAAATCCATATTCTTGCATGATCTACCATAGCTGGTCTCAATTGATTGCGTAAGCTGATTTGAAAGCGATGAAAAGATGATTTATATAGATGGGACATACGATACTTTCCATCCAATCCTCCGGTAAACACTCTTCCTCCCAAATCTTGGTAATTACCCAGTGCAGTGCCCTTGCCAGTGCTTCACCACCGCATTTTAAGAGCTCGCTTGGGAGTTGGTCAACACCAGCAGCTTTGTTGTTTTTCAACCGACCAATTTCCTCCTGTAGCTGGGTCAGAATCCTGTCATCTTCTGCGCGTATTCCTAGATTTATTACCGTGCCACCTTCGTTCGCTGTAACATTTCCATTCGGGTGCTCGTCAAAGTACTGCTTCCACCTTTCAATCACCTCACACTCATCTGTGAGAAGTTTACCTTCCAGGTCTCTGCACATATCGGCTTGTGGAACGTAGCCTTTGCGTGAGCTGTTCAACTTTTCGTAGAATTGGCGTGTGTCGTTAGCACGGTACAATGCCTTAAATTGTTTCGCGGTCTCGTTCTTTCCGTTAGCGCTTTTTCCTTCGGAGAATAGAATTTTGTCTGTTCCGTGCCTGTCTGTACCGTTCAACATTCGCTCTCGTACGTGCTGCATTCTTCTCCTCTACTAACTGCTTGCATTCGTCATCAAACCAATCATTTTATCGATTCGATGCAGAAGTACTCAGTGCCGCAATTGCAGTGCTTCCAAATGTCGGTTCGAATATCTCTCCAGTCATCTTCAAGAGTAGCTGCGCCAATTCCGCTAATAGGGTTGCTTCTAATGGCTGACCCACAATTGATACGTTGCGGATGCGTTTGCGTGAATTTGACAGTTTTACCAACAATCAATGTGCAACTAGCGATTTGAAATTGGTTCACTGTTGTAGAACCCCTAGTTCCGAAGTACACCTTACAGTCTGCACCTTGCCATACACTCTTGCGCTTTCAGTACCTTTTGGTACAAGTATCTTGGTTTTTGTTTTGATTCGCTATGTTATTTTGACAGATTATTTGAGAGTGTATTGGTGTGCGTTACGGTCTTAGGGGCGAATCATTAAGCTTGGGACCGGTTTGCTAGTACTTCCTGAGCCAAAAAAAAATTTCGTTTTCTTCATGACTATCCACCCGCTGGTTTTACCATAGACTAACTCTAAGACCAGTAGGTCCCGAACAAATACGATTTTTTTCTTGGCTTAGTCAGTACTAGCACATCGGTCCCAAGCTTAATAATACGCCCCTAATAATGAATTCACACGAACACACTCTCAAATATTCTGTCAAAATAACACAGCAAATCAAAAGAAAGGCGCAAATATGTATAGTTAGGTGCTGGATTCAAGGTGTACTTCGGACCAAGGGGTTCTACAACAGTGAACCAATTTTAAATCGCTAGTTGCATATTGATTGTTGGTTTACCATAGGATTTCTGTCAAATTTAAGTCAACGGAACGCAAACGGTATCTATTCTGGGAAAGCCTTAACTATTGCGCGTATTCCTGGGAAACTCCGGTTGCCCGCAATAGCTCAATGTTTGGTCGTGGCGTCCGAATTCGTCGTGTGTTGTACACCGTCGAGAGATCTGAGCGCATATACACCAGCGGATGGATAGTCAAGAAAAAAATGGATATAGTTTTTGACTCAGGAAGTATCAGCATATCGGTCCCAGGCTCGGTCCCAAGCTTAATGATTCGCCTCTAAAGGGTCACCCACAATGAATACGTTTGCGTTACATTGACTTAAATTTGACAGAAAACCTATGGGAAAACTATCAAATTCACGCAAACGCATCCGCAACGTATCAATTGTGGGCCAGCTATAACAACGTAACTCACACGAAAACACTCTCAAATATTCTGTCAAAATAACACAGCAAACCAAACAAAAACAAAGCTTCTAGTACCGAAAAGCGCAAGAATGTATAGCAAGGTGCAGGCTGCAAAGTGTACTTCGGACCAAGGGGTTCTAAAACAGTGAACCAATTTCAAATCGCTAGTTTCACATTGATTGTTGCTTCTACTGTACTACAAAATAAACTGAACTGTTCGTTCTACTAGCTACATGTGTTTTATACCTCACTCTCCAAGAGGTTATTGGCCCAGTAGGCTACGAACGAGTCAGCTGTGACATTTCAAGAAGTAGAAAAATTCTTTCGAAGATGGATGCCAAGCTAGGAACTGGGAAGCTAATCAACAGAAACTACCCGCAATGGAGTTTTGAAGCCGAAATTCTGTTGGAACGAGAGGACCAATGGAACTATGTTGCTGACAATCCGCCAGCTGAAGTAACATGCTGCATGGACATCGGGAGACCGAAAGGCTCGGGCTGCAAACCTGGGAGAAACTCAAGGCTCAACAGCAGGAAACAACGATGTGTTCCCGAGTGTCCCTGATCTGTCAAGTTTGTGACAAAAATTTGGCGAAGGAAGGTGAGATCGAAGCTTAAGGAGTGTATCGAATATAAGCTATCCACATACATTTGCGTTGTACGCATGTATTTGTGTTGGTTTTTTATGCTCTGAACACTGCATGCTGTGCGTTTGACTGTCAGCTTTCTTTTGTTTACTTGTTTGTGCGGTTCAAATTCTGCGTTTTCAAAATGTCGCGTATTGAAAAGGAAGTGAAAATTAAGGTTCTGGACACATAGCTAAGTGAGAAGGGTATTACTATGCGAAAATGGGCGAAGCGGTTTGGAATTCATCATGCGAGTGTTAAAACCATCATTAATAAGTTTGGGGAACACTATTCTTTGGATGAGCTACCAGGAAGAGGCAGAAAACCCGGTTCTTCCAACCCGAAACTGGAGCAGAAAGTGGTATCTCTAATCATGAAGAACAAATCAATGTCAATACGTGATTTGGCCAAAAAAGCAGGAACGAGTGTCGGAATGATCCAGCTTATCAAGAGGCGAAACCACCTGAAGACCTACAAGAAGCAGAAAATCTCGAAACAAAGTGCAGAACAGAAGAAGCGAGCAGCAACAAGGGCCCGGAAATTGTATTCGCGTCTTTTGCAGCGTCCGGATGCATGCGTTTTGATGGACGATGAGACCTATGTAAAGGAGGACTCAAAAACCCTTCCAGGTCCACAATACGTTACTGCCGTCGTTAGGGAGGATGTGAGCGATGCGGACAGGTCGATTCAAGTGGAGAAATTCGGTCGAAAGGTACTGGTACGGCAAGCAATATGTTCCTGTGGTTTGAAGTCAACCATTTTTTACACTACCGGAACTATAAATGCGGAAATCTATCGATCTGAGTGTCTCCAGAAGAGATTGTTGCCTTTATATAAGAAGCATAGTACACCTCCACTGTTTTGACCGGTTGTAGCGTCGGCTCACTATGCCAAAACCACTCTCAATTGGCTTGCGGAAAAGGGTATAGATTTCGTTGAGAAAAATATCAATCCACCAAATTGCCCTCAGCTTCGACCCATCGAACGTTACTGGGCAATCGTGAAGAGGGTCTTCAAGAAGACTGGTAAGGCAGCTGGGAACATGCAGGAGTTCAAAAAAATTTGGGCTCAAGCGTCCAAAAAATGCGATGCAACACTTGTCCGGAACTTGATGAAGAGCATTCGATCCAAAGTTCGAAAATTCGTGAAGGAATAACTTAAATTTCATCCGGTCTTCATTATGTTCAAGTTTAACCTCGTACATTAAAGGATCAATTTTTTGTATGAATAAAATATCGGTTTTCAACATAATTTGAAAGAAAGTTTGTGGATAGCTTATTTTCGATACACTCCTTACATCTACGATTTGGAGGAGCTTTTCTCAAGGCTTGTAAGTGCCGGAAATGATCAAGTGGCAATTTTATTGCTAAGTTTGCAAATGTCCTATGCAGGCGTTCGGACGGCGATGCTGATTCTGAAGGTTGACGAGTTGAAGATGGACTTCGTTAAGGACATATGGGATCAAGGCCCTATCACATCGAAGTTTTCTGAGCACAAACCTCAAATACTATAAGGACTTCAGGCGTGAAATTTTTAAGAATCGTTTGCTCCACTGGAGCATCCATTGGTTAGCAATTTAAGCGTTGCTTGTTTTGTTTTATTTGTGATGATTTTTTTTTAATTAATAAAAAAATAATTAATTCACCTAACTCCCTCCCGTTTCACCTTAAGGAAAACTACTGGAATTTTCGAAGAAGCTGCACGAAGGCGACGAAACCGGAGGATCGGTTCTGATGGTCAATGCTACGAAGAAGCTGATTTGTTTCAATTGCGGAAAAAGGAAGGACTGTTACGCTAGTCAAGACTCGAACATCGAAAGGAAGACTCAGAAGCCCAGAAGCTAGATAAACCGAAGAAAAAAACACCTTTGCTTTCGTACTGGATGATACCTGTGGTCAGAAGAAAGAATGGATTCTCGATTCGGGACCTTCGTCCCACGTATGCTGCGATCAAAGTTTCTTCAAGAACATGAAGCCGTGTCTGGACCAAAGTGTGTTCCTAGCAAACGGAAATTGAGCAATCCGCAAACAATACCGTTGTCATCATTTCCAGAATAACGTCTTCAAAACCCTTGAAAACAAACAAAACGCCATCCGATTTATTTTTGTTCTTATTAATTTATTCTGTTATTCATAATAAGTTAATTGTATTCTATACTTTTATTATTTTGTTACCTTAATGACTAACTTTCTTCTTTTTTCCTCATTTTTTAATATTTTTCGATACCTCAAAATGTGTAAAAATGGTGATTACTTGTTTGCTTCGCTCTTCTATTCTTTGTTTCTACTATATTCTTCTCGACTTTAGCTTTCCGAGTTTCGGGTAACTCTGGGCTATGCGTGTTTTCCTCCATTTTTGTTTGTTTGTTTGTTTTGTTCTGTTTCGGATGTTCTATTTGCACATCTCGTCGTCTCGTCTCGAATCACACGCGACATACGGTTAATTGTCACTAGCTTTTTAAATTCAACGGATTTTGCTCTGGTTGTATGGTAATTTGTTTTCTTCTTTTCCACTTGTCTTCCTCTGCTTGCTTCGTCCATTTCTCCCGACCTGACCTAGAAAATTCGGCGTCTACATATGCGCCGCCTATGTATGAGTGTGTGTTTGTATGAGAGGATGCCTGATGGGGAGGAGGCCTTCGTGAAAAATTACTTCAAAATTTGTATTGATTTGGTTCCAATATTTTCTTCCTTGAAGGTCGTCGGTTTTAATACAAGTTCTGTCAATTGATTGATTTGATTTTTTCCCTTTTCGTTTGTATTTATATAAATGTCGTCATTTGTAATTATTTCCTTTTCGTTTCCGTTGATTTTCAGTTGGTTGGTTGCTTTTTTTTTCTCTTTTTCAGAGCTTATGTTCATAAAAACGCGTTTAGGAAAATGTGATTATTATTTTCAAATTTCATGAATTGATGTTTGTGAAATGCGTTTGGTTGTCTGGTTTTTAACCATATGAATACTATTTACGGATTGAAATCAAACATTTAAAATTTAAAATAGATTTTCCTGTTGTTACCATGCGTGAACGCGTTTGAATGCAATCAGTAGTCTAAGCGATTCACGTTGTTGTTTTTGTTGATGTCTGTTTTTGGTCGATTTGAATTTTTATACGCACGAGTGCACATATTGAAACAGCTCGCTTTTGCTTATTCAGTTGTTGGGAGAAACACAAATCTTAAAAATGACGCATCGTTTAGCGTCCGTATTTGTTTGAAAGCCCCTAGGAATATTGGTAATTAAATGCGTGTCCACTTTTTGAATTGTATTTATAATTCACTTTTTAAATAGTTTTAATCTAGATAACTTCAGTTTACGCGTTTATGTGTGAGTGTGTTTTTGTATTTTGTTATCAAAAACAGCTCAATTATGGATAATCAAAGATTTATCGGTGTATATGTGTGTGTGTTTGTGGCGAATTTTCAACATGTTTTGTACACTGAGGAAATAGCTAACGGACAAAATGAGGCATGCGATGTGACGTTTGTGATCGATTGAAATCGGCAGTGGAAAATGATCGCAAATTTTGAAGTTCGCGCCAGTAGCCACCGTCTGTTTTGATGGAGGTCCGGCACGACTTTCAATGGGTGTCATTGATCAAAGCTTACTTCGATCAATTGAAATAGGCGACAATCGAAGCCGGCTTCGTACAATCTCATTTTCCATTTCGCTTCATTACCGATGAAGCCTGCCTAAACTGCCTTCCTTTTTTGTTTGCAAATTTTTAGCCCACCGCAACCGAGTTCGATCGAAAAATAAAGCCGTATTAATGTGTCAAACTCTAATAGACATTCAATGCGCTGCACTGTTGCTTGAAATGTTACACACATTTCGAAAAAAAAACGCTCGGTTTTGAGTCACATACTGTTTTTTCTAGGATAACCAGCGCACTCACACTATGATAAAATATGTGTTTTGTTTGTTTTTTGAATTCTCATTTTGCTAGTAACTCATTGATCCATCCAATTGTTTGTATGTTGTTGTTTTCGGTTGTGTTTCAGTATGTTTTTGTGTTTATTCCTCTTTTCAACACTAACTTTCTATTCGCTTTTTGTTAGTTGGTTTACATGTTTTCTTCACATATGTTTTGTATTTTTCTTTTGTTTTGTTCTCGTTTCTTGAAGATACTAGGCAGTGGGTGGCGCTTACAAGAATTTGTCTTCTCTTTGCAAACCGTTCGAAGAACCGTTTCACTATCCAATACATTAACACACGCATGGTTTGATCTAGGAACAGTCGATCGATAGAGGGCGTTGTTCGAGAGTTGGATGTGACTTTTCGACACCAAGATTCTTGTTGATCCTGGCGGTTTTGATTCGTGGCAAATGTGCTATTACTAAGGAGAACAACGGCCGCTATAGCTCAACGCGGATGCATCACGAAGCGCACGCATACTGAGACATGCAGTGCCACCTCGTGGCGGACATCTGCCTGTACGACGACACACTTGCCAACAAGACGGAGCACGATGGCGCCGCCTTCTGTGTCAGAGAGCCCTTTCTTCCCACAGCGTGCTGACCAGTGTGTGGTGATGCGCGTGCCGATGCGTCAAATTTGTTGTTGTTTGGTTATTTCACTAGATCAACCGATGTGCGTGTTGATAGTACCAATTCATTTCATTCTTTTGTTTTCATATAATACTCTTTTCACACTTATCATGGCTATGTGTTTATGATTTTTTTTTTGTAATGGTTCATTTTGCTTTCACGAGAACAACTCAAGCAGTATGCTTTTTTGCTTGTTATGGATGCAACTTTTTTCTTTTTTATCAAGATTTATGTTCTTTAAAAATGATCTTACATGCATGAGTTTTTTTTTCAAACTTCAGTTTATAGGCATTTCTATTTTTCTGTTACTTTTTCCAGCAAATAATTCATGAAGTATGACTTCTGTCTATTTTATGTGTTTTTGGTTGTCACATTTGCTACTACGCGAAAAGAATACTGGACAAAGACTAGTCTAGGAAAAAGTTAAAAGAAAAGTGCACAACAAGGATAAGGATAGGAGCAATCACCCGATGCTGACTAGCGCAACTACATTTTTTGCTCGAATTTAGGTAACCCTGCGAATGATAGGGTGCTCCATCCTATTGTTTTACTCCGTCTCACAATACTACTGATACATACATTATACAATCTAAAAATACGTCGTAAATTAATATGGCTTCGAATGAGGAGAGCATTTGGTACCGAATAAAATGGGTCTAAAAAACGCAAAGATTACGCTTCTCTAGAATCCCTCCGGATGCAGAAGCTCAGTATCCTAATAGGAAAAAAAAAAACCGTTAGTGTTTATCTGTGCAGGCTTTCTAGATGCGTGACCCTTTCATTTCCATTAAGATATCGCCCCTTGGGAGCTCATGCACAGTGGAGTGATTCTGGCAACACTGTCTTCTTCTTTATTTCTCCATACTTCTTATGCTTCTTTCTCGCTCAATAGAGGTTGATTGTACAGACTAAATATAAATAAATACAAAGTTGTGTGTATAAATAGATTATCGTTCCCATATATGTATATGTTTGTGTGTACAAATAGAATGAATAACACGTTTGCTTCAAATAGAAAATCTAATACAGCTGAAAAGCAGCCCCTTAAACAATACTCGAATGTAATACATGCGAAGAAATAAACAAAAAAGAACATTAAAGACGGGGAGGAAGCTGCCTTGACGCCATCCTAGCTGACCGCCTTTGCACGCGCGTCAAACTAACTGACAACCGGTAATCAAGGATCTCCATTTGTGTGTGGCCTACTGCTTGTCAGTACGAGCATCCTGTCGCATAAATAATTATCGAAAAAATAACTGAAAAGAACTCTTTCCTGGGAGTTCAAGATTCCTCTGCAGTCTAACATTCACGTACATAATAGATTAGGTTTTTGATAAATAAAAACAATGATATATCTCCGACTTTTACAAAAACAAAAATGTTTGGCTCCTCTTAACTATATAGTAAAATATGCACGAAAATAGTGGAGTTTAAAAAGCTTATAAACCGACTTTTTGTTTTTCAAAATAAATAATTGCGCGCAAAGATTTAAAAATTATCACAACGAGATTTCCATACTGAAAAAAGTTTGTGCTAATCGTCCCTAAAAATCTAAAAAAATCAACATACTTAATCTTTTGAGAACATTTTGTGTAATTTTTGGGCCTTAAATGAAACTCAAAATCGGTTCTTTTTGTTGGATCAATCTCCTCGATTTTGACTCATTTTTAGAGTTGATTTTTTTGTTTTGATGAAATGTTTTTTTCTTTTGACCTCGTCAACACTGACTGATTCCTAACTTTTTTGTTCTGTAAAATAAATGTGTCTGTTTATATGTTTGTGTGACGTAGTAAGCTGTGGGCGTGTGTTTGTGCGGATGTGTGTGTGTATGTGTTTGTGTACGTAGCGGGACTCCCGTTCACGGGTGACTTAGTTCCAGACGCGCAGGAAAGAATCCCAGGAACCGGTCGCAACGGCCATGCCATTCTCGGTGACTCCTAAGCACGAAACGCGATTGTCATGTCCTGCCAGGATTCCCGCCCGTTCCGCCTTCATCGTGTCCCACACGTTGCAGTTGAAGTCATCGTAGCCGGCCAGCAGCAGACGACCGGATTTGGAGAATGCTACCGAAGTGATACCGCAGATGATGTTGTCGTGCGAGTACATGGCCAATTCCTGATCGGCACGGATGTCGAACAGACGACAAGTGGCGTCGTCCGAGCCTGTGGCGAAAGCGTGCCCATTGGGGAAGAAGGTAACGGCGTTGATGTCGCTCTCGTGTCCCGGGAAGGTCTGCTTACACTGACCCTCGCGTATGTCCCACAGCTTTGCGGAAGCGTCGCAGGCTCCCGAAACGAAAACACGGCACTGAGGAGATAGGGACAAAGCCATCACGTCGCCAGTGTGCCCCAAGAACGAAGTACACTGCTGGCCTGTTTCAATATCCCACAGTCCACAAGACATATCCCCGGAACTGGTGACAATCTGGTTGTCATCCAAAAACCGGCAACAGGACAGATATCCAGTGTGTCCCGGAAGCTCACGTGATACTCTTACATTTCCTTCTCTAGTTTTCAGGTTGTAGATCGAACAAATATTGTCCAGTCCACCACAAGCAACAAAGTTACCCGATGGCGCATACGCACAGGTCATAACCCACGACGAACGCAACGGGATTGCATGAACCTTGTTTGTCGTATGCGAGTCCCAGACGATCAGCTTACCGTCCTGCGAGGCGGATACCAGGTTTCTAGAGTCACAGCCCCAGTGCATGGCGTAGATCTTAGCTAAGTGACCGCGCAGGGTACGTCTGGTTCGCATTTGTATCCTACCAATGGGTTCCAGATTATTCGTCGCCTGGACCAACGACGTGTCGCAGGCTGCCTTACGGGCGTCTCGGATCGCATTTTTCAGCGTTTCCGCTTCCTGCCTCAGTGCTTCCAGCTCATTCATTCTGACGCAGTCTCAAGAGGGAAGATTTAGCAGCTACTGAACACTTTTGATTTTTTTTTTGCCTAATTTGCCGTAATGCAAAGCAATGAACTATCCCGAAAAAGAAAAACCGATGGACAATTAGGGGTGCTGACTTTCTCTCCTCTTCTTTTTCTCTTCTTTCTTCCGGACAGATTCGCCTTTTTTCCGTTCACTTTATTCTGGTGCCACCGCCACAGAGAGAGGAAAAAAATTCAACACCGATTTATCGATTATCTGCAGTTTTCAATTGTTGAGGCTTTCGCACAATCTCCACTCACTTGAGGGCAGATTTCGTCAAACTCTTCACGACTGCCACCACTAGTCCCGAAAGGCTTCAACTCCAATAACTTATCCTTAATCGGGTCCTCCTGTAGCGTTTCGTCGTTTTGGTGCACTTTTCCGTCAAAATAAATTAGTTTCTAACTCTGCATTTCACTAAAATATATCACCATCTTTCAGATCCTCCATATTACTTCACATATAAAAATCCAATATCCACCTTTCGAACCGTGGAGATTTTGCACTCTCGTTCTCCGTTTTTTACACGGCCGCACTCACTCTCCCTCTCTTGTTTTGGGAGGATACTCCTCTGATTTCACACGAAAAAGACCGCCGCAAACACTTCAATTGCCTTTGCTACGCACTCTCACTTCCAATTTTCTACCTCTATCTCTCAACGTGCTCTTTCTATCGCTCTCACTTTCTCTCGTACTCTCTTCTCTCGACGACAACGGGTCGATTGGGCGAATGCCTTCTCCACTTTCCCTTCCACTTTAATGACGATGGGATTGGGTTGATTCCTTCTGATGATGGCCTGGCTCCTGATTCGGAAAAACCAACTTTTCTGCACTATTGGACCCGTTCACCGCAGGAAAATACTATATTCGGACGCCCGAGCGCTTCCTATGCCGTTTACCTGCTGTCTACTATCAATCAAAGTACATTATTCGTCGCCAAAAGCGCAATCGATCTGCTCCGCCGAGACGTTTTATCACTCCCTTACAGTTAAAAAACGAAACAGAATGTATTGAGGTCCACACACACGGATCGCTCCCGCTGCGATTGAAGGGTGGTCTCGCGCTGGAAGCAGCAACTACTATGCTCTCCGCGTCTGCTCTATCTCAACCGGAGCAAAGCTCTGATACGGCTGGGATTTTTCCACAGCGCTGGTAACAGGGCGAGATAGGGGATATTTTTCGGTTTTCATTTCTAATGACACTCACTCTGGGAAAAAGAGGGACACCCGATGCTTCCCTCTCTGTTGGCGACAGATATCAATGACTGGATGGTGTTATCAACTGCGAGATCGCAACCCTCGCTCATCTCCTCTCGGTCTCCCCATGGACATCACTCGCATTCCAGTTGTCACTATCAATGGTTGTCCAGATCAATGGCGGAAATTTTCAACTCGGACGTTTAACCGCTCCTCTTGTATTTAGTTAATTTTTGAGAACAACCAATTTTCGATACGATCGGAAAAATAATAGGGGGAGATGATTTTTTCATGTTAATTTTTTTTGACGTAGACTGCGTCTTCGTTTCGAATATTTTGCCTATATTGGGGTAGGGGGGCGATAGTAAACGTGAGTAAATTCCTTTAAATTCCACTGATGAAAAACTTATCCTTTGACAGATATTGTGATTTCGGCTGTGACTTATGTACTTCTTCAGTGTAGTGTGCTCGACTTCGTCCCTGAGCCGGTCCAAGTAGGGTATGTATCCCTCGATTTTAGCCTAATAATACGGAAAACGATTTATTCAACTATGTAGTAAAAGATTGGACTCCAAATATGCGACACTTTTTGGGTTTGGGTGTAACCTTTCTTTTGATACGCGTGGATAAAAGTTTTTTTTTTAGATGAAATTTTTGAGGGGTAGATGCACTGGTTTAGAGGTTATGTTTATGTGTGCAATCGCGATCTGTCTAGCAGTTTTCAAGATGCATTCGAAACAAGAAGAGCTATGCCAGCAAATCTTGGGCGCGGTGATCGATAATCCGGGTCAGTCGCACAGATGGATCGGCAAAAGGCTTGGAATCCACCATTCCACCGTGTCCCGCGTTGTGAAGATGTTCCAGGAGACGAAGACCATCCGAAAACCGAAAACGGAATACCCAGAGAAGGCGCGGAAGATAAGGCAGTGCTTTAAGAATAACCCGAACCTTTCCACCCGAGACGTGGCCAAAAAGGTCAATTCGTCGAAGTGGTTCGTCCAGCAGACCATGAAGCGGGCTGGGCTACGTGTTTTTAAGGTCAGGAAGGCGCCAAACCGGACTGACGAGCAAAACACGGTGGCCAAATTGCGTGCACGGAAGCTGTACCTTGAGAGGCTGGTCAAGCCAGGCTGTCTCGTCATGGACGACGATACATATATCAAGGTGGACACCAAACAAATCCTCGGCCGCGAGTTTTTTGTCGGTACGTCCCGCATGGAGGTTCCGGAAAAGTTCCTGAAGAGAAAGATGAACAAATTCGCGAAGAAGTACCTGTTGTGGCAGGCGATCTGCGAGTGCGGACGGTACAGCAAGCCGTTCGTTACAACCGGCACCATAAACGGGCAGATTTATCGAGAGGAATGCTTGCAGAAGCGCTTGCTGCCCTTCCTCCGCTCTCACCGTGGTCCCACGCTGTTCTGGCCGGATCTCGCTTCGTGCCATTACGCCAAGCCTGTAATGGATTGGTACGAAACGAAGGGCGTTAATGTGGTCCCGAAGGAGGCGAACCCGCCAAATACACCAGAACTTTGTCCGATCGAAAAGTTTTGGGCGATAATGAAGAAGAAGTTGAAGAAAAGCGGAAAAACATTCAAAACCGATGAAGCTTTGAAGAAAAACTGGGAGAAATTGTGTAAGGAAGATGGACAAAGCCTTGTCCAAGATCTCATGAGCAGTGTTAAGAGAAATGTACGAGCATTCAGCTTGGGGGAGGAAATTCAATAAATAACCTGTGCCAAAACATAGCTAATATATAGTTATTTAATTTTCTGAAAGTTTGAGAAGTATAAGAACTAAAATGAATTTTTGGTGATCATTTTTGTGTGTCTCATTTTTTCCGAGTCCAGTCTTTACATGTTAATGCTGCCTCTGCATCGAACAAATTATGGAGTACATGGTGCGATTTCCGCACTACAGAGAGTGTTCAACAGGGTGGCATCTGTCTTCGACTTTCATACCCCACGAGATGTGCTTCGTCGAAGAAACATCTCTTCTATTTTTGCAGGCAGGAATAACGGACTATGAGATCAAGACTTACTATTTATTTTACTATTATTTTTAAATTTACCATTCTTAAATGTGTAACTGTAAATTTTGACAATTTATTTTTAAATGATTAACATCGTTGGGGCTACACCCAGCCTGTTGATGAATAATAACAATAAACAATATGCTGCTTTCGACAGAACCAACCATGACATTGCTGTGGCAAAACTGGAAAGGCTTGGCTTTGGCGCCTCCTTGCTTCAATGGTTTAAATCGTATCTTTGTGGCAGAACCCTCTAGGTTAAAATTGGCAATGAGCTGTCCGCTTCGCTCCCCGCAGTGTCCGGCATTCCCCAAAGGCAGTCATCTTGAACCCAGAGGGTCAGGTCCTGAGAAGACAATTGTCACAGACAAAGAAGACATACCCTTGGAGGCACTCCGAAGAAGCTATCCATTCAGAACGTTCGGAAGACTGTAGAGCCAACCAGGACACTGCAGCACATCCATCACAGGTAGAAAATCCACAGGCTGGCGTAGCTGAACGTTCAATGCGAGCAAAGAGAACACATCAATATTTGAAAAGTTACATAAGATTTGTTGAAGATGAAGCAATCAACATCTACCAAGTTTTAAGGGTATATTTAATCATGTATTTGAAACCAAAATAAACCATTTATTCCCGAGTTTCCAGCTTTTTTTTTAAATTCTGATGAAGGGTGAGTGTGGATGATGAATATAATCGTCCCTTAACAACCCTTTATATACACCTTGACTAAATGACGCATCCCTGCCGCTCACATCTCACCCGCTTGAGGTTTCATTCAACTCTACATCCCTCCAACCCGATCACGTAGCCCGAGAGCTCGTCCTCTTTCGCGAGCACTGAGTATCTTCTTCAGCAATGCTGGATTGAAAACACTGTTTCATTCTGTTAATAAGATCATTGAATCGAATAGATGACAATGACTCTACTCAAATTATCAATTTGAAAAGGGTGTGAGCTTCTGCCATATGACAAAAATTCCCGATGGGTTTTAAAATTCCCGTTCGCGCATTTCCCGATTTTCCCGAGTCTGTGGCCACTCTGCAAGCAGGTCGTAGTTGAACATAATCAGTTGCTTTTTTCGTGAAAACGTGATAACGGAGCACTTGGAAGGGTTCACTACCATTCGGTTCAAATTACACCAACTGGCGAACGCATTCAGCTGACGTTGAAGAAAGTGGCAGTCATCAATCAAGCAGAATTAGGCAGAAATAGATTTTGAGGTCATCTGCATACGATAAGCAAGGACCTTCGATAACCAGATGCACGTCACTGCCAAGAGTAGAGTATGAAAATCAACGGTCCCAGGTGGTTTCCTTGAGGGTATAGCTGATGTGGCGGGAGAAGCTAGCTGATACTGCAATCTCCTACGGCAACCAGTAGTTGGCGACCCGTGAATACGAGCGGAACCCACTCAGAAGATTACCACTTACACCAAGCCTGCGATGTAACCGCAATGGCATGGTTCAACATGTCGAATTCCGCCGATAGGTCGAAACCAACGTCATCAGATTTCGATCAGTCTCATGCTTTCGATAATATGCAAGAAGTGGGGTACAGCAGATTAGTGATTTTAGAGCGACCAAGAAGTAAAGCTTATGTTGATAAGCACTCAAATACTGCTTGCAATGGGAGAGCAACGAGTTCCGTTTTAACTAGTTCGAAAAGCTTCGATACAGCACTTAACGATGTAATATCTCGATAAGTTATCCACGGCTTGGCAGCTGCACAAAACATGGACAGGAAACATATGCGCAAACTTCCAGCAGGATGGAAATATGCCGCTGGAGAGGGACATTCAGAATAGACGATGACGGAATTAATAAGCAAGTGATATCGTCTTCAAAAACGCGGATGGAACACCATCAGGTCCAGGGTTGAAGGACGGCTTGAGTGAAGTCGCGGCCTTGGATATCATCTCCACGTTGACATCAATTGCACTGAGTGTTTGACCTATTACAGGAACATTCATAGCTGCCAGGACAACATCGTTGTCACTCAATAGCTACGTTGCTCGTTCACGTAGTTTCAGAAGGACTTCGAGTGCAGTTTGAGTTTGCGCTGAATGCCGCGTTGAAAATGTAAAAAGCAATGGCGTTGGTACATGTGATTTAGCCGAACATAGTGAAGTTTCAGAGGGAGCGTGCGATACTTTGTAAATCTTTTCAATTTCCGATCCCTTGCGTCGAGCAGATTATCATTGAAAGTTGCTTCCACGGCAAATCGAGGGAGCCCCCGTTTGATTTTCCTACCCGTCATTACCTCCTATGGCGGTATGCCTGTAACGGAATGCGCTGGGTATTCACGTGGTGGTGTTCTAGCTACGGTCATCTTCATGTGGATCCACGGTGGCTCCGATGGGTGGATGACCTGAGCCTAGGACTCTCACTAACTTGTTTAGTGTCTCTCCCAGCTGCTCCAAACGGTGAAATTCTGATTTTCAGTTTGCATCGTTGGGTGTGGCTGAATCCTTGTCGGCATCGTCGTCAGACTTGCTTTCGTCATGGTTCTTTTCTATCTCAATCGCGGTTGTCGTCAGTTCAACGTCGCTGATTCCTTCTTTGCAACCAGAAATCTCGCAGGTATTGTTTTGCCGTGCTTGCGAACCATCACTACCAGACTCGTGAGCTGATGGCACATCATTAAACTCTTCCGGATCACTCAACCAGCGAGGAGCACGCACATATTTTCCTTCAGCCATTTTGCTTTTCGTGAATTTCTGTTAATATGGAAGGTTTCGGATGACAGCGAATCATTTAACGACGAGTCGCTCTGCTCATTGTTTTGGTTTCATCTGACAATAATGTTAGACAACTTCGAATATTCAATCACGATTCCTTTTTTTTCACCACTCCCAACAAAACGTAGCCAAGTTAATGAACAAACTCAAAGAAGCAGCTTGCTTGGACGCTTAAATCTAGCAAGTATTCAAAGTCCTTGCCTTTTTTCGCGCGGTCGTCTCGATCTGCTCCGTGTTCGAAGTGTCGAAATTACGCTGTCGTCCCGATCCGCTTTTATGCCTAATCAACACACCTATCCAACGCAGTCGTCCCGATCCGCTACAAATTATTTTGTTCTAACCATCGTGATCATCCCGATCCACCACCGGAACAGAATCGCGGTCGTTTCGATCCGCCACCACCATTATCATTCTGTCACTATCTTTTTTTTGTTTTTCGGGTTCAAAAGCATCAGCACTTCAACTGAACCCGGAAATTGTTAGCGAGAAAAGCAAAAAAAAAAAACAAGCAAACCAAACTATGTTTCCATGCTACCGGTGGGTAAGTAACTTTTGTTTTGCCGTTACTATGGAAACTCTTCTGCTTCAAACTTTTTTGCTAGCTTTCCATCTCCTGATTCTGTATTATTCCTTCGTTTTGGCTTACATTACTCACTATCTTGCTCACTACTTATCTACACAAAACTGCAATCCCAGTTTGGCCAGTATCCAAGCGGCAGGAAAAATATTTCTGGATTTTTCTTTTCAGCTGAAAAATTCAGCTGCCTGGCAGGATCGCTAATGTACAATTTCGGCAACCAAGAGACCAACCATTTTGTAGCTGTTGTTGAAAATCCGGATCTGTCAGTAAAAAAACTTGCAAAAAAAAGCTTGGTTTTCCTGCACGCACTGTCCATAACGTTCTTAAATTTTCCGATACACGTTTGACAACGGCCAGGAAGGCTCGGAGCGGAACAAAAACGGATGTCAGAACCACCAGAAGGACGCGAAGGTGAAGCAAATATTGCAGAAGAGACCAGATCTTTCGGTACGTACTGTGACTAGAAAAATAAAAATGTCCCCAACTTTCGTGCTTACTTCCAAGCACCGGTAAGGTATGAAGTCCTTCAAGGTGAAAACTGTACTGAACCGTAATGATAAACAGAATGTGACGGCTAAAACCCGGGCTCGCAAGTTGTATCGCGAATATTTGACAAAGTGTTCCTGCGTGATAATGGACGATGAAACTTGTGTGCTGGAAGGCTTGAAGCAGCATCCCGAAATGTCTTATTATACTGCATGCAACGGATCGGCGTAGAGGAGCATTTCAGGACGAAGAAAACGGCCAAGTTTCCCAAAAAATATTTGGTTTGGCAGGCAATATGCAGCTGTGGTCGAGCAAGCCCAAGCTTCATCACTACCTATACAGTGAAGAATGCCTTAAGAAGCGATTTTTACGATTCCTACGCAACCATTACGCTCCCTCGCTATTCTGGCCTGATTTGGCATCTTGTCACTACGCCAAAGATGTTTGGGTAGAAAGCGAATGGATTCCATGTTGTATCAAAAGAGGCGAATCCACCTAACTGCCCGGATTTGCGACCTATTGAGCGGTATTGGGCTCTCGTGAAGAGAGAACTCTCTCAATATAAACAACTATAAACAACAAGCTACAACTATAGAAAAATTTCGAAAATCTTGGACAAAAGCAGCACAGACCGTAATGTTTGGAGTTAACTCAAAAGTTCGTAGTTTCTTCAGGCAGCCTAATTAAGTAACTGTAATTAGTTTTAAGATGACTAATGGGGGCGACCCCGGCGTAGTGGTTAACATCCATACCTCTCACGCCAAAGTCACGAGTTCGAATCTCACCCCCGGATAAGTTACGAAAATATCCAAAAGAGGTATTTGAGTGACTACGACGGGAGATGAACCAGCTCGAGGCTGAAAATCTCGATAATCAAGACAAAAAAAAAAAAAAAAAAATAGATGACTAATTAAACACAATTAAATGAATTAAAAATGCATCTTGGATTGAACTAACAGAAAATTTGTTTTATTCCAAATTTAATCTGTCTAAATTTCGTCGCGAACAAGCCTTAATACTCCATTCCATGCATAAATAGCATACAATACGGAATTATGACAAAAAAAAAACTACAAGGGATAGCCGAAGTGTGGTGTTCGTGGTGGATTGAATTTCCAGACAATTCCGTTTTCGGAGCACCAGTGGAAGATTTGGCTTCGATCGGCGGCTTCAATCTTCAACTTGCGGTAGACTCGGTTGAGTGCATGTAAAGCGCCTTTGAAGGTACAGGCGTTGACCGAATGGAGTTCGACGATCCTTCCTCTACGGGTGACTAGACGACGGAGTGCAGCTGCTGGAGTCGATAAATCACTCACTAGCTCGATCTGGGCCGCCTTGGTTGAGAAGCAGACAAATATGGCCACGTAGACTTTTGTGGGACCACGGTTTCTACACCTGACCTTACGTAAAAAGGTCCACAACAATAAGGGGTGTCCACAGTTAAATTGCATCACTTTCAATAAGCTGTAACATTTCGCCCTTTGGGTTGATTTCAACGAAATTTCGGGTGAAATGACCCATCAGTTTCATCGTGAAATGTGTCGTAGTTTCGAAAATGGAGTCGAAGGAACAGCAAGTGCGCGAGAACATTTTGCACACGCATCCTGACAACCCACTTCTTTCGCACCGAGCCATCAGAAAGATGTTGAAAATTCACCAGTCTGCAGTGTCTCGTGTCATAGAACGTTTCGGGGAGCGTTTAACTGTCGATCGGTAGAAGGTGAGTAGTAGAAAAAGTGTTCCGTACTGTGTGAAGGATCACAAGCGAATGGTTGCTGCCTTTAAACGCAAACCCAACTGTTCCGTTTGGGATGTCGCGAAAAAGCTGCACTTGACCAAAATTTTCGTGCAGAAAGCCAATAAACGAGCCGGGCTCTGTTCATTCAAAGTTCAGAAAGCTCCAAACCGCAATGAAAAACAGAATAGGACAGCTAAAACGGCTAAAACACGTGTGCGTAAGCTGTACACACAAATGTTGACGAAACCACATTGCTGCATCATGGACGATGAAACACACGTAAAAGCGGACTTTAAACAAATTCCCGGCAACCAGTATGTGACTGCGAAATACAAGAAATACGGAGCAAGCCTTTCGTGACAACTTCAACTGTAAATGGTCAAGTATACATGAATGCCTGAAAAAACGACTGCTTTCGTTTCTCAAAACACACAACGTTCCTACAATTTTTTGGCCAGACTTAGCCTCTTGACACTACTCCAAGGATGTTCTGGAGTGGTACAAGACGAATGGTGTCAATTTCCTGCCGAAGGATCTTAATCCCCCAAACTCGCCAGAGTTGCGGCCAATTGAAAAATATTGGGCTATAATTAAGCACGAACTTTGAACAAAGTTGTCACTAGAGAACAGGAAATGTTGAAGTCATGGTTGAAAGCGGAAAAAAATGTCTGTTCACGCTTTTTACAAATCTTATGCGTGGCATTAAGAAGAAAGTTCGGGCTTTTGGGTTTGGTAAAGAAATACAGTGAAATAAAAATACCTAAACCAAGATTATACATTGTATTTTATTCCCTGTATTTCATGACAATCAGTTGAGAGACCTGTTTTTGAGGACGAGTTTAAAGTGATGCAATTTAACTGTAGACACCCTTTATTTGGAACATAATTTTCCGTCGACTATGCCACAGTGGTTTTAGCCGGAAATCAGCTTAAATCGTCTACTGGAACTGGTCCTGATGGCGTTTCCTCACTGATCCTGAAACCCTGCCTAAATAATCTTGCGAAGCCTTTAGCCAGAATTTTCAATATGTCATTTTCTTCAGGCGTTTTTCCTGACTGTTGGAAGGAATATTTCTCTTTCCCCTATTCACAAAAAAGGATACAAACGAACTGTCGCTAATTACCGCGGAATTGCTGCGCTGAGTGCCATCTCTAAACTCTTCGAACTAATTGTTCTGGAAATGCTGGTTCAGGACTGCTATCATTTCGCAGGATCAACGCGGATTTATGCCCAAGCGATCCACAACGACTAATGTAACTGCCTTTACTTCGTTTATTATTCGTGAGATTGAACTTGGCCATCAAGTAGACGCCATATACGCCGACCTCTCCGCTGCTTTTGATAGGGAGTCATTGCGAAATACGACACAATGGGCATCCACGATAATCTTCTAGTTGGGATTCCTTCCTACCTGACTGGCAGGTCTACGTCTGTAAAGATTGGCGACTATGTTTCATCAGCTTTCCCCGTTACATCTGGAGTTCCTCAAGACAGTCATTTGGGGCCATTCCTTTTTCTGCTGTATATGAACGACGTGAACATAATCCTCAAATGCGGACGACCTGAAGCTCTACTACGTCACTACGCCCTATGGTATTGCTTCGTAGAGGGTCTTGGCCATTTGGCTATAGAGCCATTTAGCCCCTACTCCTTACCACAGCCAGTTTGCTCTCACCTAACTTGGTTCAGCCATTCAGCTCCCATCCTCCATATATTGACGGAGAGATCCCCGACGTTGTAACATCACCAGAGAACGACAACCCGCTACTCCACTCAATCACTCGCTTCTTGATTCTCCCGCCATTTTCGCTGTAGAGCCGACATGATTTGCGTAATGGCTCCGTTGATCGCATTCCAAACACTTTCGTCACGACACATTCTATAGACGACTTTAACTGAGCTGGTATAGCCCCGGTGATCTCGCTTCGCAATGGTCCGAATCGTGGGCAGTCAAAGACCACGTGCTCCGGTGACTCTTGGACGTCTGCGCATTCCGGACAAAAGGGTGACGCTGCGTGTCCGAATCGATGCAAGTATTGCCTGAAGCAACCATGGCCAGACAGAAACTGCGTGAGGTAGAAGTTTACCTCTCCGTGCTTCCTCTTCATCCAGATCGACAAATCCGGTATGGGCAGATGCGTCTATAGACTGTTCTCCCTCGTGTCCCAATCTCGTTGCCATTTGGCCATCGACTCCGCTCTTACCAGCTTTCGAACTCCTCTGATATTTCTCCGCTGA
Source organism: Aedes koreicus (assembly GCA_024533555.2). Lineage (NCBI taxonomy): Eukaryota > Metazoa > Arthropoda > Insecta > Diptera > Culicidae > Aedes > Aedes koreicus. The sequence continues at coordinate 333,529 of JAHHFK020002930.1, forward strand.
TAACATTCACTATCCTCCGCGAGAGTGATGCCAATCGGAATCATTCCGGCAATTACGCATACTGCCTCCGATAAAATAGCTCTGTACGCATTCACGAATCGCATGGCCATGACCCAGAACGTACTGTTCATTTTCGCCCGGTTCCGCTTGGTTTCCAGCGCTGCGACCCAGGGTGGACATCCGTATCATCGATGATGATACACTAGCCAGCAGACGCCGCTTGCTACTGCTAGGTCCGTAGCTATCCGGCATGATTCTGGCTACCGCATTCATGGCCTTCGCCGCCTTCCCGCAGGCATAATCTACGTGGCTGTTGAAATTTAGCCGGTCGTCGATTATCACACCCAGATATTTCAGCACGCACTTCGAAGCTAGCCCTCCGATGATGATTTCTGCTCGCTGTACCGCTTTGCAGTTGCTGACCATCAGCACCTCCGTTTTGTGGTGGGCTATCTGCAGTTTGAACCCCTGCATCCAGTTTTCAATTATGCCGATTGCTTCGGTCGCCAGTATTTTCACTTCTTCCAGCGTTTCGCCTTTCATTGTACTAGGTTGTACAAGGCTCCATTGTACAACCTTGCGGAACTCCCCTTCGTAATATTCACCGATTTCCGCCCCACGGAGGTCTCGTAGTTCAGCACCCGGTTCTGAAAGTAACTCTTCAGGATTCTGCACAGGTAATCAGGGACCCTCATTCTGTGCAGCGACTTGGCAATAGCCTCTCAGTTGGCGCTATTGAAGGCGGTCTTAACATCAATCGTTACAACAGCGCAATATCGATCGCCTCTCCGCTTCTGTTTGGATGCCCTTACGGCTGTCTCGAGCACTGTCCGAATGGCATCCACCGTAGGCTTCCCTTTCCGGAAACCGAATTGCATCCTGTATTGCAATTGCATTGTAAATCATCAACTTGTTCAGGATGATCCTCTCAAGGAGAGGAGTTTTCCGAGCGTATCCAACAGGCATATTGGCCTATACGATGCTGGATCTCCCGGAGGCTTTCCTGGCTTCGGCAACAATACTAATTTCTGTATTTTCCACCTGTCCGGGAAATGGCCTTCCTGTAGACATTTCTGTAGCACATCCCTGAACATTTCCGGGAATGCCTTGGATCGCTACTTTCAGAGCCACGTTATGAATCCCATCCGGTCTGGGTGCCGTCTTCACCTTAAGCCCTTTCGCCACTGCCACGAGCTCCTCGTTCGAGACTTGCATGCCCTCAACATAACTCCTCTCTTCCTCGCCGTACGGTGTACGTGGCCACGTCGTTGGATCGTGCGTCGGGAAAAGTCCATCTACGATAACCTTCAGTTTTGCTGGACATAGCTCTGCAGCCATTGATGGGCCTTTGATCTTCGCCATGACAATACGGTACGCGTCACGCCAGGGGTTAACATCAACGGCTCGGCACAGCACCTTGTAGCAGTTCGTCTTGTTCAGTCTTATCTCTCGTTTCAATTCGATCCAGGCCGCTCGGAACACCACCCTATGCACCTCTCTGTCTGCTGCGGTTTTAGCTCTCTGGACACGTCTTCTGGCTCTGAGACAACTAGCGCGAAGGATGCTGAGTTGCTCATTCCACCAGTAAGCTGGGCGTCGGTTTCAGCTTCTTCGGCATGGTTGCCCCGCATGCCCTTACTAACGTATTCGTCAGCTCGCCCGCGTTTCGGTTCAAGAAATCGTTGTCGAACCGAAGTGCCTCTACACAGAGTTCCTTGTCGTTCGTCTTCCACTTCCGCTCGCAACTATTTGTCCTTCGTATTGCGACAGGATTTCGCAGGCCGATGCTATACCGGATCGCCAGATGGTCGATATGGGAATACTCCTCACATACTCTCCAGTTCATATTTGTCATCAGCGACGGACTACAGAAGGTAACATCGATGCCGGATTCACGACCGTCCCTGCGAAAAGTGCTGGTGGAGCCTACGTTTGATAGTTACTTCCAGCTTTGCCAGAGCTTCTAGATGGCTGCACACTCTAGCGTTGGTACATCTGCTGCCCCACTCAACAGCCCAAGCATTCAAGTCTCCTCCGATGACGATTGGTCTTCTTCCGATGAGCTTTTCCGTCAGTGCATAGCAGCTGCATACAAAGATCCCGTTGATTTTGGCGATCATGAACCCTTCGAATGAACTGAACACTACTTCCTAGATGGGGAATCTGCCCATGACTTGTATCGCAGCCATTACCGCTTTTGTGTGTGTGTGTGTGTGTGTGTGTGTGTGTGTGTGTGTGTGTGTGTGTGTGTGTGTGTGTGTGTGTGTGTGTGTGTGTGTGTGTGTGTGTTACAAATAATGTCACATCGGTTTCTCAGCCGTTTGTGAACCGATTTCAGTTCTGTTGGCGGCAAAAGAAAGCTACAACATTCCCATAGAACGCTATTAATTTTTACATTCGGACATTTCGTTACGGAGATATGAACGAAACAGTATTTTACGGCGTATTACAATAGCAATCAAACTTTCCAATATCTGATTACATACTGAGCTATTTGCGTACCGATTTTAGTGCCAAATTTAAGCTGCATAATTTTCAAAAAAAAATCTGAAAATTTCATCATCATTGGATTACTCCTCATGAATATATGACCAATACAATACCTGAGAGCACATAAATTGTGCCAATCCATGCTGCATGCATTCTATAGTGTCACATCTGATGCGTTGTATGGCGCATCAGATGCACCATTCAGCGCACTAGATGCGATTCTATAGACTCTATATATTATAATTAGAGCAGAATCGTTTGGCGCAAGTAGTCTTGTCCGGTTTTGAACTGCAACGAGGTTGTGATCTGCAATGTTCAAAAATTACACAAATTCCCCATTTACTATAACTGCACAACTTTCAACGAACATGTACTTATTTAGCATTTTGAATCCATATCTATAATCAAAATTGGCGCTCACGATATGATATTTCTAAGATTTATGTAATTTTCCCTCTTTTCACTTAAAGTTTGATTTTGAGTATTTGTAGCATTAACATAAACAGGTCGTTGAACAATAATCATGCAATGTTCGATGAACAATGCGTTCAAGATTGCCTATAAGTTCATTCTATAGACTAAATATATGAAATATCTGATGAAGTACAAGAAGGGTTCAGTCTCACCATCGGTGGATTAATTCGGGTTTTTAATAGTTCTATCACGTATTTGACTTTAACTCTTCCCGCGGACTAAATAAGTTCAATTTTAAAAGATGTTTATGTTGATTTAAATTGTAGTTGTTCTTTTATTAAGACATAGTTCATTGTCTTTGGGATACACATTTTATCGGTTGACTAATATTAAAATAAATAAACACAGCATGGCTGAATTATCATTTTAAAATATATCTGAAATGTGTTTGTTGAAATGTAAAAAGTTGGGCACTTTTTTGCCGATGACTGTAAATCCCGACCAAGAATGCCTGACTGCTTTAATGCTAATATCGGCCTCGATCAACGTAATTTGCAGCAAATATTTTACAGATCATCAGACAGATACGGTCCTCGACAAATCCGTGAAAATTATGAAATACGTAGCAAGCCTACATGTTTCACTCACAGCAATCGTTATTGTCACAACCGCAGAACAATGATAACAGTAATAGCAATGTATGGCGGGGATTGGTTCGCTGCCGATGTAGATCTTCACCCTATTCGATTACTTATACATATTCTCAAAGAATTCGTTGTTGTGTTGAAATTGAATGGAAATTATCAATACACACTTAACTCCCCACTAGTCAACCTTCAATAAAATAAAACAATAACAAAACCCGTGTACGAGAGTACTTACCAACATGCCGACATTCCGTGAGACGTGCTGCGGCCTTGTGCTGCTGATCATGTGCATCACCCGCGCTTCGTAGATGGCAAATCTTCACTTTTATACTTTTATATAGCGCTCCACGGATGCACTTCTCTTGCTCGAATCGTGATGATAAGAATACACCACAAGCCTAATCGTCGTGACTCATAAAGCAACCCAAACGGGCGCTGTTCGCGTTCTCTTCCCAAGCCACCCAGTAGCACAGTTCATTTTTCGCTCTCAAACACACACAACAACCATCCACCTTAAACAATGAAAAAAAAAAAACTCCACACGGCGCACCTCATCGCGATCTTTCTATCTACCTAGGTGCCTATGATTTTCACACCAGCCAGTCCCAGCAATGATTTGCACACCGGCTATGTAGATAGGTTGTAGATAGCGTACGGAGATATTGTTGCAAGCTCGGTGCGGAAAAAAGGCAATTTCTCATTTTTTTTCTAACAAGCAAACCGAAAGCGCTGCACACTCGTTTTCCAACCTAGAAATATATTTATCAAATAATTAAAAGCTTTTTCGTCTTCCCCTCAACATCCCGTCTCGTTCTATCGTTCTCGGACCTGACTTACTTCAGGTCTAAATAGATAACTTACATCTCTTCACACTTCTGTGCTCCTTCCGAATCATTCACCCGAAACATGAGCAACTACAGTAATGTTGCGTTACGTGTACTTTAATCAACTATATTTTCTCCTAACAGGTTTGTTTTGATTCGTTGATATGGGAAAAAAGAAATAATTTAAAAGCAAGCTGTGCTGATTCTAGTTGTTCTTCCGTTTCACCACTAGCGAACTTTAAATAAAATGATCCCGATTGTTTGTTTTTATACGATTATAAAACCTATTCAAGTAGCCAAAATTAATTAGATAAAACAAAAACTTCTTTTAGTGAGACTTTGTTCCTAGACAATAATGACAGATAACCATAAGTAGTGAACTGATACCTAGTTCTTAAAAACTACAACATTTCCTTTTTTGCTGCGTCGTTTAATTTACTTCTGATTTGATTTTGTTTGATAGACACTACTAATTTAACTACGATTTTTATTCCTCATCATTACCGTGGAAGTAAACTAACAGTACTTGTAAACCTTGTATATTTTGTTTTTATGTGTATACATATAGGATATAAAAAAGGATGAATAAAAATCGGTGCGCTTATAACAATCTGAAGGCACTTACTGTTAACTGTTAACAAACTTTTGGCTTACGCGCTCGCGCTCGATTGGCTTCTCCCTTTATCGCTGTCTTCTTTTTTTTCTACTCCCTATTTTTACCATGCCACTAAAAGCTGCCCCATTGATCTACTCTCGGATTGTGTGGAAATAGGTAGTAGCAGTACGTTAGTTTAGTTGTTTTTTTTTTCGTTCCGGTAGTTTGCGCGATCCGACGTAAAAAAATGAAGCGCAGAGTTCGATTGCAGTTTGTTGTGGGTGTGTGCGTGGATCGTTATATAGAAATAGTACAACATGAACACCGCGTGACCATGTATCTCCTTTTTCCGTCGTGTGTGGCTGATTGTTGCTTGCTGTTAGTTTCTGGTGGATTTGTTTCGTGCGCTCATCCTTCCCTTCCAGGTTCCGTTTCCGCTCCTTTCGGTAAAGTAGAGAAGACAAAATAGAATTACATTAATATGTGCAATAGCAACATGCGATTTTTTTTTTTTCAAATTTCACGTGATATTTTCTCATTGACAGATTTTTGGAGCATTCTTCTTATTTTGGGCTTGGATCGTAGCGTGCGGTGCTTTAAGGAATACGCGAAAAAGTTTCTCTTGTCAGTTTTGCTCTGTTTTATTATTTATATGAGGTTTTTACAAGTGAATTTGTGTAATTTGAAAACTACAAAAAACCCAATCAAGAGTCGTTATCCAGTGTGATCAACCTGCATATAAAGTGATTGCATTTGAACTCCATAGGCCATGCTCCAACCTCATCGACGAAGATGGCGCCGGAATAGACAGGAATATAAAGGCTCCGGAACTAAAGAAAAGGGATTACGGATGAGTCATTGGACTATTCAGTAGCGGCTTCAAAAGTAAGAAAAAATTAAAGGTGGGTTATATCAGGGATATAACCGCGAGGATCACGTAGGACCGCGTGGGTGCATAGTAATAATGATATCATCTTATTTATACATATCATACAGTTGGTTAATATTAAAATGTCTTTATTATTTTGCTTGACCCGTCCCTTCTTATGAAATTCGGTTCAGTTTAATGAAAAAAAATTCAGTTCGGGTTTGATGAAAAATCTCTGCCGAATTCACCACTCTCGACTGAATGCCTCAAATAATCCAAAATGTACTAGTTTTGATAATATGCACTGGGTGTTCAGGATAAATCCCGAACATTTCACTTAAACACTAACTCTTTTATTGCAAAATTGGAGAAAAACCGAAAAAAAATCTACGTAACGAGAGAGCGAAAAATACAACCATACACTGAGAATATTTTACTGATAGATTCTATGTGTCCACACATAGATTTTTGCAATCTGCTTTGTACAATGAAATCTATGTGCAGGACACATAGTTCTTTTGGTTCCATCTAAAATCCATGTGTGGCCGCATATATTATTCATTTGACACATAATTTTCATTTGCCCTTCTAAGGGGATTATGTTCATGTGTGGCAAATCAAATCTATTAGAACTACTAATGGATTTTTACCATTAATTATTGCAGATTATTTTTCGTGTAGGTCAATCGAACCTGAATATCCCAATGAAATCATTTTGGTTCAAACGGGGGGCCTTTTTTGGGGTGGGGAGCCTTTGGGCCCAAAAGAAAAGGGGAAAAAAAAGGGGTACACACTTAGAACATTTTACAGTATTCGGTAATTTTTTACCGAACTATCAACAGCTGAACGTTCGGTAATCAAATCAATTACCGAACGTTCGGTACTCGAATTTTTTGATGAATTGTCAAAAAATACCGTACAGTTCGGTAATGGGAGATTTGATGATCTGTCAAAAACTACCGTACAGTTCGGTAATTTGTGTAGTCTGGTACCGAACCGTTTCGGTATTTTTGTTTTGTTTTTATCGTTGAACACCAAAATACTCGGATGTTATTGTTTTATTAAACAAAACTATATTTGTTGTTTTTTGTTTATTTTCGTATTTATTCATATATGAATAGGATATATGAACTAAACTTCAAATTACGTACTATGATTATTTTAAAAATTATGATAATTAATACTGATGGTTGATATGATGGTTCACTTCTTCTTCTACTTTTATTATTACCCAAAATATGGCGGTGCAATCCGGATACATGTTTCCGGCAGTGAAAACTTATCAACACCGGAGAAACCTGTAAATAATTAGGGGGAGATTAGTTAGAGGAAATCTTAAGGAAAATCTCGATGAGTCGAGGATCCTGCTCCTGCTGCTGCTGGTATGCCTGCTCCATCACTGTTGGTTTCGAGTTTAGGCCACAAGATGAAAACTTTTTAATAATAACTTTCCAAACCACCTTCTGGAACACAACCGATCGCTGAAACCACGAGACTTCATAGAAAATTGCCAACAGTTTGACAGTTAATAATACCTTACCGGGTTTCGGTAATTCAGAGTTTGTTTTACGTTTTGTTCGGTAAAGTGCTTACAGTATTCAGTGATTGTTTGTTTTTACCGTATGAATTGTATTTTTTTCTACCGAATACGGTAAATAAAATACAACACAACCGATCGTTCGGTAAAGTGTTACACAATTACGGTAAAATTATTTATGTTTACCGAAAAATCGGTAATATTTTATGTTTACCGAAATATTTCGTCAATTTATTTACCGAACAGCAAAATCGAATTTAAGTGTGTACGAAGCAAAATTCGAAAGAGGGTACAGGTTTGAGTTATAAAAAGGGCGGGAAAAAAAAAAAATAATTTTTTGGGGGGGGGGGGGGGTTTTGCTTTTTTAAATAAAAAAAAAAAAAAAAAAAAAAAAAAGAGAGGGGAGGGGGAAAGGGATATTATATTTTTTTTTTTTTTTGTGTGTTTGTTTTGGTTGTGGGGGGAGTTGGTTGTTATGTAATAAAGTAGATAGAAAAATAAAATAAAATTATTTGTTTTTTTTTTTTTTTTTTTTATTTTTTTTTTTTTTTTTTGTATTTTTCTTGTTTTTTTTTGTAAAAAAATAAAAAAATGGGGGATTTTTCCTGTAACACGGCTCATTAGGCGGCGCACACCTTCTTCGTCCATCGTTTTAGCTATCTTATTCCACCAGGTCTTCATCTGATTCATGTCTTTGACAACCTTTCCCTTTGCCTTGAGTCTCCTCTTCATGATTGCCCAATATTTCTCAATAGGGCGGAACTGGGGGCAGTTGGGTGGGTTAAGGTTTTTCGGAACAACCTGGACCCCTTTCTCTGCATACCATTCTTGAACGACTTTGCTGTAATGACAGCTTGCCAAATCTGGCCAAAACATTACGGGATGGTCGTGGGATCGCATGAACGGCAAAATTCGTTTTTGGAGACACTCTTTTTGGTATACTTCCGACGTCATTGTCTTATTTGTAACGAAAACTTTCGTTTTTTTGCCACAGCTGCAAATGCCCTGCCAAATCATGAATTTTCGTGCAAATTTAAATTTGGCTGGAACATCCCCCCGAATCATTGCCAAGTAAAATTTTTGACCTGGGATTTGCCCGAAGTCAGCCTTGACATAGGTTTCATCGTCCATCAGAAGACACCCGTCGAACTTGGTCAGCACCTGGTCGTATAGCTTCCGAGCACGGATTTTGGCCACACTATTCTGTTTTATGGTCCGATTTGGCTGTTTGCTAGCTCGATACGACTTGATTCCTTCCCGGAGTCGAGTTCTCCTCACGGTACTTTGGGCAGCACCGAATTTTCTGGCCAAATCACGGTCCGACAGATCGGGATTCCTCTTAATCGTCTTCAAAATCTTACCACGCAGTTTCCGGTCGACAGTTCCACTCCGACGATTGGCTTGAGGCTTCCGAATCGTCGTCAATGTTTCCTTATACCGTTTGATAACGCGCCATACGGTATTTCTGGGCAATTTCAGCTGTTTAGCTAGCCTAGATGCAGACCACAATGGATTTTCCAAATAACTGTGCACAATTTTTTCCCTTCTTTCGGCTTCCATGTTGATTGTTTACAAAGTACAGTCGATTTGCGGAATGTCAAAAATACATACGTGAAGCTGACAAAATTCCCGACACGTGGGCGCCAAGAACTTCCAAATTCGTCCACCAGGAGCGCCACAATATGAGCAAAAGTTTGTTCCAATTCTAAATGAAGCAAGCCTTACTTATACTGAAATTACTCAATTGAAATTTTAATGCAAAACATTTGTAAGTTTTCCTGATCATATGGTGTACAAATGAAGTCATTCTGTTCAGTCAAACGAGAGTTATTAGCGTTCAAAAACCTTGCACTTTTGCGTAACGCTCTCATTTTTCAAAATTTTGAAATGACACCCGGTATAGAAAAGAGAAACGTAGTCCTACGTTAAAAAATTAAAATTATTTGGAAGCGAAGCACCGCTAAGTGCAGAAATATTGAAGCTCGGACAGGAAACATTTCATTGACACCATCGCCCATTGGATAATGATTCAAATTTGACCAGAGCTGATTACGGCAGTGCCGGCCACTGTGTGTTATACAATCCCTTTTTCTGGTGCGCAGAATGTGTTTGTGTGTGGGTGTGTGTATGTGTGTAAGCGTATGACTTTGTGTCAAAATACATCCTTCTTCTCTTTCCAGAGAGCGAGTAATGGCGCTATAACCACCGCCATAATAGTCTCCGGAGAACATCCAGTAACCTCAAAAGATAGGTCACTGCACGGCCAGCCATTTAAACTTAGCTTTGAGTCGTTTTTGTCTCACTTTCGTCGAAAGTGGAGTCACTCAAATTTGAGCAAATGTTACTGGGATTGACAAGCCGACAAATCAAAAACATCCATCTAATTTGAGTCGATGTTTTTGATTTGTCGACTTGTCAATACCAGTTACATTTACTCAAATTTGAGTGACTCCACTAATGACGAAAGTGAGTCAAAAACGACTCAAAACTAAGTTAAAAAGGCTGGCCGTGTGTTTCTTTCTATTGGAAATTAAAACTGAGATGAAATACCTCCAAAAACGCAAATTGGGGAGAACTGTTAAGCGCAAACCAGCTGGATGTATGGCTTATTGTTCAATTTTTCTAGCAGCACTTCGCTGCATAATACTGATATGGTTGAACCGTTGGTTTGAGACAAGTGTTGTTTTCGTGGGGATTTGTTTGTTTTTTTGTGTCGTATCTCTCGTGTAAGTAAGTGATCTAGTTTTTTGAAGAGTTCGGGACGTCAGCTGTTAGGTCCTTCAATGTTGTTCATTGAGGTCTTCCGTTTTTGTTTTTGTGTCAATGCATCCTTCTTCTCTTTACAGAAAGCGAGGATTGGCACTAGGGTAGGACAAGAGTTAGTGCTCATGTCCCAACCGACAGACAAGCTCTCATGCAAGAAAAGCCTGGATAGAAGTAGGAAACGCCTGTGTTCCAGCCCAGGAAAGTGGACAACAAAGGAGTGCATTAACTTTCTTAGCTTCGTCACTCCCAACGACCTATATACATATAAATATACATATGCTTTCTCGCCAAGGAAAGTCTCCCGCACAATCCCATCCAACTTCCAACTCCAGATGTCTATGAAGGTAGCATGAGTTCTCAGCATCTTCTTAAGTAGACATCTAATCAACACTTCCCTCCCATTCCTTGCTGATCATAAGGACCTGGCCAGGAATTGTGCAAAGAGATCGATGGATGAAGAGCCTGTCACACCCAAGGCAGCTCTTCTGGAGCTCCCATCGTCTCTATAACAGCCAACCCAGGATTGTGTATAATCGGAAAATGCTATGCTATGCTATCAATTTGTATATTAAAGTAACGCAATGTTGTTGCAGCAATCCAAGAAATCTGACAAGTTCTCTTTCACCGCCCGTTCTTATATTTTCAAACATTCTTCTCTTTTCAGAGAGCAAGTAACGGAGCTACGACTATAGGTAATGCTAAATTCCCAACCGTTTGAAGAGAAATGGAGCCTAAAGTCCCAAGTCTGGTAACGGCGGGTCCCGATGGGGCTCTGTTGATAACGGAGGCGCGTTTGCATACTGCGTTGCAACCATTTTTAAATAAATTGTTCTGTACACCAAACAGGGCATTCTGTTCAACTATTCTCTCCGACTATTCATTTCCTTTTTCCTTTGATATCTACTGAAGGCTACGTGGGTTCCCCGTGTCTTCTTAAGGTAGATACCAAATCCTCCCTATCACCAACGGTTGCATGGACGTGGCCAGGTATGCGATCAAGGAGTGTCTTCATGGAGATTATTGCGTGAAGAAACGTATCAGTAACTGGTTTCGTTTCATGGAGGCATGTAAAGTCTTCAACGAATTATTCCTCATCGTAGCTCCATCCACGAGGTGTGCAAACGTCAATGCTAATGCTTCTTATTTGGGTTTGGGGGGTTTTTGGGCGGTTTGTGGGGTGAATTTTGTTAAAAAAAAAGTTTAAAATGGAAAAAAATTCTTCTTATTTCGGGCTTCTGTAGCGGGCGTTTTGTCCAGTGGCGACTCGTCAGCATGTTCTACCTGTTCATTACACGGGTGATCAGTTGTTCCACGAAACTTTTATATTCCTTTATAAAATAAGAAAACATCGTTTTAAAAAGCACCAAGAAAAGGTGTTTTTGGGAAAAACCAAAGAAAAAAAAAAACATTAAGCTGCCTTTCGCTCTAATTTCCAGTCATAAAGTAGGCTGTTGGTATAAACCGTCCGCATAAAATATTTAAATTTTCGACAACTATCCTTGACAATATTCATTTTTGAACTATTCCGCGGTCAATATTACGAATAAATACAAAAAGGAAAGATCTTGTGCTATTTTAAAACCGCTCGTTTTTTATGGGTACACCTTGAAGCTGCATTGCGAAAAAGACTATGACTTAATTTGATAGCGATTCATTTTACGCGTGATTTCGGCATAGAAAACAAGTGAATAGATCATTGCACGATGACGTCGTCGGTGCAGTTTTGAAATTTCAGGGAGCTTGTTTACGCGGACTTAGAAAATTTTCGGTAAGATCAGTTTATGTTCTTGTGCTCTAAAATTTTTGCGATTGAAAATAAATAGCCCAAAAACATGCACCAGTGCTTACATATTTTTTATAATCGAATAGTATTCAATCCGCAAAAGAGCAATGGTAAATTTCGTTTCATCGGTTTAAACACTAACACCATGTAAACAAGCTACCTGGGCTGTCAAAAAAAAGAGGTTAACACATCCGGTGCAATGATCTATTACGCAGCTGAAATTAATGGTTTCAACTCAAGTGCAACAATGAAAAGTTTGACAGAAGAAAAACGTAAAACAATTGTGACCAAATCCGATCCGGAAGACCGCTGCTGACCTGGATGTGTCGATCGGGACTGCCCACACCATCATGACGAAGGACCTGGGATACAAGCCGTACAAGAAACGCAAGGTTCACGGGGTAACGCTACAACGAAGAAGAGGCTGGACATAGCCAAACTGATACTTTCGCGGATACTAGTCACGAATTTTATCGATGGATGTGATACAATGCCCAACAATAGAAACCCGTATTGGCCACGTCCTTGCAACAGGTGGGAAGGAAATAAGAAGCAAATTATTATATTTTTTTGATTGTTAATTCGCTATTTTTAAGTTGGTGTTCAGTGTTTATATGTCGCACAAATTCGTAGTTAAGCCTAGATACGAGTGGTATACGAGTGCTGTAGATACCCATCGATAGAAGTAGTATTTTTTGGGAAAGGTCACGAATTCTATCGATGGAAGTGATACAATGTCCAACAATAGAAACCCGTATTGGCCACGTCCTTGCAACAGGTGGGAAGGAAATAAGAAGGATTGTTAATTGAATACTTACTTCAGAGACATGCAGAGAACTCTCTGATCCCTCATAGTCGCTAATGCCACGTGTTATCGCTAGCAACGGAACGAACGAACGAACATAGGTGACCGTGGTGAAGAAAACAATTTAAAGATTGATTCCATGTACGACTTCCATCGATTAAAGACGTCACAAATTAAACTTTTAAATTCTCTTAAGGTGAATTGCTGCTCCATGTATTTTTTTCCTATCTTTTATCTTTCTCTCTCTCTCTCTCTCTCTCTCTCTCTCTTTCTCTCTCTCACAAACTTACCTTGCTATTTAAAATTGATAAATCTCGATTGTTAGTGAATGAACTTCAAATCGAACTCCATCAGATTGCTCACAGCAATTAAGCGTATAAACTGATGTGATTAAATCTCGAGTACTTTTTCAAACAGACGTATCTGACTTTGTAAACAAAGAGGGAAAGTAAGATTCAAACGTAAATTTCTCAAAACTCTCAGCACCCTCACGAAAAGCAGTATCAACATGTTAGGGAAATGTTATTCCGTGTGTTGGTGGCCCTAGTTTGCAAGAAAGTGTTAAGGATTTCGAGAATGTAATGTTTGAATCTTACTTCCCCTCTTGTTTACAAAATCAGATACGTTCGATTAAACCCTTTGGCCACGGTGTATAGTTTCATCCACAATCATTACTAGATGTCCAGTTTCACATTCGTAATAGTGCCGGTTATCTTGCCATCTTGCCGCCTCAACGGGGTTAATGGTCTAGGATCTTGGAGATCGTCTGATATATGAGTCAACGGTCGATTGTTCATGATGTTCATCACTTCATCACACAGCGTCGTCCGAAGTACATCTGGTCTCTTTTTTACCATCGCATCGCATCGCACTAGTCGTTCCCAACCTCCACAAAAATGTGGAGCTCTTGGTAGTATAAACTACCAATCAATTCCTCTGACGCTCGGTGTTTCTTCAATCGACGGTTTGTCCAATTACTGCACTAGCTTCTTCTCCTTCTTGTTGGCACCAGTGAAGTTTGTTCCGTTAGCCGTTAATATCTTCTTTGGTACACTACGGAACGCCGTAAAGCATCTTATTGACATAATGCAACTGCTCGTATCAAAAGGCGGCACTACCTCCAAGTGAACGGCTCGACTAGTTATACCGGTAAAAAGTACGACCCAACGTTTTTCCAGACGAAGTCCTACTTTCACTGTAAGTGGTCCGAAATAGTCTATTCCGGAAGACTGGAACGGTAGGAAAAACGAACGGTGTAGTCCTTTCTGGTGCACTCGAATCATCAAATACGTGAAATTATGGTTGTCTGGTAATATAACAGGAATTCTAGCGCCAGATCTGAAAGCTTCATCGAATTGAGTGAAATTTAACGGTGAAACAAATTCGTCCGTATCGAGATTCCATCGAACTTTCAGCATTGTTCGAAAGTTTCTCTCCCGTAATTTTCAGAAACCTGATGTTGTGTCGTTTCACGAAATTCACGATGTATCCACGGCTCCCTTTGAATTTTTCATCATTGTACAACTTTCCGTACAGTTTCGTTGCCTGAACCGTCAACAAATCCTGGCTAAGAGGGATATGACATTCACGTTTCTGCAGGAACCAAATGTACAGAGCTTCGTCGAGAAGAGGATACTTAGCCCTTTTAAAGGTTTTCCGTTTGTCTGAAGATTATGAATTTTTATGAGAACATGTACAGACATAAATTTCTAAAAGCTTACCCATCCGAAGTTGACGCTTTGCGATCTGTACCATGATTTTTGCCTTGTTCTTTTTAAGGTCGTATGCAGTCGATTCAGCGATGCTATACTTCCACCTTATTTCAATCATAGCTAACCCTCTGTCGAAATCTTGCAACATTTTTGCTTTTGTTGCCAATGTTAGAACAATTCTGCTCCTCTTTCCTTTCACTGCAACTTTCACCATTTCTTAGAATTAAATTTTCTGAACACCACAGACGGAAACACCCAGCACCAAGAAAAAAATTGCACAGTTTGCTACGATTGTCAAACTAAGTGTCAGTGTGAAAAGCGTTCCACAATAACGTGTAGGCGTAACGACGCGTCGAGGCGTAACGTTTTAAAACAAATCAATATGATTAAGGAACCATAACAATATGCTTTTGGAGCATACATACTACAAAGCAATGTTTTTCGACATGCATTACATTTAATAAACAATAGCTAAACTTGTTGTATTAAGTTACCATGGCTGCTAATATGTAACTAAAGGTTGAATTGTATGTAATAGAAATGGTTATTTTCTATGCGGATTATTTTTTTTTTCACTTGTCAAGATGCTACTGCATAATAAAAACAACAAAAAATTATATTATTTCAACTTTCTTTGATTGCTGATTTGTTTAAACATTACTCATTGTTTTTTATGTCCATTTGTCTTTAACTTTCTTTCAAATAAATCTTTCCTGTTTTTCTAACTCAGGAGCAATAACTATTAGGCCAGTCAAAATAAAGCGGATTGTTGTTATAAAATCAGCATCAAGCTGCAAATAGTGACCATGGCAAAAGTAAATTAAAATGCTTAAATGTTAGTTTTGTAAAATTTCAATAGATTTAAATTTTTTTTTCAGGATTCCTCATATTAAGATTTTGGTGAATTGCTGCTATCGCTAAAAACGAACAAAAACGTGCTTAAGAGCGGTACCACAGAACTCCACACTTTAAAACTTAACAACATTTCTTGTATTTTAGGATCAAACGAATGAAGATTATATATAATAGATACGAATGCTTGTAGTATTTTTCATTTACATAAATATATACACTATTATATCAATATTTCATGGGAATGGGAGGGACCATCAGGGCACCCGATTGAAGAACTCTGGATGGGGGAGAGTGGGAATGCCAACTCCCCATTGCTAACAGTTTGTGAATAGAGAGCGGGCTCTTCTCCTCGTGTTAGATAGCTCGCTCTTATGACCAATTGTTCAATCTTGTTGTTGGAAGGATATTCTTTTTATCCCTGTGGCAACGTATAAGTGATGTTGCCTGTCGATCCACCCAACACGTTTTTGGCCCTTCATACAATGGCAGAATTAGAATAATCAGTGGTTATTGAAGCTTGATCAAGTCTTACAGAGAGGAGAGCCCATTGCTGTTTCTAACTTATCTAACTTGACATTCATAAGAAACAAATTAATCGATATCAAACGCTTAGGTCAAAAGTTTAATCTCAACTATTAACTCCTACACGGAATAAGTAAGACCAGCAGATACGCAATAAATATCTGGTTTTCCTGGATCAAAATTTCAAGTGATAAATACATACATACATTTCGATACAGGTTCTCCTACAGGTGACTATCAACCGGCAGAATCGACTGCCATCGTTTAGTTAACTGTAATGTAAGCTTGGTTAACTTTGTTCGTTTCAATTGTGGATTTTCTTAAGTCTTCCCGGTTGAGTAGCCTACTCTGATAGTTTAACTTCAAATCCTAAATTCTGATGCAAATTTGTGTCAAATCCACAAAAATAAGGAAATTCATTTCGTTTACCTGGTCCGCAACTAACGAGTGACGTTTGTGAGACAGGCCAAAAAACGGATACAAACGAAAACAGGAGTCGCGCTATTCGTTCGAACGAACGATGTTCGAAAGTTCGAATGGTTGGAAACGGTTCGAACGAAAACGGGAATACGAATGTGACATTCTTTCGAACGTTTCCTCTACGAACGTAAACAAGAATAGGGGTGATTATGTCTAGCATCCTAAAGCTATCGTCAATAGAAAACTGTTTAGCCAAGTAGAAAATGTTGTAACAAATTCGCAGCATGGATGTGTCAAAGGACGCTCAACTCTCACAAACTTGTTAGAATTCGTGAACTATTCATTGAACGCAATGGACAACGGCAACCATGTCGAAGCCCTGTACATTGATTTTAGCAAGGCCTGTGATCGTTTTGACATTCCTCTGTTACTCTACAAGATAGGAAAAATAGGATTTGAAGACAAATTTCTTAAATGGATACAATCGTGTTTAATAAATCGGCAACAGGTAGTCAGTTTAAATGGGAAAAAGTCACACCCTGTTCATGTATTATCTGGAGTTCCCCAAGGCTCACATCTAGGACCTCTACTTTCTATCTTGTTTGTCAATGATATTTCTTATGTTCTTAAGCAGGTCTGAATTCTCATCCATGCAGACGACATGAAACTATTTATGGAAATTAAGAATGACCAAGATCATGTTACTTATAAAAACAAAATATTATTATTTGACAAGCTTGCTAGAAATCAACGTTAAGAAATGTAACTTGATTACTCTCAGTAGAAAAAGAAATACACCACAAATTTCTGTTTCTTTAGGAACTCCACAGTCTCGTATACTTTTTCAAATGGACGTAAGTAACATTAGGACGCAAATGAAAAAATAAACATTGAACTTTTTAGAGTTTATTTTTATTCCTATTTGAAAACCGGACATGTTTATCCCAATTGAATTCCACTGAACGGCTAATTGGTAAAAGATATTGCATCACTGTGCTTAGAAAATTACACTAGGAGTGGAAATTCAAGTTTCATTTAGAAAAATATTTCTTGCAAAGGTCTGCAATAGAAAAAGATAATACGTCATTTTGATAAGTCAGTATGATAGATGTCATGTTACTTTCATCAAAATGATACCCCATTCTGCGAATGGCAATGTTGTTACGTCAAGTTGTCATATTTCACACAGATACGTCGAACTTATCAAATTGACGTATAACTTTTTTTTTATGCGACAAAACGTTGTAAAAATATTTTTCTCAAAAAAATCAGTTTTTACTAAAACAAATCTAAATTGTTAACCTTGTGATGTAAAGCCTTTTACTAACGCGTCATTTAGGGGAATTCAAATGATATAAAAATGTTTCGCACGTTGCTTTTCAACACAAGCGACGTATCTACATTATTCCCAAAAAATGTAAAAGTGATGTTAGACCGTTTTGTAAAAAGTTGGTTAAAAATTTCAAGAATAATCCATCAAAAAGTTTATCAAATAAGGGAATATACACATGATTTTGTAATAACATGCCATGAACAACGCGTTTGTTCACATTTTGCGACTTACGTCCTTTTGAAAAAAGTACTCGAGAATTATCGACGTGAAAATTAGCATTTTCACGCAACCTCAGACCATCACCATAAAGAATAATATTTTAACGATGGTTATGCTAGTTTCCGTGGAGTTGCTGACAATTTTGAGAGATTTAAGTTTGAATCTTTGTTTACAAAATCAGACACGTCGTTTTGAATAAGTTGTCGAGATTTGTCAAGTGAATAGCCTAAGACGCCTTTTATTCCAGTCAGGCAAAATTGAGTTTATAAAACCCACTACCTTCCCAGGATTCGCAGTCCAAATTTGTTTAGGTTGTAAATAGCCACTGTTAGAAATTCAAATCTGCCGTTGAACAAAGCATCACAACTGCAGAGCAGATGTTCCGAGGTTTCACGTTCCAAGAGCTTTTTACTGATTGTGACATTTGGAACTATAAACCTCTTCGATTGAACACACTTTATGGTGACCAACCAGTTGGTCATCACCCTTCGATCTTCCCAAGATTTTAGTTCCATTTTTATGGCACAGTCTGATATACCGCAGAATGATTCTGGGCCAGTAAACTGTGAATTTGAACCTTGTTTGGCAAGCTCGTCTACCCTTTCATTACCTTCAATGCCACAGCCAATGCCACGTCTCACATATGTTGTAAGGGATGTCATAGTTTTCCACAGGTTTCATCCAGTCTCCAGTCATATACATCACTGGCCCATCTTACAAAAAGGCCTAATGAACGTAGGATTTTAAGAAAAATTTGTTCCATTGAATTATCTTTTGTAGTTTTATTTTTCCATCGCCATCCGAAATTAGTCCGTTTTTAAGGACGTTAGGGTGAACTTCTTCAAACTTAAGAAACCGACGAACGGAGTTGAAAAAAAAAGAGCATTCAAAATTTAGTCAAACTTTATGAAACTTTGTTTAATTGAGGATATGTTTTTTTTAAATTCTTGAAAAATTTATTGAAACTTGGAACGGGTTTAAGATTAACAGTTTGCTTAAAAAAAATATTTTGGGGTTTCTTTATTGCTTTGATTTGATTGCGTTGTACTTCAATTATTTTCAAGAAACTAAGAAGAAGGGTCCTCCCTTAGCTTGTTAAGAGGGGAAGGGGGATTAGAAGACTCAAAAAAAAAAAATATCAACTCCCTGGGTGTAATTGCGACACAATCATACTCATGCAAAGTCTGGAGTAGGTTATGGTGTTCGCGCGATTATATTGAAAATAAACACACTTCTTTCAAGCTCTGAGAACTTCATACAAATTATAACTTCGAAAAATGTGACGTACTTCGTGATGATTTAGGAAACTTTTGTTCAATAAAATACTCAGAGTTTTAGAAATATGTTAAGGAAATAGTCTTAGATAACTGAGAAGTCTTTGTGATGTTGGGATCGAAAAATTCGAAAATTCAAATGGATACGTTCTGCTATCTTTTAAATTCTATGGAGTTCGTTAGGTTGATCATTATCTTCGATATTCTGCTTTTTTAACACCAATAACCTTGCTTAGGCAGCTCCAAACACTATTTTTACCTAGCGCTATCTAAGATGTTTAGCCTCACCTTAGCTTTGCTTGAATTCCTCAATTGAAAAAGAAAAATTGCGATACTAAAAAGAAATTAACATCATTTTCTAGAACTTACGAAGAAGATGGATTTGTTAAAAGTTTATTAAGCTTGATACAACATTAGAAATCAAGCGTTTACCGAAGCACCAGAAACTATTGATAGTTAGCTGGAATGTAGTTCAGGGAGCTTTGTTTGCATTTAAACTAAAAAAAATACTTCACAAAAATTCCCCAAAGAACAATAACCACAACAAACAACACTCACCTAGTTCCACACGCGCAGGAACGAATCCCACGAACCAGTCGCCACAGCCATGCCATTTTCGGTGACCCCCAGGCAGGACACTCGATTATCATGCCCTGCAAGAATACCAGCCCGTTCGGCCTTCATCGTGTCCCACACGTTGCAGTTGAAGTCATCGTACCCGGCCAGCAGTAGTCGGCCGGATTTGGAGAACGCTACCGAAGTTATGCCGCAGATGATGTTATCGTGCGAGTACATTGCCAGCTCCTGGTCGGCGCGGATGTCAAACAATCGGCAGGTGGCATCGTCGGAACCGGTGGCGAAAGCTTGACCGCTCGGGAAGAAGGCAACGGCATTGATGTCGCTCTCGTGTCCAGGGAATGTCTGCTTACATTGGCCTTCACGAACATCCCACAATTTGGCAGTAGCATCACAGGCTCCGGAAACGAACGTCTTACTTTGGGGTGCTAGCGAAAGGGCCATCACATCACCGGTGTGACCTTGGAAGGACGTTGACTGCTGGCCGGTTTCGATATCCCACAGGGCACAAGACATATCGCCCGAGCTGGTCACAATCTGATTGTCGTCCAAGAAACGGCAGCATGATAGGTAGCCTGTGTGCCCTCCCAGTTCACGAGCGATTCGTACGTTACCCTCGCGAGTTTTGAGATTGTAAATAGAACAGATGTTATCCAGGCCTCCGCAGGCAACGTAATTCCCGGATGGAGCATATGCACACGTCATAACCCACGACGATCTGAGTGGAATTGCATGAACCTTGTTGGTGGTGTGAGAATCCCATACTATCAGCTTTCCATCTTGAGAGGCAGACACTAGGTACCGGGAGTCACTGCCCCAGTGCATGGCATAGATTTTGGCCAAGTGACCTCGCAAGGTCCGTCTCGTTCTCAACTGAATACGCCCTACGGCCTCCAGATTGTTGGTGGCCTGCAGGATCGATGTGTCACAGGCCGCTTTCCGTGCATCTCGGATGGCATTCTTGAGCTGCTCCGCCTCAGCTCGAAGAGCTTCAATTTCATTCATTTTTTTCAAGGCTGATGAAATTTTCTTCTTCGCGACACACAAACAACGAAAAATATATGCGAAATCTAATCAACTAGTAAACACCCTTTTTCTTCTCTTTTACGTTTTGTATTCGGATCGAACAACTTTTTCTCACTTTGCTACTATTTTTCCAGTAGCTGCTCTCTGAACCAATTAACAATCACCAGCGAGATCGAGAAAAACTCCACTAACACAATTATCACGCCGCATCAAAATGATCACCGAGTTTCGTCCATTACTTCATCTGAAAACTGTTGCTATATTCGTTTCTGCTGCTGCTGCTGTTGCTCGATCACAATCATCACCGTCATTAAACCGCCCGCTCCGCTGCTGTTGTTCTTCACGTCAGTCGAGTCTCGTCATTGAAGTTTCCGCTCCGTACTTTCCTCACTTCCCACCCGCACAACACTTCCTTATACCCCTTGTCCGACACCAGCAAGTCAGCCAACCAAGAGCGTAGCGATACAACTACTAACAAGAAGGAAACGATCCAATTTACTCCCCAACCCTCCGGAATCGAATGAAAAAAAAAACGCACAAATTCCAGCCCACTCCCGGTTTGTGCAACACACGCACTTCCTTGCCGATACGTTCCACCAACTTTCGCGACGTTTCCGAAACGCGAAGTTTGCCAATTTTTCCACGTATAATAATTTTTGACCAGCACACGAATTTGACGACACACACCACTCACTGTTGCTGGACTAGTTGTTGCTCGCTCGCTATTTTTCCTCCGACGGCGATGAGAACTGACACTGACAGACAGACACCGTGCGTTGGGAGTGAACACCGACCGAACGACGATAGCATACGCGGGACCAAGAGGGTTCTATTCGTTCGTCGCTATTTGCATTTAATTACGCGATTACCTCCATTGGTTTTGGTGATGGAGTTTCTGCCTATACTCTACGTGTATTTTATTAAGCACGATTGCGATGATGAGGAAAAATTGGATGATCTCACACGTACATTTGCGGGCCCCACAAACGATTCTACTGACTTTGATTACGGATCTTGTGTAAATTGTGCACCCATACCCACACAAGGGCCAGCTAACGGGATAGTGTGTGCGTGTGGCATACAGGCATGAATGAACTAATACAATGGCAGCAAACCTTGAAGCAACAGATGATAGTGAAAACCTGCGTGCAATTCCATTTTTGAGTGTAACGGAATGGCGAGCGAAAAAGCACACACACACACACGATAGAAAGCTTTCTGGATAACTGACAGGTCTTGATGAGCATTGTAGAAGGGCTTATGATGGTAAATCAAATATTGCCCTCGAACTTAAAGAAATAACTTCAAGTCGAGGCAACTCAAGACCTCATAACTAAGAGCCTATGTAAAACACTAGCCAGACTAAGCAGTTATAATATGTTATAAGCCTATCTTGATGACGAATTTTTTTGTTGAAATTATAAGACAACCGTTATAACATGCTATAACTCTTGTTATACCCAGGGGGTGCGACTATATCTCAGATGCAGGGTTTTTTTTTTGCTTTTGCTTTTGTGCGATTTTTGCACGCTTAGAAGATCGAAAGAAGATTTCAAAGATTATGATGAAGATTTTAAAGATTTACTGCAAAAAGATGCAGCACGATGCAAGTTGATGGATTAAGATTCACAAGCTGAAACAAGATTCTTCAAAGATTGATTCGCTAGCGTGGGGATTTTTCGATCATCTTGAATCTGGATTTAGATGTGTCGCACCCCCAGGTTATACCTGTAGCCTGAACAAGGCATAAACTCGTCTGATGCACAGAATTGAAAAGCACAATAATAACTAATAAGGTAACGAGATGTATTGTTAGCCTAGCTCCTTCATTCGATCTATGTACCAAATATGTCATCAATTCAGCGATAATCAACAAAATCATGTTGCTATCAAGATGACCGATTAAATTCGAAGCAAATCAGACATTATTAATCAATTTAGTGTCCTTCACCTCCACGTAACTTTTCGATTTTTTTTAACTTTTCAGACATCATGAGTGAGGTTCAGCTGCAGAGATAATCTCAATGATCTTCATACGATCTTTATTTGGCTTAATTGCACCGATAAACCAAATAATGCAGCCTTGATGTACAGAAAATGATCACTAGCTCGAAACGGAACGGCGACGGCAAGTGGAAGAGCTAAACCTGCTTGTCGAATAGCAAACTGATTAGATTCAATTGGTCATATCGACGTGATTTGCGACAACTGCCAACCTTGCCGTTTCCGTCCACATGGCGTTTTGGTCTTAAATTGTTTATTTTGCATGAATCTATTGTAGAACAGTGTTGTTTTACAAATAGTACTTAAAGCCCGAGTAACACATCTGCATGCATTTATGTTGAGTATGCTTCTTTATAACCAAATCTAGTCGTATGAAAGTATTTTCAACCGTTATAAAACTTGTGTATTGCTTGGGATTCTAATTTGTTATATCTAAATTACCCTAACCGCGAAAAGAAAATTTTCCTAACCTTTTTTTATTCATTGTCACACCCAACCGAATAAAAAAATTGTGCAGCGGTATCCTGAAAAAAACGCAAAGTAAAATTGAAATTTATAAGGTTTCCACGCAAACTAATGGGAGCTGTCACTTTTACTTTCGGAAAAATATTACATTCGATTATTCCGTAAGTGAAGGTGACATTTTGCTCAATGCAGATCAATTGTCAGTAGAATTCCGCTTGGTAATATTGAACAAAATTCCGTAACCTCTCTACTTATTAAGTCGATACTGGCCTTACGGGTTCAATAAATTATACAGCAATACCTACACTGATAAAAATATTGTTGTACATGCAAATGTGTTTGATGTTACGACGGTAGTTTATGATTCTACTATTTGATCGAAATTTGAATAGAAAATAAGAAGAATGCAATGTGATCACCTTCACATGGATATACTGACCAATAATAGTGCATATTCAGTGCATATTGCCGTGGTACAACGGTACAACGGGTCTCTCTTATACGGGATTTAGGAATTACACTGGATTGTAAGTTTGCGATTTGCATAGCACTTTTCATTGGTAACATCGAAAGCTTACGTGGTACTAGGACTTATCAAACGCAACACCAAAACCTTCACCGAAATGTATTGTCACTATGCATTTCTCTTGTGCGCAGCCTGCTGGAATATGGTGTTACCACCTGGGCACCGTACCATGTCGTCCAGATTAATCGTATAGAATTTCATCCGGTTTGCACTACGGCACCCTCCATGGCAAAATCGACTCCTGCTACCGCCTTGTGAACATCAATGTGACTCATCAACTTGCCAACTTTACGAAGGTGGCGAATTAATCTACAGCAACTTTTCGTGTCTGTGGAAATAACTTTGATTGCTCGGGGCTCCTAGTGAATGTGAACTTCAATGGCACGTCAAGATCTACTCGGAGAATGCCCTTTTTTTAACGCTTCACTCATCGAGCACAATACGGACAAAATAACCCGCTTGATGTTTGTCGTGAATTTTTCAATGATGTGTATTATTTTTATGATTTTAACATAGAGAAGGGTTGTTATAAATTAAGAATACGAAATAATTATTGAGGGAAAGTCGATATTTTTAATATCAAATACCAAATAAATAAAGAGAAAGCAAAATTCAAGGTAAAATTACTATGTGTATCTTGAAATTGAGCATTATACCACTAAATACATTCATGGTTGAAACAATAACTTAAAATTTACCATATTGCCACCTGCGTATGGTAATATCAACAGAAACACTGTTCACATTAGAAATAAATTTATTTCTACATAATGACTAGCTAGCAACTGAAGATTCTTGCCTGACCACCTTAAAAGCAGGCGGCGAGTGCGCATCAGCGGAACCCAATTGTTTTTTTTTAAGTTGGAGATAATGGCAGCCAAAAAAAAAATGGATGTTGTTTTTGACGATGTTCTTGCCGATGCTCATCAGCAGTATGAACTTCGGTAAGAACACATAAATAAAAACAAAAAAATACAACGGTAACACTCTGGCCAGACTGAGTAGTTATAAC
This sequence comes from Aedes koreicus, assembly GCA_024533555.2. Lineage (NCBI taxonomy): Eukaryota > Metazoa > Arthropoda > Insecta > Diptera > Culicidae > Aedes > Aedes koreicus. The sequence goes on from JAHHFK020002930.1 coordinate 358,202, forward strand.
ATGTTATAAGCCTATCTTGAAGACGGATTTCTTGTTGAAATTATTTGACAACCGTTATAACATAGTTATAACTCTGTAGTCTGAACAAGGCATAAGTCGCTTAGAACAGTGCCTTAGTGCAAAAAACTTAAAGTTCATTAAATAACCTTATGAAAATTAGCCAAAAAAAAGGAATTTCAGCTAACAATACCTTATGAAATGCCTTTGATTTTTGTCACAACCACTTCCAATGGTTTGTTTATGGCAACCATATAAGTTTCATTGAACAGCCTTATGAAATTTATTTGTTAATGCTATGGACGTCATATGCATTGGTTAAACTAATTATTAATATTAAATTCTACTGAAATATGCATTCTAACTTTGCGGTTATGTAAAAAAAGCAACTGCAAGTCATGTTATAGTACGCCCGCAGCGCAATTGAAGGTTATTTATGTAAAATGTTCTGACGAGATTTTACGTACAGATTAGCACTAATCTTCATTGAAAATAATGCGCGTCAATAGGCGCGAATAAGTTTCTATACGACAAACTCGCATCCATATATAAAGCGGAACAACAACTGAACGCAATGCAATTGTTTGCCTAAGGAGGATGGTTATGATATATGTAAAAAAACTATACCAAATTTATAATTTCTAGGGGTTAATTTCCTCGGGTATACCGGAATCATCAGGATTGAGAATCCACCAAGAGTAAACAAAAAATAATTTGAGGCGCGCTTTTACCATTCTTTATGATTATTGTACACAAATGAAATCAGCCATGAAAGTCATAAGGCAGTTTATGAAATTGATAAGATTGACATGAGAAAATCATAACAATCAACTGAGGGAATCACAGTTACACATATGGACGCTTTACGGGCCTTATGAAATAAAAATTTAGTGGGCAAATTTTATGAATTTCGATAGGTTTTTTTACTGACGAAAAAAAATCTTAAGAAGTCCATTCAAAAAACCTAATGAAATTTAGCCACAAGGAATCGGTTTGAATTTCATACTTTTACCTTATGAATGCGAATGCGATGTTCTTTGTCTTCAATACCAGCTATGTTTTAGATATGATAACTACAGGAGTTTCATAACACAGCCTTATGAACACATTATTGTTGATTATGATAACTTAACGTATCCGTTACGCATTTGAAAATTGATTTTTAAATACAATTTTCACTTTTATGTATAGTACTTTTAGAAAGATGGGTTTATGTTATAAAACAATTAAATTAATGAGACCAAAAACATCTTTATTTGTAAATAAAGGTACCTTACCTTCATACAATCCTTGAAGTGTTTATCAGTGTACAAAGTGCACAAAGTTTCCGATCCCAAACGGTTCAACAGGTCCTTGAGTGGCAACCAGGGCTTCGGCATCGGCGTAGCCTCCGGCAACGGCTGCAACCTTGCCCTTGAAGGCACCCCTCACTGCTTGAGGACAGTTATCAGGGCCAATTCCCATTCGACAATATCTAATTCACCACTTGGATTGCGTAGCATGGAGGCAATCATAGGTTGGCGCTTCAACCCATCACAATCAAAGCGGGACTTGCCCGATAGCCATTCTTCGTTGATATCTTCATTTTCACGAGGCAGAAGACGAAGGATCTCCGGTACGGGTGTTCACAATGATGTTGTTACCCACTGCATCTAACGCATCAATCGACTCCATTTTGTGGACCTCCCGTGGACGAGCTATGGAAATGTACGGCAGAGCAGCAACCAGGCAAAGATCGATCACATTTCCGGACAACTCCGACAGGAAGAGCTTCTCCATATATTTTCCAATCTGCATATCATTTCCTCGTTCAGTAGTACCAACAATCAATGTGCAACTAGCGATTATGAAATTGGTTCACTGTTGTAGAACCCGTAGGTCCGAAGTATACCTTGCAGTCTGCACCTTGTAATAATTCTTGCGCTTTTCGGTACCTTCCGGTACTAGTATCTTGGTTATTGTTTTGATTCACTATGTTATTTTGACACAACATTTGAGAATGTGTTGGTGTGAGCTACGTTGTTAGGGGCGAATCATTGAGCTTGGGACCGAGCTTGGGACCGATGTGCTAGTACTGACTGAGCCAAGAAAAATATCGTATTTGTTCGGCACCTACTGGTCTTAGAGTTAGTCTATGGTACCACGACGTCGAAGTAAGGTTTTTTGGGGGGGGGGGGGGTCCGGGATATTTCCGGGGGGTGAAATCCCGTGGGGGGAAAGGGGGATTTTTTTTTATCCCCCCGGGGGCCGGGAGGGGGTGGGAAGGGGGGGGGGGTGACAGCGGGTTCGAGGGGGGCGCCACGGACCCCTTCGTGGAACGCCGGTGGGGGCTGGGGGGGTGGTCCACCACCCATGATGAGAAGAAGGGGCCAAGGGGGGGCACAGAGGAAGAAGAGGGGGGGTTTTGCTGGGGGGGGCGGGTGGGGTTTTTGGTTTTTGATCGGTGAGTCTTGTTTGCAAAAGCCGCACAGTGTCCAAAATGCTCGGCTGTGGGCGCGGACGTTGGCCAAAACCCCCGTCCCACATAAACATTCCGCGGTTCCAGAGCGCCGCGTCAGTGATAGTTTGTGAGGGGAAGTGGGAAGCTCTCACTGATGTTTACCGAGAAAAACGTGTTAATCAACGCTGCGTACTATAAAACCGAGGTTCTAGAGAAGGTTGTGGCCCCGGCATTTCGGAACCTCTACGGGAAGGATCATTACGTCTTTCAACAGGACGGTGCACCGGGAAGAAGAAAATGAAAAAGGTAGAGGATAAGATAATAGATATATGAGTAAGAAGGGGCCCACACGGCGAATATCGTTCAAGAAGTCTGGGGGAGAATTTGACTGATTTTCCCGATAAGACTTTGTGGCCTCCCAGCTCTCTCCGGACTCTAATCCCCTGGACTTTTATGAATGGTCGTACATGCTGGCAAAGCAGAGCAAATATCGAGTGAGCACTATGGACCAATTTAAGAAGCTCATTTCCAAGATCTGGGACGAGATGCCGATGGACCAGTTGCTTGCCACGTGCGATTCTTTTGATAAACGTCTCAAACTCGTCATACAGTACAAAAGAGAGGGAGGTGCTTCCAGTTAATACGTTGTAAAGGTTCTCAATAAACATTGCTTCAACAAAAATTTACTCAGAAAAGAATATCTTGTATTTTCGTTTTTTAACACGATCTTTACTAGGACGTGTTCGAACTTATTGAAGTAAGACACCGTCTATCGCTATAATCCAGCGAAATTAACTGAATCGCCAGCCGGGGAAAACAATAGGTGCTCAAGTGACAGTTGCGCGTGGGCTTCAGGTGACCGGAAGGCACCTGTTTCGGGGTGGACTCCGGAAAGTGTTTGCGATTCAGGCCAGTATCGCTTAACAAGTATAGAGGTTACGGAATTTGCTCAATATTACCAAGCGGAATGACAATTGACTGCATGTAATAAAAGCCATTAAAGGAATAACAGGCGGAAGAAAGTAAAATTGAGCTCCCTAGTTGCGTGATTAAATCCAATTTTATCGGCTTCAGGTGGATATGCTGCAGGAATTTGTGGTCGAAATCCTACTTTCCCGGTCAGGACACGAGAATCTAACATGGGTTTGGTATAGAAAAAGGAATTTCTTTCGAACACGAACCGACCTTTACAACTACTGTGAATATGCACGTGCTGCTGATATTGGCCAATATGAACCTTTTTGGTGTTTAATATACGCTCATTGGATCATCTAACTCGCTAGCCAGTAGGATCATCCTCAAAAGACTGACAAAAAATTTACAAAGTCGATCGTGTAAGTGTTGCCAGAAATTATTTTTTTTGAGGTGCATGTGGGCGGGGTGGTTGTGTTGGGGTGGTGAGTGGGAGATGAGTCATTTTATGTTAATTTTATTTAGTTAATAGTTGATGTTTTGGATATATAATGGTTGTTGGAGTGGAGTGTGGTTGATGCAATTACGTGATCCGACGGGATTGGTACAGAGACAATAACGTTGTTTTTGTAACTAGAAAATGAGAAGAATGATTAGTAATATCCATTTAATTCCAACTACCTTTATTACTTATCTTAACAGATTTCGCGTATTTCGTCTACAATGTGCAGACTTCTTCAGTGTCGTGCACTAATACTCGACAGTTGTTTTTGTACCAAAAACCGCAAACACCCCATACTCACCAGAGATTCGGCCGGTGGAAAGATTTTGGGCCATAATGAAGGCCAAAGTTCGAAAATCGTCCAAGGTGTTTAAGAACGAGCTGGAGTTGAAGAAAGAATGGATGAAAGTGACCAAAAATGTCGGCTCCACCATTGCAAAAAATGTAATGAAGGGTCTTAAGGGAAAGGTGCGGGCTTTCAGCGATGGAAAAGAAATTGAATAAAGTAATTATGCCGAAACATAATCCATATGTTTTAATTCAAAGTTTCAAGAAAATCTGACTTAAAATAAATTTTTGGCGAACACTTTTGTCCGGTGCATTTTTTTTCGAGTAAAGGACTTATAAGCATAAAATAAGCATAATATTCATGGATACAACTTCGTCTTATTTGATTTGTTCTCGAGTCATTCATGTAAGGGGCCTAAAAACCATTTGTAAACAATGACTTTAAATGTCGATTTCTCTTGAATCTTAAATCACTCTCGTGAAATGAAAGCAGCATTCGGTATAAGAATGTTAGGTCTACCATATGGAGTAGCTGGATATAGTGAGGTTCTCGTGATTCGTGAGAGATCAACGTTTAAAGTCATTGTTTACGAATGGCTTTTAGGCCCTAATCATGAATTACTCGAGAGTTTTTTTTTTTATTAAATGCAGTCTTCGTACGGTTTTTTTTCCTGATTTTCTGATTAAACTCATAGCCAGCAGTATACGCATAAAATTTATCAAAAAATTTAACAAAACAAACTAAACTAAACTGATTTGAAACACTTAAGAGATTTTCACATATGATTTAGTGGCCCTTCGATAATGAAAACATAATAATTCACTCTGCACAGGTTTTGCCTTTTTTTTTTGTTTAGATGTGCCATTCGGAAAATATACAACCGAAACTCATACATTTCTATTGAAAATTTTACCAATAACAACATTTTGACTAACACTGATAGAAATGCAATGATAATATCTATGTGTCCTATTTATGAAGTTTTGCAATATAACCAACAAATGAAATCTATTTGTAACCACACACACTTCCTATGTGTACACAGAACCATTATGTGTGGCCACACATACATTTCATTTGCTACATAAACTTCATTTGTGTTTCTCAGAAGGTTCTGTTTATGTGTGAATAAATGAATATTATGTGGAATTTTACATGGATTTTTGCCAATAAATATGTGAGGATTATCCAGGCAACAAGCCATAATTGGGAACAAAGAAAAAAAAAAAAACATGTCCCTAACATTGGGTCCACGGTTTTCATTGTTGAATCATTGTTATTTTATCTATGAGAACACTTAGTTTATAACGGGAACTATTTTCTGTACATCTGGGCTGTATTATTCTGTTTATCGGTTCAATTTAGCCAAATTTAGATCATTCGAAGATCATGGAGAAAATCTCAGCGCCAGCATTAGATTAGGGCGAACCTGCTTTTGTAAACAATGGATTTCGTAGTCATTTTCTCTTGAACAAAAGGTCACAAATACAAATTTAGCACTCTTGAGGAAAAAGGAGCTTTATCTCTATCCGCTGATATATTCAGTTTGAAGGAATTCTATTCAACTTCCTATAAATTAGCAGACAAAGTGTTTGTTTACAAAAGCAGATTCACCCTAATCAAATGTTGCCGCTGATCTGTTCAACTTAACCGATGAAATCATGATGTTCAAAAAGTTAGGAAAATCGAAAATTACACGAAATTTACTGTTGTAATTAATGCTTAATGTCTGATTTGCTTCTTATTAAATCGTTTATCTTTAACTAGAAAATAAGAAGAATGATTAGTAATTTCTATTTAATTCCAACTACTGATCTTGACAGATACGGATGGCGTAAACAATGTGCAGACTTTTGCAGTGTCGTGTACTAATACTCGACTGTATTCAGTACGCGTTACTGGCTAAAGTCTGCACATTGTAGACGAAATACTTATCTGTCAAATAAGCAATCCCTTTATGTGCATTAGATAACGCAGAAATTACTAATCTTTCTTCTTATTTTCTAGTTACAGGTATTCCACTAAACAGCTCACACTCTTATTAAATCGTTTATCTTGCTAGCAAAATAATTTTGTTGATTATCGTTTAAATAAAGACATATTTGGTACATAGGCCGAATGAAGGAGCTAGGCTCACATTACATCCCTTTACCCTATTAGCAGCGGCTGGATAGTCATGAAGAAAATGATTATATTTTTTGGCTTAGGAAGTACTAGCGCACCGGTCCCAAGCTTAATTAGGCTTTTTGACGTTTAATCAGCTCACCCTCTCTGGCACATGCAGAGGAATGATGGTTTGTTTTCCTCCAAAAGATTTTTCTTCTTACTTGCACTCGTGTGATCTAAATGGCGCTTTAGTGTGCGTGCGTTCAAGGTCACTAAGCCTAATGATTCGCCCCTAATAACGTAACTTACACTAACACATCCTCAAATATTCTGTCAAAATAACATCACGGTAAATCTGAAGTATGCAAATATGACTTCAAAGTAGGCACTTTGCGGTTAAATGCAAAAATGCCTAAAGAGGTTATACGTCAAAAAGTGTATACATTTTAGCCATTTTGCTGCATGTGAAAGAGATTAGAAACTATGCATTTTAAGAATATGATTGTGTGTAGAAACTAGTCACTTTTTGAAATGAAGATGATATAAGAAAGTCAGCGCCAATATTTCAAAATTGCAGATCTGCTTTTTTGTAATCAACGACATTTTCTATCGATTTATCTCAAAATCGCAGACAGGCAAATAAAATACAACATAAGGTAGAAAATTGTTTCTTCTTGCAGTTGGGATTGTTAATTTGCAGGAGAAAGTTTTCACTTCCGAGAAAGCGACGGCTTACAGTAGATCCGCCATTTTGAAATGTTGGCACCGAACTGGTCCTACAAAATGGCTATACAGATACAAATTGGAATTTATTTAAAATTTAAAAATACATTTGATAAAATATAATAATATAACTAGATGGCACCACGCTTAGCTTAGCTAAGCTTGACTGACTGCACGTATCAATGGTTGCTACTCCGTGATTAATCAGAGTCAGTGAAATTGCTCAATGAATCAAATGAATGGGGCTGGGAGTAACCGACCATTCTCACTGTACACGTTTCAGATAATGTAACAAAATGGCACCACGATCTTCAAACTTGTATTAAGTTTGTGCCACGGTTTGTGCTTACTTTTGACGTGGAGTTTGAGCTCCTGCACATAATCATCACTTTGGGCACCGGAGCCGCTGATAGGACACTGGATAGTAATTATAATCTTTATTTTTTTTATTAATATATAACAATAATCAAATAGAGATTACTTGCCACGTAGCTTGTCGCAAGCTTTGCTTGCAAGAACACCATTTTTTTATTTTCATTTTCTTTATCAGGCAAAGCCAGTCAACCAGCACAAATCGATTTTTCACTTAGTTGATAGCGTTATTTTTATACATTTGAACTATCACACTTGATTAAACAAAGGTTTTAAAACTATACCTTTTTTGGGATTAAAACGTAGGCATTTTTTGACGTATAGAGGCTCTTCATAAAAATGCCTAGAATGCAGTCAAAAAATGACTACTTCAAAATAACCGTGAGCGAATTAAAACAAAAACAAAGATACTAGTACACGCAAAAAAAACCGCAGTAGAAACTACAATTTCGAGGGTTAAATTAAGCGCAAACGCCAACAATTTTCACCTGACTATAAATGCGTTTGATTTTACCATGCCTGCGGTTAGATCGACCATGGTGTGGTTGATATTAATATGAGGTCTGTCAAATATACCACAAATGTTGAAGGTTTTACCATAAACGTAGTAAATTTGACTGAAATTTTATGGTAGTTTTAAAGATAGGCATAGTCGGGTAAAATGGCAGTTTTTACTACAAGAATTTTTACTGTGTACCGAAAAGCGCAAGAGTGTATTGCAAGGTGCAGACTGCAAGGTGTACTTCGGACCGGGGGGTTTCAAAAAAGGAAACCATTTTAAAAAGCGTTTTTTTTTTTTTTTTTGGTTTTAGGGGGGGGTTTGTTCTTTATCACTTCTGGGGTTCTTGCGTGTGGTTTTGTGGGTAGGAAAAAAACACAAATTATTTTTTTATAAACAATAATAAATTCAATAATATATTGTGGGTTGGTCTGATAAAAATAGAGTGGGGGGGGGAAAAGAAAAATATGTGGGGTTTGTGGAGAAAAAGGGTGGGGGGGTGTTGTTATTGGTGTGGGGGCATTTCTCGGGTACTTTTTCAAACAGACGTATGTCATTTTGTAAACAAAGAGGGGAAGTAACATTCAAACGTAAATTTCTCGAAACCCTTAGCACTTTCATGCAAACTTGGGCCACCAACACAAGGAATAACATTGCTTTACATGATTGTGATGCTACTTTATGTGAGGGTACTGAGAATTTCGAGAAATTTACTTTTGAATCTTACTTCCCCTCTTTGTTTACAAAATGACATACGTCTGTTTGAAAAAGTTTCCGAGATTTGTTTATCGCATTGCAAAAATTCATGTGTCGGACACATACATGTTCACGCAAAAAAAAAAAACGTAGTTATAACAATGAAAATGGGAATCAATTCAACTAAAATTTTGGTTTGAATATGGACAAATAAAACTGATGAACTGATTCAGCAAAACCATTGAATTGAGATAAAACTTCATGATTTTTAGAACTGAAAGACGTGTTTGATTGCTCAAAATAATTATTTATTTCCACATTTTGGCAGGATATCGTGCCTACTATGGATTCTGGAAGTCGCTCTGGTCAAATAAAAATCGATGTGGCATAAAGTTGACCATCTACAAGACGCTGATTAGACAGGTGGTTCTCTACGGTCATGAGACATAGACTATGACCGCAAAAGACCAAAGTCAACACTGAAATTTAATCAATTAGAGAATAACTCGCTGTAGATCTATCTATCAATCATATTATAGTATATTATAATTAAACTTACATTAGGCAAACTATCGTAGGCAGAGGCAGAGCCAGAAATTGGCCATGTCGTCAGCAATGAGAAACGTATACAATAACAATATGCATGATCGGTAGGCTAACAGCATGAAAAGTGCGCTCACAAATATTTTGTTAAAACAATTAATTAATCATTTTAGTGACATAAATGTGATTGTTTTAAAATAAATATTACTTAAATTAATGTAACACAGCAGTGATAACTTTAAATACCTTTATGGATTTAACTTGAATAAAATTATGAATTGATTTGGAACTTTTTTTTAATGAATTTAAGCAAATAGAAACCTCTTATTGAATAGCAACAAAATATTTTGTTGATTCAAAGCAGAGTGATTTCTTTGCGTGTTATCATTGCTTTTTTTATCAGTGTATGAAGAACCTGGTGGTCACTCAATGAGATGTATATGTATAGACCTCATTGGTGGTCACTCACCCACAGATAATCTATCGATCTGCCAAATTTTATGCATACAATTTTTTACACATAATTCAACAAAACCGATTGTTTATTTCACAATCATAGAGTTATATCTACAGGGTGCGGCAGAAAATAATGCGAAAATGTTCAAACTTAAATATTGGGTTAATTCGTGTAGCTAGTGACTAATTTTTGTCGAAAGTGTATTTTTTTTATGTTTACTATCAAGTGCTGCATCCAAAAATTCTATTTGTTTTATTGCAAATTCGTCAACATGTTCGCGAAAGAAGTGATCACCAGTTTGTTGCTCGCCCAGAAGAAGCCGAAAGAGATAGGCAAGGTGGTAGGGTGCCATTTGGCAACAGTTTACCGCATAAAAAAGTCCCTGCATCATGGTCCTAAGCAGTGGAAGCCGGGAAGCGGACGTCCGCGCTTTGCACGCACGCCGAACGTGATCAAATCGGTCCGTGCCAAAATTGCTCGCAACCCGGTGCGTTCCATAAGAAAACTTGCAAAGGAAGCCAATATTTCGGAGAAATCCATGCGGAGAATCATCAAAGAAGACTTGCATGCATCTTCCAGAGCCAGAGTGAAACGCCACTTGATTGCGGACCGGGTCAAGGAACTACGAGTGACTCGTTCCAAGAGATTGCTGTCCTTGTTGAAGAAGGAAAAAATGATAATCCTGTTCTCCGACGAAAAGCTTTTCAGCATTGATGCTGTGGCCAACAGCCGCACGGACCGGTTCATTTCACTGCAAAAAATGGAGAACGTTCTGGAAAAAGTGAAATTCAAATTTCAAACCAAACATCCGGCTGGTGTTATGATGTTTGGCTTGGTGGTGTCCAACGGTTTGAAAATGCCGCCGATTTTCATTGATGCTGGAGTTAAAATCAATACCGAAGTGTATATCGGTATTTTAAAGGACCAAGTGCTTCCCAGGGTAAAGGCCAACTTCTCCGAGGACCAAAACGTTGTCCTACAGCAGGATGGAGCGCCGTGTCACACGTCCAATCGAACCCGAATGGTTGAACGATAACATGAAGTTTTGGCCGAAGGATTTGTGGCCCCCTAGCAGTGCAGATCTTAATCCGTTGGATTATTCGATTTGGGCATATGTTGAGGCACAAGCCTGCAAAACATCACACCCTAGTGTGAAAACCCTGAAGTCAACCATAACACGCACATGGCAGTCAATGTCGGAAGACTACGTCCGAAAGGCATGCTCTGGCTTCCGGCGTCGGCTCGAGGATGTTATTAATAAAAATGGAGGATACATTGAATAAATTTGTTTAAAAGGACTTTATAAAGATAACTGCACCCGAAAATGTTGATATTATTGCTTGAATTAGTTGAAAATGGGATTTGAAAGAAATAGAGAAAATTTTCGCATTATTTTCTGCCGCACCCTGTACATTAGAAACAATCGATTAGAACAGTCTTTCTGTAAAATTCTCGAACTTTCTGTGGTACACCCGCCATCAAGCTCCGTACGGTATCCTCAGATACGCCGGCCGTGACGATTCTCCATCTTCTCTTGAAATCATCGGTACCATTTGCTTTCTTCTTAGTTTCGAAGAGTTTCCGCTTAACTAGAGCCCAGTACTTCTCTATTACGCGTAGTTCTGGACAGTTTGGTGGATTGGCTGTTTTTGGCATGTATTTGACCTCTTGTACCTTATACCATTCCAGGACGGATTCCGCATAGTGACAAGTGTAGTAGAGCGAGTTGGCAAGGAATAATATTTAAATCAAGTTGGGTTAAAAATACACAAGCGTGATACATGATTCAAGAATAGAAGGAATGTTTCATCAACAGTTACCAATCGACTCCAACAGTCCTTTCAATTCCGCATCAGCAAGTCTAAAGACTGTTTCGAAGTGCTGTCGCGTTCGTGTTTTTTGGTCAGGCGTGAGCACGCGCGGCCCCCAGCGGCAGGATAACTTTTCCATATGCAGAATCTCGCCCAAAATATGGCGTGTGCGCTCAGTACTAATCTTTTTGGCATCTAGCTCACGCACCTTCACTTTCCGGTCAGCCAACACCATTTCATGAACTTTTTTGACATTGTCCTCTGTAACCGCATCGGAGGAGGGCCTGCCACTGCGGACTTGATATGTAGTGGAGTTGCGGCCACCACGAAACTCGCGATACCAATATTTAACGGTGTAATCTGACGGAGCATTTGCCCTATAAAGGCCTTCCCAAACCGCAGCGTTTTTTTGCCGCCGCGGCAGTGAAATTGCGGCTAAAAAATCGCCGCGATGTGTTTATTTGGCGGCTTATTGGAGCACACAAACCGACGCGATTAAAAAATGCTTCGCGTCGGTTTGTGCGCTCCCATAAACCGCCATGTAAACTATTCGCGGCAATTTTTTCGCCGCGATTTTGCTGCAGTGGCGGCCAATGTCAAAAAAGTTCATGAAATGGTGTTGGCTGACCGGAAAGTAAAGGTGCGTGAGCTAGATGCCACAAAGATTAGTACTGAGCGCACACGCCATATTTTGGGCGAGATTCTGCATATGGAAAAGTTATCCTGCCGCTGGGGGCCGCGCATGCTCACGCCTGACAAAAAAAACACGAACGCGACAGCACTTCGAAGCAGTCTTTAGACTTGCTGATGCGGAATTGGAAGGACTTTTGGAGTCGATTGGTAACTGTTGATGTAACATGTATCCAACATGGATATTACACACCAGCGAACATAATAAGTGACCGACAATGGACTAAAGCCGAAACGGCCTATGGAGGCTCAATGGGTCGGAAAGATTTTGGCGTCGGTTTTCTGGGTTTGTCATGGCATATTCTTCGTGGACTACCTCGAAAAGAATAAAACCATCATCAGCAAATATTACTGTGCATTATTGGAGCGGTTGAAGGCCGAAATTGTTGCAAAACGGCCTCACATGAAGAGAAAAAACAATTTTGTTTTTGCAAGACAATCCGCCGGCGCACAAGAGCATCACAAGCACGGCTAAAATCAAGGACTTACGGTTCCAATTGCTTCCGCATCCACCCGATTCGGCTCTCTCGGACTATTATCTATTCCCAAACCTCAAAAAATGGCTCATCAATAAAAAAATCAGGTCACGCGAGGAAATCATCGACGCCACGGAGGAGTATTTTGCAGACCTTCCGGAAAACTACTTTTCCGAGAGGATCAAGAAGTTGGAAATCGCTGGAACTATAGTCAAGAGACACTTCAGTCTGCGGGGCATGAAGAAAACGATTTTTTTGGCTCAGTAAGTACTAGCATACCGGTCCCAAGCTTAATGATTCGCCCTTAAGACCGTAACTCACACCAATACACTCTCAAATATTCTGTCAAAATAACATAGCAAATCTAAGCAAAAACAAAGATACTTATATCAAAAGGTGCTGAAAGGGGAAGATTGCCTGACAAGGTGCAGACTGCAAGGTATGCTTCGGAACTAGGGGTTCTACAACAGTGAACCAATTTCAAATCACTAGTTGCACATTGATTGTTGCTTCAGTGGTACCAGGACTAACGCATGAATTTCATCGTAATGGAGTTGAATCCACCAGCTACCCGTTAGATTTCGTTAGATAGAAAAATATTCGACAATAGTCAAGCAGTAGCTGAATAAGAGTGGCAAAGGAACTCGGGATGCTGCAGAGATGTCGTGATGGTGGAATAAAATGGCTAGGCTGATCATCAATGTTTCCAAGAAATGATAAATGGTATCAGTTGAAAAAAACTCTCGCAGTTCAGTTATTTGATCAAAACTACAATAGTATAATATTACTATTACTTTTAAGAAAGTGCAATAAACAAAATGTCTCGAGATTTATTTTTTTCATTAGAGCGAATCTAACATTGAGAGATTATCTTTGTTCACTTTCTTTTTCATTATTAACTAAATCTTTTTTTACGTTTTTCGTTATACCAGGGGCTAGTTCGCTCAGGAGTATTTATTTTTAGTTCAGGAAGTACCAGCAAATCAGTCCCAAGCTAAATAAATTATCCCTTAAAACACAACTTTCAATAAATAACCTCTCAGATAGTCTGTCAAAATAACACAGTGTGAGTGAGTGTGAATGAGTACAATCCAACACCCACCGTCCGGCAGTGTTTTAATGTTTTTAGTACTACAAACAATAGCTCACGAAAATACCACAAAGATGACCACAGGTACAAAATAAACGAAAACCAATACGTTACGAAGAAAAAAAGTTGACAGCTCTCGAAAACTCAACCGTCCGCGGACAGCGCTTGCTGCGATTCCAGTCTGTCAAAATAACACAGTGAATCAAAACAAAAACCAAGATTCTACACTGAAAAAAATCTTTCATTTAGCTACTACTGGAAACACATGTAGATATTTTCCAATACTAAAATAAGTGTTTTTTACATGAATATCACATAGAAAAATAAATTCTGCTTGACTAATTATTTACATTTCACTGGACACATAAGATTTACTTGATTTTGCAAAGCATTTTCCGCTTACTGAATCACATGAAAGTTAAGTGAGTTTATAGTGGATATTTTCCACTGATTATGTGAATATTTTTTTGGGTGTAGTAAAGCGAAAGAATGGAATACATAGTAATGGTGTGCTTGGGACCAAAAGGGCTTTAAAGCAGTGAGCCAATTTTAAATCGCTTGATTCCTATTGATTGTTGGTACTGTTGTCTTTAGATCAGTAGTAAACAATTCCCCGAGTGTTTTATAATGGTGCTGTTATCAATGAAAAAGATCGAGAGAGAAGAGAATCTCTCGTTGTTGGATTCGTCCTTTTGAAAAAAAAAGTTCCTAGATTTGAAAAAAATAAATAGTTTGAATAGTTCGAAAAATCTTCGGGGATCCAACCGGAATTTTTTAAACCGCTGATTTTACGAGTTAGTTCGCCAGCTGAAGGGAGTTGAGGTTACTGCTTCGGAACTTGACACTATGAGTCAGCTATTCAGTTCGTGGCCATCATCATATGATTCATACGATGTTGTCACAATGGCTTAGTTGAACCTAGAAAAGTATCAGTAGGAATTGGATACGATGAATGCGCGTTGTCTGGCGTATGAACTGCTCGTATTGAAAATGAAATGGCAAGGTGGTGGCGTAGTTAATTCTGACTCAGGTGGGACACTCTACGCCACTGCACTAATTTGAACGGCTCCACAGACTATCAATACTCATTGTTTTTAAATAGTGGATTTGTGATATGCAAACTTCCTAATTGAATTAGTGTGCCAATAGAAGATGTCCACAACCTTTGTCAATTTAACATCACATTTAGATTGTTCTCTGTTTAGAGATGAAGCATTCGAACCCTGTATTAAAAATGTCAAAATCGCTCTTCAAACAAACGCCTTACCTTATTCAAAACATAAAAAATGCCGCTAATTTACAATAAATACATCCTACGTCAGAGAGAGATTCGGACATGCTTAACTTTCTAAGGGTGATTTGGTAGTGCAAAATAGTCACTCGTGCACTCTCCTCAGTTGATCCGGTTCCCATAGTCTACCGTAGGAAATAGCCTCTGAGTCTGCGGTGGTGACAGTGCGAAACAAAAATCGTAATCAGATCAGATAACGCTTTGTGTGCGAAACTCAATTCAATACAAACCAATCGAGAAACTTGCGCCCTCAGCGACGAAACCGCATCCATAGCGTACTGGACCTTCTTGTTCAGCTCATGGGTCTCCGATATCGATCGGCGATCCTCGTTGAAGATTATCTACGAAATCGGAAAAGGGGCCAAGGGGGGAGCAAAAGAGAAAATGAGACCGTGGTTAGTGATAAAATTACACCGTTTGCACTAATTTGCATGGCTGCAAAGCTGGGAGGTGGAGACTTCATCGTTTGAACATACGAACCTTCTCCAGTTTGGTTAATCGGGTATCAAGGCTATCGTAATCGACGTCGTTTTCCATATCTCTGGCCTCGAATGCTACATCGTTAGTCGTTTCTGTGAACAATGGGGTGGGAAACGGGGAAATTGATTACTGATCATTTTATTTTCTTCGGAATTCCGGTTTGCAGATCCTACCAATTTTCTTGCAGCTGTGACGATCCGCCTGGAGTAGGAAACCTTCACGGCAGGTGCAGTAGTAAGACCCTTCCGTATTATAGCATGTTTGATCACATGGTTTGTGTTGTTGGCACTCGTTGATATCCAGCTCGCACTGTGACCCGGAGAATCCGGCTGGGCAGGTACAGGAATCTGGAGCCGTGCAGCGGCCTCCATTTCGGCATTGACTGCGACAAATGGCTGGGAGGAAAACGGGTGATCGAATAAAAATAAAACTTAGCAACAATGTCGAAAAAAAAAATAATTGGAAGAAATTCAGAAACCCTGGTATCGCCTAACCAACACGCCGTGTTCAGTAGATATTGATCCTTCCGACTACTTTTGGACCAGCTGTTGTCGTATAACGAATGTAGTTTGTAGCTGTTTTGGACCCAGCTGTTGTCGTATAACAAATGTAGTTTGCAAAATTGACTATTTTTTTTATCATCTGTTATCATTATTTAAGAACGATTTATGACAAACGATAGTAGTTACATTTAAAACTATATATATTATCAGCATGTAATAGATATGAAATTGAGTTTTTCACGAGCAGTATTACTCCAGTTATTTTCAGTTATTCAGTTAAAACCTGTTTTAATTCATTAATAAAATTGTGAAAATAAGTCACGAGGAAAAGGTTTGAATTTCATAACATTGCCTTATGAAATGCTATGATTGCTGTCACAAACCCTTTAAAACATTAGTTTAGTATTAGTTTCATTGTACAGCCTTATGAAATTTATTTGTTGGTGCTATGGAACTCATATTAAAGATTGTTCCGATCAAAATTTGGTCAAACAGTAATGTGTATGAGTCGATCAAAGTCTTTATTTATAAGTCTAATTCCTTTTCTTTTTCAAGTTCAGTTAATACAGAATACAGGAGAAATATTCAGCTAAACTTCCTTTTTACCGAATGCGAATTGCCGGGTCTTTCGTTTAACATCTGCCATAAGATTTTGTACAGTCTCCTTGTCGCCGCAGAACGCCAGTTTGCCTTGAACTGTTTCTCGCTCACAACAGCTTTTTGAGTCTTCTTAAGGTTCCGCTTGACGATGGCCCCCTGGCGTGTAGGGAGGCATCTTGGCCTTGGGCACCACTTGAACGTTGTTGGCAGCATACCACTCCATGGCCTTTTTTCCGTAATGGCAAGATGCCAAATCCGGAACCCATCACGCTTCATGGTTTTCTGCACAAAACCGTCTGACACTTTGGACTTTTAGCGACATCTCGAATTGACATATTTGGACGGTTCTTGAACTGTTGCATCACTTTCCTGGCCATTTTACTGTCCACTTTTACGACCACTCCCTCCACTCAGATGCTTCTTGAAGGTTCTTATCACATGAGACATAGCTGTATTTGCAATTCCATGTTTTTAAAGCGGTCCATCGGATGCCTCTGGTTTTCATTGTAAATGAACAATTATTTTTTCACAAACAATTTCTTGTTTCGACGACATGACTGGAACTACTGTATAAATAACTATAAAAACTAGAAACATGTAAACAATACACTATGAATAAGATTTGCTCAAGTTTTCGGGTTTTTTACTCATTCAGTTCAAAAGTAACAGAAGATTTTCGGTGTGCCATTTTTATCGAATACAAACTTTATTCACAATATTTCATTAAGTCAACTGGCGAAACTGAAAAGTGTGAGTATTGGAGTATCGGTTTGAAAGGCCATAAGGAAGTTTGGTGAGTATTGTAGCTTCACGGACGCACCAAAATGTGGTAGAAAACCAGGACCCATGGACCGAAAGATGAACCGGAAGATCATGATGGATTTATGGCTATATCAATTGAAAGTTAAAGAAAGCGGGAAAGGCAACTCAAGACGCTGCACAGATGGCTTGATGTTGAAAGATAAAAAAACAATCCCGAGAAACCACTGGTTTTATGTGTATGGATTCTATGTCAGCCAGACTTTCGAAACGACTTCTTTTGCGTAATTTTATGCCACTTTTTCTAAACCAGGTGTACTGTTTTGTTTATGTGAAACAATAGCTGAAAGCCTAGTGATTCCACACACATATTCAAGAAGTGAAAACATGTATGTAATTGTTGATAAATGAAGGTTTTAATTTTTTTTTTCATTTTTTTTACAGCGTACCCTTTATGTGCTTGGATTTCTTATTTTTTTGGTTTGCTTAAAGTAGTCCATTATAGTGAATAGTCTATTTTCAATTCAACAACAGGAATACTTACGTTTATGACATCCTTCGACAATGCTAGTGGTGGTTTCCCAACCGGGGCAGCATGCGTGCACGTCTCGCTTGATCTGATGGTAAGTCGGCTCGTAGTTCGTACTGCACAATCAAGTTGCATAAAGTGGACCATGGAAGAAATAAGCCAATACAATCTGCAATTAGCGTCATTGATATATCTCGAATAATTTTCAGCTTCCGTTGGAAACTGGAATAATCAACTACCGAAAATCGGGTTTTTTCAACTACGTCCAATACGGTGAATAATATCTAGAACGAGGATAAAAATCGATTTTCCAGTTTTCAACTCGAGCGACAAAACCATTATTAACGCTACCGCAAGTTGTTGTTAATCTTGATTGATTCCGTAAATCGTTGTCATTCGACACATATATATCTAGCGTTCAACAGCATAAGGGCCTGTCTGTCGTGATCGATGTTTTCTATTATTTCTCGTCGGTTTCACTGGTTTTCAGTATACCACTGTATTGGCAAAGTATTAAAGTCACATTAAGGCCATTACGATTTCAAACGCTAAGAAAGGATAATGTTGGAATTCTCTGACTGATACCTACCGCACACCGGTGCACAGCTTCTGATCCGAACAGGGTTGGGCAAAGTGTTTCACGGTCGATTTTCTGTAGATTGGCACATGGACGGTCCGTTTCTCGGTGCATACGTTTTTGCTGCAATTTGAAAAATGAAGGAAACAGATTAGTGATCTCCAACCACACTCGTGCGAAAACGTTCATGGGAAACACAAATGCCTCTACGGTGCATTTCCGGGGTTCAGTTAATCACATGTGAAGGTCAAGATGGTTTGAACACTTTCGAGCATTATTTTAGCACGCAACAGTCTATCCCTCGTCTACTCATCGATGACCGGTCGTGTTTGACCAAATATGTCGCAAGTCATAATTCAGCTCTGTGCAACTACTGCCTATTTGTGAGATGGCTAATAACACGGAATGGACCAATTGCCTGTTCAGAAGTCAATAAATTGCACCTCACGATCACGGTAAGGGCTCATAAAGCAGTAATATTCTGTGCACCCCAGCCAAGTAGCTTATTGTCTCGGTTTAGTTTAATGTAGGCAAGCGACAGAACGAACTGCAGCTACAGAAATAATCGTGGTTCGATCCCGAAAGGAGAGGAGGCTAATTTGCATAAAGACTGCGTCGCGAACTTAAAGCGCCAATTGGGCTTGTTTGATCGTAAACTAATAGCTTCAGGGCTGGCGATTTCATTTCATGCAGTAGGCATACAATGCAATTGGCAATGTGAATAACTCTATATTTGTCAGACGTCTGCGCGGGGACAATGGCAACGACTACGATTGTAACTCTGTTTCATACACCATAGCTCCTTCGCTGCGGCAATCCGGTGTCATATTTGTCAGGAATTTACAACATATTTAGATGCAAGTGGCAAAGCTAATGCTTAACAAGCTGAATTACTAGTTGATGGCAGCTGAGTTTCTTTATTTGAAATTAAGTCATTAATTGATAGTTGATTTATGCCGGATGATTGTTGAGTAGAGGGAATGTGTTATTTTGATTTATCAGTCATCAGTCATTTCCTAGGATATTTTTATTTTTGTTGACGTAGACTTCGTTTTATGGGAAGGTATAGGAGTATAAAATGAAACTTTAATGCTAGAAACTGAATCTTACAATTGAGGTCTTTTAATACCTCTCGATGTGTTGAATACACGATATGTTACTTCTCAGTTTTCGTTCATTTTTAAAGCCCTGCTAATTTAGAATCGGTAGGAATTCAATCGGTTGTACAGCAATGTTTCTCGACTATTCTAGACAGAAAAATTTCCTACATATAGTTAAAAGTATATTCGACCATCAAAATACTTCACTCAATATATTCATATGATAAATTGGTTATTGAATTAATAGTAATGCTAGCTGCTGTCACTCAGGTATTTATTTTAATTTGTTTTCTGTGATATATGTTTCCCCATTTCATATCTCTGGTAGTTTTCGATTGTAGCTTAATGTGTTGTCAATGGGTATTATTCATTTCAGATTATTCCTTTATTAACCAAAAGTCTGCAATTTTAGTCTTAATTTAGTCTGGTTTCACAAGTATAGCCATTTCACATTGGACCTATCGATCTCAGATCAGTTGTTCTAACTCGCGGTTTATTGGCTCGAACGCAGATTAAAAAAAAAACAACTTATGTCTGGAACAACCAGCAAATACCATGATTTTTTTTTTTGTCGAATTTGATTCCTTTAGATGTATTCTCTTGAGAAGCAAGTATTTCCTGAAAAATCATTGCAATTAGTCTAAATTACTTCTATGCATTATTACACAGTCTTGTCTTCCCAATGATGGGTCCTCCCTTAGCTCAGTCGGTGAAGGCGAAGCAACAAAGCAACACCATGCTAGAGGTGGCTGGGTTCGATTCCCGGACTGGTCTAGGAATTTTTCGTTAAGGAAAATCTCTCGACTCCCTGGACATATATATATATATATATAGGATATGATTGTACTTGCCACACAATCATATTAATGCAAAAGTGGTACCTGGCATTGAAAGCTCTCAATTAATAACTGTGAAAGTGCATTTAGAACACCAAGTTGAGAGCCAGCAATAAGCGAATTATGAAAGCAATAAGCTTGAAATGCTAAGGGAAGTCACGTCTTCCCGATGAAAATCCACCATCCCACTTTATTTATTAGTGGCCCCAACAAAAACTTTACTGGTTTCAATCGGATCAAATCAGCCCTATAGCCCTGTGCACAGCAAAAAATAATCAAAATTACATGCGATGTAAAACGTGTGCATAGTAAAAATATACCTATGTAATGTATAGTGTTCCTTAGTTTTATATTTAAATTCGTGCACAAAACCGGAGCATTGATAAACATGAAAAAATATGTCTTTTTGCTTTGAATCATATATTAGTACACGGTGCAAAAATAATAAATCACAGTGCACTCGTTTTCCAATGCATTGTCAAACGAATTTACACAATCATGTCTTCCATTGAAATTTATCAAATAGAACTACTGTTCTGCTTCTCTTGCTTAGCTGTCATTTTCCATCCATAAGCCAGATGAAAGAAGAGTACATTTATTTGTCACTGCAGTTTGCAAAGCGTACATCGGATGTTTACACCTGCTTCCGTGATAAATAGTTCAAAAAATAACAACTACGTGTCTGTGAAGTCTTGTGCGAATTTGCTAAAAATTTGTTGTTGGTGGGGGGTATTTTTGTTTCGCAGAAGGGTTTTGTTGTTGTTGGTTTTTTGTGGGAGGTTTTGGTTTTTTTTGTGAAGAAAATATTGGGTTTTGTCGTTTTTGTTGGGCCGCGGAAGGGGTAAAATTTTTTAATTTTTATGTTTATTCTTGTGGTGGGTGTTGGTGGTATGTCAAAAATATACACTAATAAAATTATAATAAATTAATTTGTAACTTATATTATGTCTCTTCTTATCTAACGTGAAAAATAAACTAGAATGTAAAAATCAATGATGCAGTCGTCAGAAGCAGTCCATGTAAAATTTGTAAAAAATTGAAAAATGACAACAAGATGCAATTTACAAGTCGTGTAAATTCGAAACCTCGTGTGGTTTTAAAGCTATTTGCATGCTCTTTTATGTGCACACTAGCCTTCCTGGATGCACATAAAAGGAGCGGCCCGTAAGATAGAAATTTCCATCTCTTCTTAAATTTACAAGACCATAAACAAATCGATAAGATAACTTACATGACCTGACGTAAAAATAAGTTGAGGAACCCAAAATGACATTTGCCAAACGCTGCTACTGTAAATGCAAAATCAAATATTTCTTGAAGACAGTTTTGATCTTGTTCAAATCAGCGCCAACATTTGATTAAAGCGAATCTGCTTTTGTAAACAAACACTCTGTCTGCTAATTAATCGGAAGTTGAATACAGTTCCTTCAAATTGAATATATCAGCGGATAGAGATAAAGCTCCTCTTCTTTAAAGAGTGCTTAATTTGTATTTGTGACCTTTTGTTCAAGAGAAAATGACTACGAAAGCCATTGTTTACAAAAGCAGATTCGCCCCAATCTAATGTTGGCGCTGAAATTACCATCAGAAAAATTCAAGAGGCGATAATAATATTTAAGAAAAAAAAAGTTGCTCAATGTCATGGATCAGCTTAATCTTACGCTGTGGGATTCCGCGTAATTCGTCTCCAAATTCTTGTAACATATTTGAGGATGCTCGAAGGTGTCGCCATGTTCAGATTAATGAATATTATAAGCAAATGAACTCCGTGTATTACGCTGCGTAACCGTGAATCAAATTTTCCTTTCAGGACTGTACTTTATTTTCGAGCATTACATTTAACGTTAAGACGTTTAACGTCGATCTGTGATGCATTTAATGTAGCATGAAATAATCGTTTAAAATGTATCTCGAAGCATTGCAAATTTAAACTTGTGACCTGCCGTAACGCGTGGAACCGACTGCCTTTAAAACATTTCGGTTGTTATTATAACATCAAAGATAACGATCATGCAAATGTACGGCCTTCAATTCCCACACACTACCAAAATGGCATGTAAATTTCTGTCCCCTGAGACCGACACATGCAAGCGTCCTTTAGCACATAAGAATGAGTTGAAAAGGATGAGAAAATAAATTCAATCAAACACATCTTTCGTCGAATTGCGTATGTGTCAGTTTCAGGTGACATAATTTTACACGAAATCTTTCTTTACGTTCCTCGACTTTTTACAAACATGAATTACGTCTCGTGTAAAATTCATAATTTTTAAGTGTGCAGTATTCAGTCTAGAGGCTAATTTTCAACGCTTAACGGATTTAGATTTCCGATAACCGAATGTATTCGAGCATATATAGTAAATGTAACATTCGGAACGTGATTTTGAGTGAGCCAGTATTCATGATTTTGGTCTTCAAATGAGGTTGTAAAAATACATTAAATAGAGCATACAATTGAGTTATATTTATATTTAAGTCTCAAAGTATTTACGGGTAACAAGAATTACATCACTCGTAATATTCATTATATTTAAGAGTGCCTGAAAATAGATTGAAAATTACAAAACAAATTTGACTGTGTATCTAGTTTCTCGTGATACGTGAAATCAACTCTGCTGTAATAAAATATGCTTTTTTGTTACTACAGAATTACTAAAATGAAAATGACGACAAAGTGTTGAATTTAAAAGATGTTTCACGTGCTACTTGGGTGCAAAAGTGTCGTGTCTTCCCAATGAATATCATCCATCATACTTTGAGAGAGGCACCAGCAGCATTCTTACTGTTGACATACATAGGTCCTAGCCGGCTTTTAATTGTTGTTAAATCGCCGTGTTTTCCAAATGAAGATCTTCCATTACACTTTGTGAGTGGTCCCAACAGCATTCTTACTATTGATATAAAACGGTCCAAAATGGCTTCAAGGACCAGAGGTCGGTCGCACCCTCCTTCGAAGTTGTCAACTCACCATTTGAAGCCCGGTAATCAGTACGAAAAGTTACAGTACTTAAACTTCGAACGATTTTGTAGCTGCCTATTGAATGTTAGTTCCATAGCTACTCGTATTAATTTGAATTAATAAAAAAAAAACGCTATGTAATAAAAATCATTGGACAGTTTATTGTGGAGTTGTTCAATTCGAAAAACTATAAGGTGCAGCCCCATTGGGTTGCTCGAAATGGTGACGTAGGATTACGCAACTAAATGTAAGCCAGTTTGATTGTACAATGCAGTATTCTTGGATTTAATATACTTTTGAACCAATATCATATTTATCATATCATCAATTGATTTCTTTCGATTATTAGTCTATTTTCCGTTGATTTAAAATGAAATGCTTTGTAATTTAATATGCTATTATTGTTGTTTTAATACCAGAAGCATCTTAGATAGCAGAGAAACGACTGAGATATTAACACTCAAAAAATGTTCACTTTTCGTGACGGTCGCAATTAGTTTTGTTTTAAATTGTACCCTAGTATAGAAAACAAACACATAGTCCTACACACTACCAAAATGTCGTGTTAATTTCTGTCTCCTGAGACCGACACATGCAAGCGTCCTTAAGCACATAAGAATGAATTGAAAGAGATGAGAAAACAAATTCAATCAAACACATCTTTTGTCGAATTGCGTATCTGTCAGTTTCAGGGGACATAATTTTACACGAAATCTTTCTCTACGTTTCTCGATTTTTTACAAACATGAATTACGTCTTGTTAAAACTTCATAATTTCTAAGTGTGTACGTCGACAAATCAAAATTCCAAGCTTTTCGGGGGAAAGATTAAGTGAGGAACAAAGGAATGGCATTTTACAGTCTCATTAGTCTTAAACTGTTACAATTGTTAGCACATTTTCTGTGATAACCGGCTCCCCTTGCTTATCACATTCACTCAAGCCATGCTATCGAAATACATTACCAAACAAAAATGTCATATGATTGTTCTACACCACGACACTTTCGCCGAAGACCTTAACGATTATATTACTCTTTTTTTTATGGAATGACTTGTTTTAATCTATTTGAATGAAATGAGAATTTCATTTTTTTTATGAAATGACCAACTCATAATTTGCTTGATCTCATTCTTGAAATACCATAATACAATAAAGTAGTGTTGACACTATTGATCAGAAATCACTGAACACACGAAAATTGAATGAATAGAATGATTTAAAGGTAGCGAATGAATGTCAAATGATTTTTCCCTGCTTTGTTTGGACTTCGTTCTAACGACTGTTCCAGAAAGTATAAGCACACCTTATTTAAACGATAACTTTGAATATAATGAAATATTTCAACATGTTTTTGTGTTACCTATCAAAATGCGCGGTCTTACCCCGGAACAACGAAAAAGTATCGTGCACAAATGGTGCACTGTATGCGGACTCTCCTTGAGAAAAATTGCCAAGGAAGAGAATGTAAGCGACGGAACGGTACGATCTGTGATTCGAAAATATAGAGAACAGTGTACGTTTGAAGATGCGCCGAAGAGTGATCGGAAATCCGGTCCTGTTAGTCCGGATATCGATAAAAAGATCAGGGATGCCTACAAGCGAAAACCAGTGACTTCCGTTCGGGATGTTGCGAAAAAACTAGGGACCTCGTCGAGTAACGTCATGCGTGCCAAAGAAAGACTTGGGCTAAAAACAGAGAAGCAGAGAAAACCCAAAAGAAACCCAAAACAGGCCGCGTCCGTGAAACCACGGGCCCGCAAACTGTACGATTCGTTATTGTGTAGACATTCTAGGTGTATAATAATGGACGATGAAACGTATGTGAAACTAGATTACAAAACGCTTCCCGGACCACAATTCTATACTGTAAGCGAAGACAACGACATCCCCGAAACGGAGAAGGCAATTTTTACCGAAAAATTCGGTAAGAAGGTTATGGTTTGGCAGGCAATATGCGAGTGTGGTAAAACATCTAGTCCGTACATCACAACGGAGACGATGAACACTCAGAAATACGTTAAGGAATGTCTCCAGAAGCGATTATTGCCGATGATCAGGCAGCACGAAGGTCAAGTAGTGTTTTGGCCTGATTTGGCGTCATGTCATTACGCAAAGGACACTTTAGAATGGTACAAAAGTCAAAATGTATGTTTCGTGCCGACAGACATGAATCCGCCGAACTGCCCGGAGGCACGGCCAATCGAGACTTTTTGGGCTTTAACCAAAGCAAAGCTTCGAAAATTCATAAAACCAGCGGACGACATCCAAAAATTTAAAAAAGATTGGCCAAAAGTGGTCAAAATGGTAGGAAGTACCACTGTGCAGAAGCTAATGGGTCATTTTTGAGGAAAAGTTAGAAGTCTTGGCTATGATTAAATATTTTGATTAAACGAGAGTAAAATATCACATTAAACACAAATACAAATATGATTGGCTAAATAAAATTATTAAAACTAAAAAAAAACATAACTTTTTTGTTATTTTGAAAGTGTGCTTATACTTTCTGGAACAGTCTATACAGTTTGCACTTTTCAAAAGAGACGGCGGTAGAAAACGATGGTACAACCGAAGGCACTATGCAGCTCAAAGCGAAGCAGTGAACGTAGTGAAAACCAATCACTGTTTACAATCCTCATATGAGCGTAGTCGCCAGCACCAGTTTTTGGTGTCCGACCATTCTATTGTCCAGGCAAACGAATCCTGAAAATTTACAGCCTGATTGGAGAACATTGAATCAACATGGGGTTACGGTTCTCGCAAAGTTTTCTAAAAGAAGATAAGTCATTGGAAACTTATTTAAACAAAAAGCCCTGAAAACTC
This sequence comes from Aedes koreicus, assembly GCA_024533555.2. Lineage (NCBI taxonomy): Eukaryota > Metazoa > Arthropoda > Insecta > Diptera > Culicidae > Aedes > Aedes koreicus. The sequence goes on from JAHHFK020002930.1 coordinate 384,260, forward strand.
AAATTGTAATCCCCAATATTACTCCAAGCAACAGTTAACTCTGTGTGGAGTTTTTGCATTTATTTTTAATTCGGTTACTTTTGACTATAAAATTTACTAGAGTTATTTTATCTTATTCCCCCTTCACAAAAACTATAAGGGACAGCCCGATAGGATTGTACGAATTGTTGTCTTAGAACTACAAGAAAGTTGTTTTTTCATTATTCCAATTGATTATCATAATAATCAGGATTTCTGTCAGAAAGAGCGTAATAAGTTTGTTCGAAAACATATGAAAATCATCCTTGAAGTTAAATAAAAAATATTCAATATTAATTCTTTCTGTGAATATAATGATGACAGAATGTAATAATAATTGCTCAATCAAAATAATATGTGGTCGTTTCGATTGAACATTCAATGACAGAACCCAAAAAAGTGTTCCAATATTCAAGAAATTCAGATGCATATTGAAATAAGTTGGGAAGTTGGGATTGATCCTCCCATTGTAAACTTCAGCCCAAAACCGATTTTTGCTCGATTGTCTTTGCTAGAAACACTTACGTAAAACCACTTGAATTCATCAATTTCCTCAATTATAAAACAGAACTTTTCCTTGATTAAATGTTTTAAAGTTTTCAAGTAAATATTTGGAACTTTAAACAATTCAACACATTGCTAGACTTATTTTCGATCGGTTGCTTGAAAAATTGCGAAAATCATTCAAGAAAGCACTGAGTTATTAACGCTCAAAAGCAGACCACTTTTTAAGGTGCTCTCATTTTTGGTACCCGTAAAATGTACACAGTTAGAAAATTTTACAGTATTCGGTAATTTTTAACCGAACTTTTTACAGATGAACGTTCGGTAATCCAATTTACCGGATTTCGGTGAAATTTTACAGTTTTCCGTTGAAAACATTACCGAAAATTGTCAAATTTTACCGAAATCCGATAAATCGGATTACCAAACGTTCAGCTGTTGCAAGTTCGGTAAAAAATTACCGAATACTGTAAAATTTTCTAAGTGTGAACTCTTATATAGAAAACAAAATCGTTGTCTATGTCAAAAGAGTTTAGAGTCGGAAGAGTTTAGATTATGAAAACAACTTCAGCGTTTTCTTCCTTAGAGAATACAATAACTAGTGAGACTTTTATAAAAAGTGAAGGACGGGGGGAGGTAGCTCCTCACATAACGAAAAACAATTTGCTATATAGTCAAAACTGTATTTCGAATGTAAAATATATTATCACATGTTATTGTTATCAAGTAGTTTAATCTCATTTTCACCATACAACGTCTACATTAACACATATTGTTAATGTATGCCATATTGTCATTGAAAGGTTTTTTATTGTTTGCCCTCGGTCTGGATTATATACCAACTCTTTAGCATAGAGTACAGCAAAAATTTTGTTCGTGTAAATTGCCATTTTTTATGGTAACTTAACTTAACCGTCTATTCAGCATATTGTTATTTGACCTTCTACCATCTTGCATATTGTGAAAACTTTATTGGAGATTGTTAGTTTATAATTGGTGACTATAAGGGTAAATGTCGTAACAAAAACGGAAACGGTCGTCAAAAATAAGGGGAATGGTCCAGGAATGGTTTGTGATTATGCGGGTCATCAAAACTTCCGGTTCATCTCAGAGCATCTTGCTATGAGGTACCAGGTGGGTCTCCACTGATTGCCTGTCGATCTGCCAAATTTTGAAGACGTCTGCATTGAGTCATCTCAAATTATAATAATCCGTCGACTATATCACAAAGCATTGCGATTGGTTGAGCGGATTGGAGATAATGAAATAATTGGGTATAGTACCAAATCTCCCCCGGTTGGTGGTAAACCGATGAGCTTGGACATCAATAGAAGCATAAAGTTGCCAGAAGGTACGAAATGCATCTAATGACTCTTATTATTACCAGCTCCCTTAATCTTAGTTTTGGATTATCGTGGATTGTTCTTTAGAAGCTTCTACTTCATTTATCCGGATATTGATTACAGCAGTGAGATGGTATGTCGAGTGTGGTTGTAAAAATGGAAAGTTTACGAACAAAAAGAGTTTGTTTCTAGCATCGGCTGTGAACGGTTGTGTCAATGCTTTATCGCGTAATATTTTGCTTTCGGGCATGGCGTGTTTCCCATTGTTTCATTTATAAAGGGTGTCCCGCATCAAATTGCATCATGGAAAAAACGCTGTCGAAAATTATCTAGTTGACTGATTCTTTTCAGACAATAAAATATAACCCATTAGTAAGCTTTTGGCATATTTATTTCATTCAACTTCAAAGCCATAACCGTACACTCGCACCCTACGCTCAACTCCACTCATTAGGTTCTGTGCAACATCTGGCTGCAGCTTCTTCTGTACGGAAACCTACTTTTTCTTCATGTTTTCCTCAGATTTGATCTACTTGGACGTACCGTAGTGCCTGCTTCAATCCCGTTGGCTTCGTACCACTCCAGGACATGGAATAGTGGCACGACGCTAGATCCGACCAGAAGATCGTAGGACCCTCGTGTTGCTTCAACTGAGGAAGCAGACGCTTCTGTAGACACTCCTTGAGGTAAATCTCCCCGTTTACAGTCCCGGTAATCCTTACTTCCTCCGGAACATCAAACTTGTGCTCGGCGGTGAAGAACAGTAGCCTCGGAAGCTGCCGGAAGGCCGCCTTGACGTAAGCCTCATCATCCATGATGAGACAATGATGCTTCGTCAGCATGTGGGTGTACTGTTTCCGGGCCCGTGACTTTTCCACCGTATTTTGCCGTTCATCATGATTTGGAACCTTCTGTACTTTGTACGAATGCAGTCCTTCCTCGTCCTTGGCTCTCTGAACGAAAAACTTGGACTGATTCAACTTTTTGGCCACATTGGCCGAAGCATTGGGATTCCGCTTAAACGCTTTCTCGACACGCTTGTGATCCTGATCACTAATAGAACATCCATTCTGACTGCATTTCTCCTTCCGTTCGGTGCTCAGAATTCGTAGTAACGTTTAATCACATGACTCACCGTTGGCACGATTCCGAGTTGCGTTCCGATGAGAGAGTTGAGGATTTTCCAGGTGTTTGCGCAAAATCAATCCACGACGTTGCTTTTCAGGTGACGCCATTTTTCCAATTTTTGAAAAACTGACAGCGATAAAAATACAACAAAAACAAACATTCTAAACTACTTCTACCCAAATATTTAAGAGAAAATACCCAATGGGTAATTTTCTGCAGTGTTTTTTCCGTAATGCAATTTGATGTGGGACACCCTTCATATTGTTCGGCGGCGCGAGTTTACTAACGATTGTGAATGATAATTATGATCACATCACTTATCAAGGTGAATCCTGATCCATCGAGCCCAACCCTACAAACATAAGAAAAACCTCCATCCTGTGACATTTGTGGAGATGCAGAGATAAACACGGTCCCTAAGCAACAATGTTCACACTAACATTCCTTCCCTATTCCGACCTGATTGCAAGGATGTGGCCGGCGCCGTTATGGATTATAACATAAATTGAGTCACTGAAACGTGTACAGTGAGAATGGTCGGTACTTCCAGCCGCATTCAGTTGATTCATTGTGCAATTTCACATATGCTGATAAATCACGGTATTTCGGTTGGCGAAGAATCATGATCATCGTCAAAATTCAAAAGCAGTGTTTTCGAACAAAGTCAAATTACTGTCAATGAAAATGTGTGCACTGTGTTCTAGTTGGTGAGCATAAAACAATGTACACATTTTTATAACATTATTTAAATTTCCAACGAAAAGACTGCTTAGTCCGTATTCTCTTGATAATGATGTTTTCAAGTTAACACAAGAACGGAATATCCTCTTGCAGCAAGTCTAAACTGGCAGGTGATTGAACCGAAATAAACTTCCGAATTAAAAACCGGCTAGACGATTTCGCGTCCCAACTTCCTGTCTAGAAAAACACATCTTCAATTTGATGTTCCGACCTGATTTTTGGATCGAAATTCCTTGGACCGAAATAGGCCTCTCGTTGCTCCCATCCTCAACCTGCAATCAATCTGCCGTATTTAAATCTTTCCTCATATTTTTCACCAGCTAATCGATCAGAGTAGTTGAGCATACACGTATTTATAGCACGAATCAGTTTGGGGATTGTCACCTACAAATGTTGGCATTGAATCGAAAGGATTTGACGATGGGGAATAAGCACCGTGGGGAATTGATTTCTATGAAATTACAGAATCAAAAACTAATTATAGTTAGCGTGTCGAGCTATTTTTAATGTGACATTTGTTTGTTTTTGTAAGGTGAAAGATGGGATATTGCTGCACTGATAGGGGAACCGTTTGAATTCCCCTCCTTTCTTCGGAAGTTTCGCGAAAAATGTCCGAAAAACTCAAAAAAGAATAGCATATTCTATATGAGATGTTTTTGCCAAACCAGAATGCGATTTATTTTCTTTTATAAAAGTCGATCGGTACGCCTGACATATATCTCTGACATTACGATTGAGATGAACGAGTTGGATATTACAAGAGGCTAGAGTTTCTAAGCGATCGATGAATGTGTCTTATACTTTGATTCATATTCAAATGTGACTGGTGTCGAACGTAGTAAAATTGAAAATTTCGAATCAATTGCGTTTGACAGTAATCGGCTCAGCACTCTATCAATCTAGTTTTCCGTCATCGCCGGTCGAAAAAAAAAAATCAAACCAGAGAGCGTCGCTCCCCAGAATTATCAAGTGTTTGATTTTTCGCGAAATCTGCTTTCGTGCGCGCGTGGACCACGGGATGTAGCGAGTATGTATGTTATGGGACTCTAATTCAGTGTCTTGACACGACGCGATTCGATTCGATCGATCCGGTTGATCAGTGCTCATTTCCGCTCCGGCTATTCATTCTGAAAATTTCGCGTGACTCATTAGTGCAATCCAGTTCGACAAATGCATTTCGCTTGACGTTCTGTGGCAATGCTGAAGAAGTGCGTTACTATTTGGTCTAGAATCAATTGGAAGATGGCTTCCCGGTCGGGCGAGCCGGTTATTTATAATTAGGATCAAAGTGGATAACAACAAAACGGAAACATTGTCCGATGATGCCAGAGTGTGACGATTCGAGCCGATGCGGTTTGGGTGAGATTTAAAAAGTAAATTATGTTGAACAAATGAGATGCGCGGCCGGTCGATGTCGTCGGCGTCGTCGGTGTTAATGAAAGCCATTAGCGATGATGGTTATGATCTCGAAGCGTGATTAACGCCAGTCGACGATTCGGGAGATGAGAGAAGAGTGTTATTGCAATCTGTGAATGCAATGAATGGGAAAAAATAATCAGGTTTGAAAACAAGATCTCGATGATCCATCCTGGAGGGTGCCCGCTGAGTAGTGCATTATTTAGATGAGAGCTAATTGATATCGTTAAAATGAAGTGCCATTGTGGGAATCTTGGTTATGCTTTGAATGTGTCTGGACAGAGCCAAAATGCCTTCGCATATGAGTCACTATTGATAGGATCTTAAATGTGTGGAGCTCCATGGATGCATTGGATGCCAACACGAGAAATTGCCGCGTCGTCCATGTGACAAACAATAAATTAGATTCCTGACGAGCTACAAAAATATATACTGCTTCAATCGGAGGCGAATCTTTATGGTTCTCGGTGCCAATAATGATCATCATCTCCTCGCCGAAATGTGTTACGGTGGGTGCCGTAAATGATGCAGAGAATTAGCAAGCGGTTGTAGCCGATATGTGTCTGTGGAAATGCAATTAATTGTGATTGGTGATAGTTCGCGTTGATTTCATATGTCAATGGTACTCGTATTCAACTCATCGTAAGTTGTTTGTGCAGGAGAACTGTGACAGTTTTGTATTAAATAATTGGGGCAAGTTGCTAAGTTACGAAAGAGGTGCCTTTATTCGGTAAGTGATTTTTTGGATTTTAGTTAATTATGGATAGTTTTTGTAATTCAAATTTATTAGTTTTTTTTCTTCTTTTGGCTTTATGACATGCGTACCGGTACATAACGCGATGTCCTACACGTTTAGAAATTATCAATTTTACATAAGACGTAATTCATCTCGGATAAAACTCGTGGAACAAATCTCGATTAATTCATGGTTAGGACCTAAAAGCCATTTTAAACAATGACTTTAAACGTTGATATCTCACGAATCACGAGAATCCTACTATATCCAGCTACTTAGTTTCTCCATATGATAGAAAAAACATTCTTCTACCAAATGCTGCTTTCACGAGAGTGATTTAAGATTAAAGAAAAATCGCCATTTAAAGTTATTGTTTACAAATCGCTTTTAGGCCCTTAACACGAACTACTCGAGAAATATTTTAGGTGAAATTATGTCTCTCGACACCGAAACATGCAAAACTCGCCGGATCACAGGATTAAATTTATTTTCTCGTCTTTTTCATCTCTTTCTTATGTCCTAAAGGACGCTTGCATGTGTCGGTCTCAGGGCACCGAAATTTACATGAATTTTTGGTAGTGTGTACAGGGTAGGCCCAAATAAGTGACGCATGAAACAAAGACTGTATCTCCCACGAAAAGACAAATAATTTAATTGTTTCTTTGTTATTCTGTTTCTTATATTTTATTGTTTATGTGTACATATTTACATATCGATTCTATCGCCTTTAGCTTTAATTATTGCCCTTAGTCTCTTCGGAAAGGCATTACATGCGGCACGCACCTGATTCTCGGGGGTTTCATCCCATATCTTCTGTATGGTACACACTACCAAAATGTCATGTAAATTTCTGTCCCCTGAGACCGACACTTGCAAGCGTCCTTTAGCACATAAGATTGAGTTGAAAGAGATGAGAAAATAAATTCAATCAAACACATATTTTGTCGAATCGTGTATGTGTCAGTTCCAGGAGACACAATTTTACACGAAATCTTTCTTTACGTTCCCCGACTTTTTACAAACATGAACTACGTCTCGTGCAAAATTCATAATTTCTTAGTGTGTACATCTTCCCTAAAACTGAAAAAAATTAAACTTTTTCAGTGATTTACGAACCCGATTCACAAGCATTTGGATATTCAGGAACAAAATGATCCCTATTAGATATGATAGAGCTAATTTTAACCACTACAATCTATGGCCTTGAAGAGCAGGGTCTTCATTTTTTCTGACGTTAACTAGAACTAGATCCTTGAAAAAACTGGAATCAAGAAGCATCCATATTTGCATTAACAGCAGTATTTGGAAAACATCATTTTGTGTATCTTAGTTTTACGTCATGTCATGTAAGTTAATATTTCGAATTTTTATGGTCTTGTAAATTTAAGAATAGACGCAAACTTCGGTCCAACGGTCCGCTCTTTTTATGTGCTTGATGTAGACATAAATTTACATGATTTTGCACATGTGTTTGGTTGAATTTATTTTCTCATCTCTTTTAACTCATTCTTATGTGCTAACAGACGCTTGCATGTGTTGGTCTCAGGGGACAGAAATTTACATGACATTTTGGTAGTGTGTACCTACACAGAAAAAAATATGAAAATTACTTTAGATGTAATCTAAAACTTCTTTGAAAATATTTTGACATAATTAATGGTTGAATGCAATTTTCAATTTTAAATATCGTAAATAGCTATAAACACTGCCTTCTTGAAAAGTTATATTATATTCATTACAATCTTTCAGCTTGAATTCATATTTGCAGCCGATAACATATAATTGTACGACACGCTCTTAATTTTGCGTCTTGAACGCTTGAAATTTACGTGATATCAACACAACTCAGTACCACCGCTCAGTTTCTCAAGTCAGAATAAACAAGTCGTGACCACTGCCATGTTGTGTTTGTGCACGTTCGGGAGTGAAACATGAAGAATTGTGAAACACATTTTCAAAACGTACGAAAAAATTGTGTGTGGCTTTGGAAATCGTAGTGAGTGTACGTAGGATTTTTTTGGATCACACACGAATACACCTGAATTCAAGTTCCCGTTGACAAATGTAAAATCGTCTCCAAACCTCAAACCTGAAAATAAGCAATCTAACTGCTGCACCCAAATGGAATTAGCATGATCACTTTTTTAAAAGACTAATAAATAGACGACTTTTGAAATCAACAACCTATTAAATTTATTTTCATCAATGAAAGAAATCAAAAATATATTTTATTTCTAACCTAAAAAAATCTGAACCGTAGATTACAACATATTTTAAATTTCCAGCTCATATATATACAGCACGAGTAAATTTAAAGCTAACCTGTAAATTTAATATCACGCCTAAATTTCTATTGAATATAATAGAGGTAAATGTGTTACATTCAAGTACTCATAATTTTACAGGTTTCGTTCGAACTGTGTACGCTCAATTTCAACTACTTCTATTCAATTTCACCACCTGCCGTGCTCTTACGGACCTATCAATACTTTCTCTTCACATCTTTGGTTCTAGCAGAAATTGTTGTCCACTCCTAGAGTTGCATATTGATAACAATGATATTTCCAATTTTCAACCATTATAGTTAATTGCGTGCTTCGTGCAACAACAAATAACATGATTAGTTTAAATGTATTTAATTTTGAGGTGTTTTACGTAAACAAATGGGACGTTTTATTGAAAATCGAGAAGCTTCAGAAAATTTGAAGGCTTAAGGCCTGTACTCGAAAAAAATGCACCAGACAAAAGTGTTCGCCAAAAATTTATTTTATGTCGGATTTTCTTGAAACTTTCAGGAAATGAACTAATACATATTAGTTTCGGCATAATTACTTTATTCAATTTTCTTTCCATAGCTGAAAGCTCGCACCTTTCCCTTAAGACCCTTCATTACATTTTGTACAATGGTGGAGCCGACTTTTTTGGTCACTTTCATCCATTCTTTCTTCAACTCCAGCTCGTTCTTAAACACCTTGGACGATTTTCGAACTTTGGCCTTCATTATGGCCCAAAATCTTTCCACTGGACGAATCTCTGGTGAATTTGGGAGGTTGGCGGTTTTTGGTACAAAAACAACGTTATTGTCTCTGTACCAATCCAACGTCGATCGCGCGTAATGGCATGATGCCAGGTCTGGCCAAAATAATGTCTCGCCTCTGTGGGACCCCAGGAAGGGCATCAGACGCTTCTGGAGGCACTCGGTGCGGTAAATTTCGCTGTTGATGGTACCCGTTGTGATTTACAGTTAACCGCATTTGCATATGGCCTACCAGAGCAAGTATTTTTTGGCGAATTTGTCCACTTTCTTCTTCCTGATGTATTCCGGAACATCAAACCGTGATTTGACAACGTTGAACTCCAGCCCCGGTATCTGCTTTGCGTCTGCCTTGATGTAGGTTTCGTCATCCATAACCACGCACATCGGTTTCGTTAACCACTCTCGATACAGCTTCCTTGCGCGGGATTTGGCCGCCGTGTTTTGTTGATCACGCCGGTTCGGTGCCTTGCGGACCTTGAATACACGAAGCCCAGCTCGTTTCATGGTTTGCTGAACGAACCAGGCGGAACACTTTGCCTTCAGAGCCACGTCGCGAATCGAAAGGTTTGGATTACACTTGAAATAATCCAACACCTTCCGGGCCTTCACAGGGTCAGCTGTCTTCGATTTTCTTCCACTTCCAGCCCACCGCTCGGTCGTTTTTCCGGTGATTTTTTTCTTGTTTCGATGACGTCTCAATAACCACTGAACCTATGGTTATGAAATTTAGCACATATAAACAATTTACTCCAAACTAATTATAATCAGATTTTCATCAATTTTTACTAACGGACAAAAAAGTTACACACGGATAAAAGTGGTGCATTTTTTTTCGAGTATAGGCCTAATTAGAAAGCTAAATTATTCCTAGTCCAGAAAAATATAATAAAAGCTTGGGAGTTGAAAGTTTAACGCGTCAAGAATATATTATTAATTTTAAAATATTGAAAAATGCATGCTTTGCTCTAAATTGAAAGATTTTTAAATGCTAATAACTCTCGTTGGACTGAACAGCATGACTTTTACGTGTTATGAATTACGTGCTGTTAGTATAAGTAGTGCAATTGTCTTCAAATCTGAATACGAACGGGTTGAAAATTTGGTTTTCCCTTTCAAGATCCTCAGTCACGGTTACCAAATGTATAACATTGTCTTCTTATTTTACTTCTTAAGTTTACTTTGTCGCCAGTGTTTGATTTTACAAATGAGGCCCGACGCCTGTTATGTATTTTGCTTTACACTGAATTCGCGTGATCCTCTTCTTTCTGGACAATGCTATTCAACGATAGTAAAGATTGTACTCGAAAAAAATGCAATACTTTCTTTTGTGTGTAACTTTTTATTGCATGGGTAAAAATCGCTGAAATTTTGAGTAAAACTAGTTTGGAGTGTGTTGTTTACACACAAAAGTGTTATGTGTAGTGTTAACTGAAAATTTCGAATTCACAATCTGTCAAGTGGTTATCGAGATGGCTTCCAAGCAAGAAGTGCTTCGACAAAAAATTATGGGCGCGGTCGTTGAAAATCGGTGGTAATATCACTTAACTCGTTTTACGGTACCCCGAACACTTTTACCATTTAACATATACAATTTTTTATACCCAAACATTTGCAAGTTTTACGCTTTTAAGTTTAAACAATAATTTGATACTACTGATTCCGAGAAAACCACTAAATGGTTTGCCTATATAGTACGTGTGAAAATAAAAATGCAGCCTGAAGTTTGAAGTCTGATTCTAGCTGCTTATCTTCAGAGGAATAAGATCTTATACAATCGAGTATGCACTACTACTGGTCTGATATCCTCCCTGCCTTACGTTACGTCATTCGATCTCCTCAAGAACACACCTTTGAGTACCGTGTTGGAAGAACGTTGCTATTTCCGTTTCATTTACCCAGCGCTGAGTACTTTCTTTTGGAAGCTAACCCAGTAACCCCACTTGCATGAGTAACCCCACTCTTTAGCGAAACTGGGGGTTTTAGATGGCGTCGGTGGTATAGTACTAAGCGTGGTTGCCTCTCACCCCAGTTTTTCTGGAATCAATTCCAGTCGGCGCCGTTGGGACGAAAAATCTCAAAACCACACCTTGGGAAGTGAAGCAAATCCGTGTGTTGGTGGGTTCGATGAGTAGGGTCTAGTCACGTAAATACAAATCAACAAGAACCAAACAGCGGAATTTTATTAAAGAAAGAGCTCAGCGCTGAGCAAATTATTCCTTCGGTGTTCGTATTCTCACTATAAAAACGCACTATCCCTCTATAAAACAGTCACAATAATCCATCTATAAAACCGGCGATCTTGTTTTTCGGTTTCTGGATTACGATAATATCCATACAGTATAATTGCAATAAACTAACGCCAAAAAATAATTACATTTTAATTGAGATCTTCACATGGTCACAGGGAAACTCTTCCGGACTGCATATAACCGAACGACAACCATCAGGTGCGCTGTAAATCACAAACACATTTACGTCAAATCGTGAGTCTTCCTACGTCTAGTCTAACAACTAATTACAAGCAATCGCGCTTGTCCAGCTGTCTCTCGAAAACATGTGCCAAATTGAAACATCGTATTTCTAGATTCTGACGCTTTTCTAGCGAGCGTTTTGTTGCTTTTCAACTGCGTTCATCCATCATACATCTTCCACCCGGATCGTAAACCGAACCCGCCACCTCCAGCCAGCTAGCACCGGGCCATTACTGACCTGGGCAAACTGAGGCCCCGAATTAAAACGTCTCTGTGGTGTAAAAGTGCATACCGCATTTCATCGGATTGATTGCCACTTTGGAACGGCGACCTAGTAGTCCATTTCACGGATCAGCAAACAAGCGTGGCTTGGTCACGTTTCAATTCTGCCTCCGATGGCATTATTAGGATCATACGATGTCTCAATTAAAACTATTAGAGTAAGAAAACTGCTGCGCGGGAATCACGCCGTGCTACATCAGCGGGAATTTTACTTCTCAAGTTAATGTTGATTCCGACACCGAAATGCGAAAAAGGCAACATGATTTATGGTTGGTGCAACCGGTCGGTCAGTAGCTTCCGTTGTTGGCTAGCAATAAAGCAAGAAAAATGAAACTGAAAACAAACCATTCATCATTGGCACGTTATCACATAATTCTGCCAACGTGTAATCCGATCTTAACGTCTGACTGGAGTGCAGT